>JAQFVV010006313.1:2831146-3289874 GCA_028023455.1 Epiperipatus broadwayi | reverse complement strand
ATCATTTATATAAAATCAATAAAATATTTAATGTTTATAATAACGACTCGATCAGAACTTTGTACCTCCCTCTTACACAAAATCCTATCACGGGGCTGTTGGTACTCGGGTGGAGTAATCAATATCATTTGCAAATATTTGCCAATAACATTAATACTCGTTTACTAGATTACATATTAGCCAATCAAACTTTTTATTTATTTAAAGGAAAAAATCCAATGGACACCAGCCGACCTTTGTCGACAAGTCTACTTGACCAATACGATCTAGTACCCGCCCCGCTAGCTCAGCTACCACAATCAATAAAATATATACTCCACCTACCTAAAACATCATTTTACGAATCTTCCTCTGCGCTAATTTTCTCGCTTTCTCCTTTTTTTTTCTTTTTAAGTAATCACTAACCCATTAAGTCTCCATTTACGCTATTTCACTTCGTTTGGTCTTATAATATAATTAATTACACTTTTGTTCAAGTTTAAATAATATTTAATACGACCAAAATATCATATTATCATACATTTAAAAGGTAATTATACGCACATAAATATATTTGAAATCATAATAAAATCCCTGGGTAATGGAGCTAAAGACAATTAGTAAATATTGTTCGTAACGTAAAGTTCAGAGTCTATTATTCCATATATTATTACGGCTTTTAATTAGTGAATTAAAAAAAAATGAAATAAATATTACCTAGCTTTCTCCTTTATGCATAGTTCCGAGCGTAGCTTCTGATAGCATTTCCTTCGGTCAGTTAGCGCTAACTCTTTTGCGATCCTTTTCCCGATGTCGTAGGGATCCTGTGGGCTTCACCGTGGACACTCCGTTTCCTTTTTGTTTTACATGAACATAATAGATATTTGAACTGACTGCTGTTGGTATTGCAGGGAAGGATTCGGCCGGCTGTTCACACGATGGGTTTAACAATGCAGCATTATGGTTTTTTTTTAACTTTAGACGTATATTAATAGTATGACTATGAAAATAAATTAGAGGCAAAATTTAATCACAATGTCAAATTCAATCTAATAATTCAATAATCTCATCATACAATAGAAAATTCGCCCCTTTTATATTTTATGGTCCTTATCTTGCGGATTCAATCTACATTCTGAATTTCTGCTATTGGACAATTATTTCCTTTCTTTCGACTCTCTACACAGTTTCATTGGTCATTTTTTTAGATGATTGCAAATTTCAATTTCTTTGTTAGAGTTATTTCACCAATTAGCCGTTTAATGGAAATTTCTCATGCTTGTCATTAGCTCCCATTGTTCACTACATTCCTTTGGTTATATATTTTCTTTTTTTTTTTTTATTATAAGACAAAACGAACTCCACCTTGCTTTTTTCTCCTTTTTTTTTTTTCCTTTTTTTTTTTTTTTTTAAAAAGCAATCTTAAATCAAATTTCAATTAAATCAAATTTTTAGTTAAATCAAGTTTAATTCTTTAGGTTTTGTTTCAATATGATTCAAAATTATATCTTATACAACTGGCTAATTTGTGCTTTTAACGATAAACCCTTCTATGAGAAAAAAATTCTTTTTATTCTTATTTTATCCTATAAGACCTTTTATTTTTTTATTAAATATTTAAACAAATCTTTTATCAATTTATATTTCTCCCAAAATTATGTGTAACTCCGAATAAAGCACACTCCTTCCTGATGTATCTCGGTACATTTCTCCGTCCCCCCTTTTGAAACTAAAATATCATTCTGAATGTTTTAGTTTAACTTTATTCTTACTATACATTCCCCTCGATTTATTTTGATGGAAGTTCGTCCCTTCTTATTTTCGTGTGTCTGTGTTACTTGTTAAGTTTTCGGTCCCGCTATACCCATCTATTCATTTTTTTTTTTATTTACGCTCGATCAGGTGGTTCTCCCTTTCTGCCATGTGGGTCATTGTACCCATCCCATCTCCTATATCAATCTGGAGGTTCCCTAGCCAGACTGCCATAATCAATCTGTGTTAGAAATTCCGCCATTTCCTCCACTGACCGTCCGTCTTTACTTAACATTAGCTGTTGTATGTTTGGCGGCATATTATTGCGTAGTGTTCTGATTATCTGACCATCTGACATAGGGAATGCCGTCAATGCCTTAAGTTTTGACACTTTTCGGTAAAAGAATTTCGCATACGTCTCTCCCCGCGCACTTGAATATCTCTCGTGGGATATTTTATACAGGATTCCATCTTGCCTAGCTTCATTCCAAAATGCCCTTAACATAGCCCGTCTGTATTCTCCGAATGTCTGCGGTTTCTCGTCCAAGGTGTGCCACCAATCACATGCCGTCTCTTGGAGGTAACTACTGGCCACTGCAACCTTGTCCTCTTCCAGTAAATTTTTACTATGGAACATATTACTCAGGCTTTCTAAATGTTTCAGCGGGTTTTCTCCTACCTCCGCTTTGAATACCGAAATGGTAAACTGCTTCTCCATAAATCTACTCGTCTGTTCACTGTGTCTATTCTCAATCTTAAACTCCTCATACTTCTGTTCTACCTGTCTTATTTTCTGCCCTGTGTCTCCCACTACATCTTTACATATCTCCTTTACTTTAGTTTTTATATTCTTTGTGGTCTCTATTTCATTCTCTAAGTTCCCTAATTCCTGTCGCGTCGTTTCCTGGCTACTTATTAAGTCTTGACATATCTCTTCCACGCGTACTATTCTCTCTTCTAGCTGGCTTTTCGCTATACTGCTTGACTCTTGCTTCGCTTCTATATTTTCTTTTAATTCTAATATTTCGTACCTTTCTTCTTCTACACCTTTTTCATTACTCCTATCACTTCCTCGTATGCGTCCATTCTTGCTGTCAATTCCTGTTTCATTTCTCTCATCTCTGTCCTAAGTTCATTAATTTCCTGCTTCATCCCTTGTTGATTTTGTTTGATGTCTTTACGTATCTCTTTCATCATGTTCATCAAAATTTGGAATGCACTTTCTTCCACTATTTGCAGATTTTTAAAAAATATCGGGCTTACTTCTGGCGTTGCCCTCCCGTCTTTTCCACTTTCGTCTATTTTTTCTCTTTTTAATAATAATAAACTTACGTACATACAACCAAAACCTAACCTTCCCAGTTCCTTTTTTTTTTTTTTATGCTAAAATTCTCCGGAGTGTCCCTATGCCTCCACGTTTTATATAATTGCAAAATCACCTTTACAGTTGCGCTGCTTATACCATTTTCTAATCCTACTATCATGCTCCCTCCCGCTTCTTTTTACTAGCTATCACTTCTGTCACTCATACACGACTCTGGCCACAACGCTTAAAACGTCCAGTCATGACTCACATCGGTCCTGCCATTCAAAATGTTTAGTTTCGCTCCACGTTGACGCGCCATTTATACCTACACCTCTTTTACGTCGTCTTATAAATTTTATAAACATCATTTATATAAAATCAATAAAATATTTAATGTTTATAATAATGACTCGATCAGAAATTTGTACCTCCCTCTTACACAAAATCCTATCACGGGGCTGTCGGTACCTCGGGTGGAGTAATCAATATCATTTGCAAATATTTGCCAATAACATTAATACTCATTTACTAGATTACATATTAGCCAATCAAACATTTTATTTATTTAAAGGAAAAATCCAATGGGCGCCAGCCGACCTTTGTCGACAAGTCTGCTTGACCAATACGATCTAGTACCCGCTCCCACTAGCTCAGCTACTACAATCAATAAAATATATACTCCACCTACCTAAAACATCATTTTACGAATCTTCCTCTGCGCTAATTTTCTCACTTTCTCCTTTTTTTTTTCTTTTTTAAGTAATCACTAACCCATTAAGTCTCCATTTACACTATTTCACTTCATTTGGTCTTATAATATAATTAATTACACTTTTGTTCAAGTTTAAATAATATTTAATACAACCAAAATATCATATTATATATACATTTAAAAGGTAATTATACGCACATAAATATTTGAAATCATAATAAAATCCCTGGGTAATGGAGCTAAAGACAATTAGTAAATATTGTTCGTAACGTAAAGTTCAGAGTCTATTATTCCATATATTATTACAGCTTTTAATTAGTGAATTAAAAAAAAATGAAATAAATATTACCTAGCTTTCTCCTTTATGCATAGTTCCGAGCGTAGCTTCTGATAGTATTTCCTTCGGTCAGTTAGCGCTAACTCTTTTGCGATCCTTTTCCCGATGTCGTAGGGATCCTGTGGGCTTCACCATGGACACTCCGTTTCCTTTTTGTTTTACATGAACATAATAGATATTCGAACTGACTGCTGTTGGTATTGCAGGGAAGGATTTGGCCGGCTGTTCACACGATGGGTTTAACAATGCAGCATTATGGGTTTTTTTTTAACTTTAGACATATATTAATAGTATGACTATGAAAATAAATTAGAGGCAAAATTTAATCACAATGTCAAATTCAATCTAATAATTCAATAATCTCATCATACAATAGAAAATTCACCCCTTTTATATTTTATGGTCCTTATCTTGCGGATTCAATCTACATTCTGAATTTCTGCTATTGGACAATTATTTCCTTTCTTTCGACTCTCTACACAGTTTCATTGGTCATTTTTTTAGATGATTGCAAATTTCAATTTCTTTGTTAGAGTTATTTCACCAATTAGCCGTTTAATGGAAATTTCTCATGCTTGTCATTAGCTCCCATTGTTCACTACATTCCTTTGGTTATATATTTTCGTTTTTTTTTTTTTTTATTATAAGACAAAACGAACTCCACCTTGCTTTTTTCTCCTTTTTTTTTTCTTTTTCTTTTTTTAAAAAAGCAATCTTAAATCAAATTTCAATTAAATCAAATTTTTAGTTAAATCAAGTTTAATTCTTTAGGTTTTGTTTCAATATGATTCAAAATTATATCTTATACAACTGGCTAATTTATGCTTTTAACGATAAACCCTTCTATGAGAAAAAAAATTTTTTTATTCTTATTTTATCCTATAAGACCTTTTATTTTTTTATTAAATATTTAAACAAATCTTTTATCAATTTATATTTCGCCCAAAATTATGTGTAACTCCGAATAAAGCACACTCCTTCCTGATGTATCTCGGTACAATATATATAACACATAATCAAGTTGATTTACTTTCAAAATCTTGAGGTGTTAAAAACATGTTAGTGTGAATAATATAAAGGAGTAAGAGGGTCTATTTGATATATATGTAAAATTTTATGCTCTTCACTGATAAAAGCTAATAATCAGAAACTAATCTGGATATTTGGCTAATATTACTATGTAATATCCCTTGATTTATTGTGCTTATGTAATTCAATTTATAAAATTCGCTTGTGGATACTTAGATAATGAATAAAATTATTTTTGCTTAATGTAATATTTTATTTTAAGAATTTAATTTTGAAAATAAATGTAGAGTAGCAAAAAATTAAATACTAATCTATCATTATAATTATTATGCAATTAATTTGCTGGTGTTATTTTTTTTTTTTAAAAAAATCGTGATTTACAGAAGTAATGTATTTTTGATTTAGAAATATCTGTAGTGTAATTTACTACTGAATTCATCTAGAAATAATTTTATCTAGCATTAAAGTTAAGCTCAAGAATGGTGAGAGTAAAGACAATAATTATCATTTAATAAACAGTCACTTTCATATAAATAACATTAATAATACAGTAACGTATAAAAGCAAAAGAAAATGCTTTATTACAATAAACAAATCTGAAATTTTCTAACCTTAGATTAGCTTAAACAAAATAAGCATGTTTGATATACAATTTTTAATTATTATTATTTTTATCTCTGACGTACATGCCATGAATAAAAAAGAAACATTTTATGCCATATTTAGGAAGTGGCAGATCTATATCTATTCTACCCTTATTTGCATATTTAGTCCACTCTAATTTGCATAGTTTACTTCTTGAAAATGAAGGCTTAGACCTTTGAAAGCGCTCGAATAAATCGATAAAAAGTTTGTCATTCTTTTGATTTATGGTGATTATATATATTTAAGTTATACGTGTGTATTTTCATATTAACACAAATATTAGAGTTTACAAATATATGAATTCTCTGTCATCCAATATGCATTGGGGTTTTTTTTTTCTATTAATACTTTTATCAAAATAATTTGCATTTTTAGATCAACAATTTATCTGGTAAAACAATTTTATTATAAAATGATTTTTGTTTTAATAACATATTGTAAAAATGAGAAAAGATAAAACTTAACAAATTTAAAAATTTTCTTTTGAATAGATGGTGCTATATTAATTAAAATTATGGTCATTACTAATTTTAGACAGTATTGTATTAGTGTTTATGAAAATATGCCTCATTTAAAAAACTTTTCAAAAAATATTGCTTTATTACATTTTCTTACTCTATTTAATATACTTGAGATATGATAAATGGGAATAAGGTTTCTGATAAAATGCCATATTTAAACATGGAAACATCTGATTTTATCTTATGTTTAGAAAGGAAAGTTTCTGAAGTGTTTAAATCTATAAAGTGCTTGTGTAGAAGAGTGATTCCCCAATGATTGTTACAAAGTAAAAAAAAAACATAGCACTATATAAATAAATAACTTGTTATATAAATAATCATGTGAATTTTTATGTAGTGTCAAATCTAATGTGAAGAAAGTTATTTTAAAACTGCGAATTTCTTCTATCTCAATAACTTATCTAATTAAATGAGAAATGATTGTTCAGTTACTGATGCATTTTGAGAAGGAAGCATTAATTGTGATATTTATTATTCTGTCAAAATTTCTAGATAGCACATTTAATTGCAGTTGATTTACTGATGTAGAAAGGTCATTTGATTTTTCATCCATTAGGGCTATAGTTTTTACCATATAAGAATCTAAACTACCATTTCTCCAAGTCATAATTTTCACCAAATGATAACTGCTGTTGATTTGCAAAGTGAAAAGAATTTTAATATTATAGCTTTTATTCGTGAATTTTTAATATGTCCACTTTCTATAAAATGAAACAGTTGAGAACATTCATTTCCTACACTTACATTCACTCACAATCACAAATATATTTCTAACAGTTATAAGGAAACTACAAAATTCAATCAAAATCCAGAATTTTTACAAGCAGTTTATACACAAATATAATAACGATAAAAAGTAATGGATGAAAAAAGGCAGTTACTGTCACTATCTGCTTTCATTTGTAACTACTGTCCAAAATAATTTTCTTTTTAAGTTTTTAAAACCAATACATTGTTTTGAATTAAGATGACTATATATAATTTTGCTAATTAAAATAACTCTTTAATTATTAATATTTTTTAATGTAACACTTGGAAAAATTTGCTATGAATTTTATATTTATTCAAAATTTAAAATGCAACTTTAGAACAAAATTTTATAACTTTTTAGATAGTTTTGCAGTATGTTATATAATTGTATAGCATGCAATTCGTAATAGAAAATTTTAATTGTAATATACCATGTAAAATAAATGCAATATAATTTTAGTTATAAGTGTTTTACAATTGTTATATATTTTTAAAAGTAGAGAACTAATAAGGCATACTTTTATTTGTAACATCATATTTTTTTTTAAAAAATGAAGCTCAAATTTTAGAACAACCTGTTGGTCATATGTTTTTTTCAATCCTCTGCATTAGAAAATCATGGTGATTGAGAAATTACAAAAGAATTTATAACAATTGACTCTAAAAATATATATTTATTGAATTAGCTCAAGAATAAAGATTTAGAATTAGATTAAAATCAAAGTACAAAGATAGATCTACAAATCATCTTTAAAAAATTTTATTATTAGATTCACCAACTAAGAAAAGTTATTTTTTTATATCTAGTTTTGTATTTAATTTGTAACAATCATTAGGAATTGATGAAAACTCTCACTTACTAAACACAAGATAAAGTCTTTTAAAAGATAATATGAATCCACTCTTTCTTTTATATATATTGAAGCAGTAAATCTTAGCTTAAGATTGTGCTTCATGTTTCTACTTACTAACCCGTGTTCAAACCCCTATATCCCATCCTGCTCCTTTTGTCAGTATATATATATATTTCATGTATATATTTGAGATGCGCTCCTAAATTTATAGTTTAACTTTCAATATTTATTATTGATTCTTTTTATTAATTATTAGTTCTTTTTATTAAAGTATTATAGATGCGACTCAAACATATACATAGGAGCAAAACTTACTAACAAAATATTGATGTTTTTGTAAATATTTTATTATATGTCATTTTTGGCTTTTTCTTTTCAAATTGCTTGTTTTTCTATAAATTATACATTTTTTATATAAAATACAATATGGAGGATGCAGGTGTTGTTTAATTGTCTAAAAATAATTAGGGGTTGGTAGTCTAATCTGGGAAAGGTATTTTTTAATTAAAATTTTACTTAAGATAAATGGGATTAATTAGATTAAAGATTTACTTGTGTTAAAAACATGTTGTTAAATCTATTTCTAATCTAGAAATAGATTTGAATTTATTTTTGGCGTTATCTAACAATTGCATCTTCAAAAACAACTGATAAGAGAAAAAGTATAAAATGACTAAATTTTGAATCAGTTATTAGTGGAGTTATTAATTAATTAGTTACTATGGATTGAGAGATTGTTAACATTGCTGTAAAACTAAAAAAAATATGTAGCAGTAAATCCTCCAACTTGCTCGACCCCTTTTGGGTCATCATCTGCCGCTACCATAATATACTGCTGCCCTGAAAAGAAGAAACGTCAAAAAAAGAACTTTAGAATATGATAGAAGTTTTCTGCCATCGGAGAACTTTCATTTTCAACTGCCGTGCACGGACAATATTTTAATCGGACTCTTAAAATTGAAAGGTAAATTTCAAGCCGCTACCTAATAGTCAATTTAGTCTCAATAATCTCTCAAGATCTTTTTTTATGTATTCTTTAACTTTGCCTTTTATATATATATATATATAAATAACATGTAATTTGCTCTTAAATAAATTATATAAATTTAATTCTATCTTATATGCTCTTTAATTTTGGTAGGGTCATTTATTTACATGTGTTTATTATTTGATTTATATATCTGTTTGCCTATTAATATGTCAATCTAAAATAATCTGACAAATTGAATTTCTAAAAATCCTTTCTTCTTTTAAACTAAACCTTCAAGCAAGTTCTTAACGTCCCCTTAAATATATATACGTATTATTAATTAATTGATATACTCGCCAGCTTGTTTTATGTACCAACATTTTATTTATGTTCTAATATAAAAATATATATATTTGTTTAACTCTGAATTTTCTACCGGTGTAAATTCAAAGTTAAAACTAATTAACGCTTTGAAATCTTATAAAATATTATTTATTTAATTCTAAAATAAGGTGACTCAATTGTTTTCTATATTACTGCTAATCTTATTTTATTTTCATACTCTTAACATTTCAAATCTTGTATTTATATATTTCAGTTATTATAAAAATCACGAAAGTGGGATTGATTTATTTTAAATAGCAGAAAAGGGATGGGGGGAAATCTTAATGTTTCTTTATTAAATAAAATCTTAACTTATTTGGGAAAGTTTAATATTTTACTTACTTAGTAAAATCTCTCTATATATATAACTGCATAGTGTATTATTTGTCTAAATTATGGTATTCAAACTGGGCTCGTTTATTTTAAAGCTGTAAAATTTATTCAATGTTGTTAGAGACATATATCATTACTGCGTTTCTGTCATTTAGCCTATCTTCGTATATATATATTACGTGCTTCTTAATCTGGGGGTTACGACAGGTTCGAACCCATAGATTTCTTCTCGTCTTCGTATAAAAATGCCTCTAGCGGTGACCCCTAAGTCTGGCACACGCTATGCATATTATTTCTTCGTATAAAAAGGCCACTAGCGGTGACCCATAAGTCTGGCACACGCTATGCCCATCCATTTCTTCGTATAAAAAGGCCACTGGCGGTGATCCCCTAAGTTTGGCACACGCTATGCCCATCCATTTCGTTTTTCATCCAGAAGCACGACCTTTTCCTCTTAGTTATTTTTAGGCTATTATGTCAGCACCGCAAACTTCTTCGTATTATTATTATTATTTCTTTTGCTTCATGACCCAGTTTTAATGCTCTAATATTAAAATTAAGCTTTGCTTAAAAGATATATATAAATGCCCATTACTTTTATTTGATTAATTAAGTTTATTTCAATCATATACAATCCTACCTTCGTGATTTATATATCTATATTTAAGAGTATCTATATGCCTTGGGGAAAATAAAGCGTTCGTCTTACTATTGTTAAAATAATTTGTCATTAAATATTTTGTCATAGGTTTAAATATAATCAAATGTATTTTCACGACCATAATGGCAGGAAAATAGTTTGTATTTATATCTGTAATGAATCCCAGAACGCTCCCCTAATATATGTTAGTCACCACATTTCTGAACTGTAACCCAAAGCGTTAATAGCAATATTATGTAATTCCTTTTATTAACTGATTGGCATCTTAATATTGGACCCACCAAAGATGTGTGTTTATTTGTAATATATTATTTAGCTAATAAAGAGCATATGAGAACTAATAGCGTGAATGACACTATGTAATCGCTTGCTCATTCACGCACACACTAATGTATTTAATTTATAAATGTATATAACTAAATTTTCATTATATAAAACTATCTTTTATTGTTTAACTTATTTGAGTAGTTCGAATTCCTTTTCCTCCACTTCTTCCACATATATTACAGCCATACTTATGTATATTTTAATATAATCATAATTAATAGATGTCTCATTGTCTTCTCAGCTTTGCTAGTCGGCCGAATTAAGATTAATTCTCATGAGCCATAACTATTATGTTATTCATTAGGTGTTCGATTTGGGACTTAGAGAGTGGGTTCGAATCCAGGCTGGTTCCTGACCTAAATCTTGGGCTTGACTGGGTTTGAAGTACATTTGGTGAGTTCCAGCTCATGTTAGATGGATAAGCATATTTTTACCGGCACAATATATATATATATAGGCAAATCTTAAGCATTTAGAAATGAATGCATGAAGATCATTAATTAATCACCTCTAATTCCATTCACTATATATAATAAATGATGCTTTCAAAATTTTTATAATTTATTGCACATCAATATCTTGTATTTAATAAGTGAGAATTTTTCTCATTTGATATCAATCTAGACAGCTCACATGTAAGGATGATTTTATAGTGACTGTTACAATTTTAAAAAATCTATCTGAATGTCACATGACATAAAAATCGACTCTAAACAACAGATTATCCTTTAAAAATGCAAGAAAATATGCAAATGGATGAATATCAAATCCTAAATGGTGGCTTCAAAAGTTTAATATTTGTACTTTCAAATGTCAGCAATAAGAAAAAGTTTTATTAGAACTGTTGACAGCTAACTAATGTTTCTAATTTCTCAATATTTTTATTCTTGAAAAATGAGAAGTAGATTTCGTTTTCAAAAAAATTCTGAAAATTTTTAATAAATTTAATATATAAAATCTATACTTTTGAAATAATGTTAATAATATTTGTAAAAATAAAAACTTTAACTCGGTATTTAACTTATCATCATCATCAACCATTATCAATCCACTGCAGGATGAAGATCTCTCCAAGTTCAATCCATCTTCTCCAATCTTTAGCTTCTCTTCTTCACATCACCCTTGCACACTTTCTTATTTTATCCATCCATTTTACATGTGGTCTCTTTCTGGGTCATTTACAATCTCTTGGAATCCAGTTAACATTTCAATTGTACATCTATTATCATTTCTTCTAGCAATATGTCCAGCCTAACTCTACTTCAGTCTTTTAATTTTTTCAATGAGGTGTTACAGACTTCATTAAACATATTTAATTTTTAATAAATTTTTCAAAATAAAAAGAGCATATTGTTTTTCTGACAGTTTCCTGGTGATGGTATTTTAGTTGTATTTATATATTGGACTTTTTCCATCATCTAATATTAAGTATTGAATATCTTTAGAAAAATTAAACTTTATTTAAATTTTCCAATTACATTCAACTATTAGTAAGATGCACAATATTTCAAGGGGTATTATTCTCTTCTCTTTTTTCAAGTGTTGCTGGCCTGACCAGTGGCAGAACTAGCATGGGATTCGAACCTGGATCCTTAAATTTTTTGAATATTAAATTTTTGGCAGGATGGCTCAGTTAAAGAATCTAAGAGTTCAGGTTTGATTTCCATGATAGTACTGTCACTAGTCAGGCCAGCAATACTTGAAGAAGGGATGATAACAATACCTTTTAAAACATTGCGCATATACTAACCTGTGCGCTATTACTAACAGTTGAATGTGATTGGAAAATTTAAAGAAAGTTAATTTTTTAAAAGACATTCTAATACTTAATATTAGATAATGGAAATAGTTCAATATATAAATACAAAGAAAGCATATGCATTTTTAAAAAAACACCTCTCCTCTTATTTACCAAGGATTTTCTTTATAAAAATTTATTATAGTGATCATTATCAATTTCTATTAACTATTTCTATTAACAGTCATATTCATTATAACTAACTTTTTAAAAAATCATTTTTTATTTTATTTTACAGTGTCTAGTGTTTTTTTTTTAATGGGAGTCATTTTGTAAAACTGATAATGTCATTAGGATATTGACTTTATAAAAACAATATTATTCAAACATAATAAAATAGCAACATACTAAGAGGAAAAAATATAGCTAAATATGGTCTACTCATTGTGTACAATCATTAAAAATATATTTTTGATTATACTCATGCCACAATTGGCAAGAAATTGGCTCACCACAGATACACATACACATGGGCAGTAAACAAAAAAGAAGGCAGTTCCATGTTTGCTGACCATCAGCAAGAGCTTAACCATAGATTTAAGCCCTCCAAAGCTGATATATTGTGTACAGAGAGGAATTACATCAAGAGAAAGATCAAGGAAGCTTGTTTTATTACCAGCGACACCAATTCTATAAATAAAAAAGACACTTGTTTTGCCATTTCCAAAAAATGGATAATATAAAAAAAATATTTTTGCATATATTTGCATACAATTATATTGTCAATCTACAAAGCTATGATTATGGAGTAATGAAACTCTGAAAGCGCACAGCATAAATAAATTGTTATATGGACTAGTTTCACCTTCAATGCATTAGTGTATTATTAATTATACTTTAATATATTGTACGATAATTAAATTTATTATAAAATACTTAAAAATGTGATTATTGTAGTTATATAACTTACATTCAGTTTTCTTATAAGAAAGGTAAATAAGATTTTCATTATAAATGGACAAAAAAAGTATAAATTTTATTCAGTACAATACATAATGAAAACAAACATTGATCATATATGAAGGTCATTACAAATAAATTTTAAAATGTGCACATTAGTTAAAATTTCACCGAAAGCATAAAAGCTGGCAAGTAAATGTAAACTATTTTGGCTAAAATAAAGAAGGGAAAGGAGATTATTTTATACATTATGCGATTAATAATTAACTTTATAAAATCCAAGAATACTAAATGTAAATTGAAAATATATCTTATTTGCTTAATTTTTAGTCAAGATTCTTGTAATTCATTTGTAGAAGGATTTTTTAAATGTATGAGATAATGTAGACTTTCAATAAGGTCTTTCAAAAATGTCATCCCAAAAAAGCTAAAAACACAAATTTCATTTATTACATATTAAAAAAAAAAATTTGATCATATTCACAATAATATGCATTAATAATAAATTCATAAATGTGTCCTTTATCTCAAAAACAGTTTTTATACCTCATTCTAATTACTGGTGAAAACAATAATAACCATTATATTATTAAAACTTAAACAATCAATTGTAATTATATTCCTTGATGTAAATTTTATTTAATTAAAAGACTGCATATATGTAAAAAAAAGTTATAGACTGGTGATATATATATATATATATATATATATATATATATATATATATATATATATATATATATATAAAACAGTAATGAAAAACACACACACAAAGTTATATTGACTAAATAATTGTAAAAGTAAAAAAAAAGAAATCTTTCCTTGATGACAGAATACAATTTGAACCAAACATAAATTTTAAAGATGTACATTTTTTTTTCTTTCTATCAATTCAATTTAATTCAAAAAATCTTGATTCAACTGAATATAAATCTTAACCAATATAGAACTCAAAATAGTGACTATAAATTATAAAATTATGATTAAAAAAATTATAATAACTGAAATGTTTTTTGTTATACAGTATTTGATATTTACACATGTTAGTAGTGTTTTATTAATACCATCTTAGCGATTAAGCCAATGCACATGCGCTTTAAAGATATTCATTTATAATTTATCTTTAAAGCCCACGTGCATTGGCTTAATCACTAATATCACTATTACTGTATAAAAACATAGCACTATATAAAATAATATCTCATTATATCTGTTTAATTTCAACTAAAGAATGATATATTGTAAAGATTTCGCAAGCATCATTCGTTCAAACATAACAAATGTAATTTAAAGTGATTGCTTAACACCTTCATGCTCTCATTTCCATATGCTTAAGATTTGCCCATACATAAATGTTTGAGTCGAAAGGATGGGTGGATTTATTCCATCCTTTTTAAAATACTATATCTTGTGTAGGGAAAAATGAGAGTATTGATTTATCATTTATCTTTAAAGCGCATATGCATTGACTTAATCGCTAATATTACTATTACAGTATAAAAACATAGCGCTATATAAAGAAATATCTCATAATACCATCTTAGTAAAAAATATATTCATTAATTATCTCTCTTTTTTTTTAATTTTAAGCTTTATATTTTTAATTGGAATTTTAAAATCTATTATATTTTGAATATAGAACAGCAAATTTTTTTTTTTACATGAAATCATTATAATTGTTTCTTACACAAGATTTTTAATTTTTCAAAGCATTTTGGGAAGCTATCTGAAATTAATATATAGGATAAAACTATTATATAACTAATCGTTAAATAATTCAAAATTTATGCAAATCAATTTTTTTTTTTAAAAAAAAAAATAGTTTGTAAAATGTATAATATATCTAATGTAAGTTAATCTCTTTATTGTAGGAAAACCATTACTCTTTATTTTTTAGTGAATGTTGGTTTGATTCTGTACAGATCATACAAAAGTTTTTGATTATTTGATGACTTTTGTTTCTCTTGATTCAAAAATCTGAAATTCCTTTATCGGAATTTGAAATTTAGCCTTCTCTTGTTTATCAGAAAATTTTGAAGTATTTCATCTGTTATCTATTTTATTAAAGTAGAAATGGCGACAGCTGAAAGATTTCAAAAATTAATGACAGTTTTGAAAATCTAAACATCATTGCTTTCCACTCCTCAAAAAATCTACTAAGAATTTGTTTTGCCATTTTATATATTTGTGTGTTGGATGTTAAATAAAAAAAAGGATTCTTTTTGAATTTTTTAAAAGATTTTAATTTATGCATAAATTTCATAAAAGTCGCAGTTGTCGAGCTTTTCTTTTACATGTTTTATGCTTTTATAACAACAAAGAATTTATTATTTTTAAATCATTAATTAAGAAAATAAAGATCATGTTTGCAGCCAATAATGTTAAATCTTTTACAGGCTTTAATGTTACTAATTATATTTTGTATATAGTTAGTGCTGTATAAATAAATTATTTATTACAGTAATTATATTTTGATAATATTATAGTATTTATCATTCCATATTATTTTAATCAGGTTTTTTTAAATGGATTGTATTCGTGCACATATTTTTTAAATGATTATTTTTTACAAGTGAAGTTTTAAATATACTATGGCTGGTCACAACTGTATGTCTGTGGTTTGTATTGTTTTAATATGAAAATATGAATGATTATTTCATTTTGTGACAATTTATTATTAATACTATCATCAAAGCCAATAGATTGTATCTTATTAGGTCATTATTTTTTTTAATATAAAGTACTTTTAAAATAGTTTTTAATAGTTTAAAGATAGTAATCCAAATTTCTGCCATAATAAATATCCAACACTCATAATATCTACAATATCTTATTTCAATGAAGGATTAAAGTAATTTAGTTTACATTTAATTATCATAGCATAGTCACATGCATCCCATTAATTAATACTAATCCAAATATTAGTAGATTTGTTGTGAATTATGTATCTTATTTTCACTAATCCAGTCATCCACAGGTATACTAAACTTTTTGTTGTTTAAGCTGTCTTTCTATTTTTCAGTTAATTCTGTTTTTATAATAATCCATCGTTAAATGAATTATGCAGAAATATTAAATTCTTTAAGAATATACTTTGGCTTATGATTTCATTTCTTTTTGTTAATTGTTTCAAAGAGAGCAATCAACAGTTACTAACTCCTAATTAATGTTATTTCCATCAAAGTTGATGATGTAATTAATTTATCAATTGGTTGAATTGCTATATAAATATCAAAATTATTTGGAGTGTTTTTAAATTAAAATCTGCTTCCATGCCATACTTTCTATTCTTTTAAAACTGTGAAGACATTCAAAAATGTATCTGGAGATTTATGGTTGCTAATTTTTTGGCACAAAAAAGCTTAGTAATCCATCTTTGGTTTTACTTTTGGAAATATCTTCACAAATTTTTGTACAACTTATTTACATTACAAATGAAAAATACTATAAATATTATTAAAGCATAAAAATAATAAATAATACAAACTTATAAAGTTATCTTAGAATGTTAACTTTACACCAACTGAGCAATATTCAATTGTAAAATAAAACTGAATCTTATAAGCCATAGATTTTGCTTAAAATTTTATATTAATTATTGCACAGACATAATAATATCATTATTAAAAATACCAATCAAACATATGGTGATTGCATCAGAAATGTATTTGAGGTGGGCCAACCAAACAGTCTATATGTATATATAAACATTGCCTTCAGAGATATCTATAGATTATTTAGTAAATAAATATACAATTTAAACTAGTGAAAAAAATTTTTAATTATGTTTTAAAATAAATAGTATTTAATACAACTTTAAATTTAAATTTTGAGAAATAAATTTTTGAAAAGTTCTAAAAAAAAGCAGAATTCTAAGAAGACACAATTAGATATTTGTTCATCTACTCTTGTACCATCTTAAAGTTGTCAATGAATCATTATCTTTTATTTTTTTCTCTTATACCTGAAAATTATATTCATATACTGTTAAATCTTTTATAATCCTGAAAAAATATTAATTCACTAACGTTTCTCAATAATTATATCAACTATTTTTATTATATTTTAATAGAATAAATAATGTAACATTTATTATTCATTCTGTAATCAAATATATATAAATCAAATAAGTGTTATGGATACCAGACTGTATTCATGGAAATTTAATTATATTGCCTTTAGTATAGGGTAATTCATTTACTGCTTACATATCTGATGTTTGAATAATAAATATGATTATAGTTAGTTCATATAAGTTAAAAATAAAACTTTATTGGGGGAGGGGTTTAATATTGTAAAAAATTGGCATTCAACTATAATATAATCTCAGTGCTTTTTAATGGAAGAAAAGCTTAATTTTCCATCAATTTCAGCCATTTTGGATAGAAATTTATCACTTGCAGGCTTGGTGTCTGCAGCATCACCTAGAGGCTTATCCAGAGCACTATAAAGGTCATGTAAAAATTCAGAGCAGGCAATAGCCTAAAGCTTTTTTTTTTTATCAGATAGTGTTATTACAAGAGAGACATTCAAATCATTTTATCTTGACTGTCCTCGCACCTCCCAGACTGGAGTTCCCTCGACCTATGGGGGGGGGGGGGAGTTGCATGATAGATTTTAAAAACCAACTCAAGCAAAGCATTTATCTAAAAAGTTAATTGTTAGGGAGATCCAAAACTTATTTCATGCCTTTAAAGTCAGCCTCCAACTGAAAAAAACATATATTCACGAAATTAGTAGATAATCTCATATACTAGTGAAATAGCTTTAGCCATTAATATTTAGCCAAAGCCACAACAGCAAAATAATAATAGTAATAATAAATGTTTGTTGTCACATGACATATATAGCTTGGCACTTACAAATATGTAAAATTAAGAGCGTGCTAATAGCTCTCAAATGCTTTTTATTTATTTCTATAATTAACAAGCACACAGAGAGAAGACAATCAAATTATTTTTATCTTGGATTGTTATTATTACTATTATTATTTTGCTGTTGTGGCTTTGGCTAAATTTAATGGCTAGGCCTACTAATATATGGAGTATCTGAATTAAGTTCAGGCCCATATGATTTTTTTCAGTTGGAGAGCTGAGAGACATGTAGATGTCTAAAAGTTTCAGATATTCTTCTAACAATTAACTTTTAGATAAATGCTTTGCTTGAGTTGGTTTTTTAAATCTAATGTCCCAACTCCTCACTGAAGAGACCCATAGGTTGAAACCAGTCTGGGATGGGGACAATCCAAGATAAAAATGATTTGAATGTCTTCTCTTGTAGTAGCATTTATCATAAATAAATAAAAAAATCCTTGTTTAGAGCTATTAGCACGCTCTTAATTATATATATATATATATATATATATATATATATATATATATATATATATATATATATATATATATAAAATAAATACTATATTAATTGTAATACTGGTACTAGTATTGTCTTATATAAGTTATGTATATATTTCAGACAAAACCCAACAGATTTTTGTGCAGTCAGACAAAAGAATTTTTATATTTTTTCCCTCACATCTGGTAAAAAATAAGAGCATAAACACACGAATAGGCACTTATACAGATACTTGTTTAACTTTATGAATCAGGATTACTAAATCACATATAAATATTGCCCACATCAAAAGATTCTGGCACAGTAGAACTAAAGAATTTTTCTCCACAGCTGGAAAAATACAAATGGCTGCCCAACCCAACTGAATTTGATGTATGTCAGACAAAGTAATATTTTTCTTCACTTTTGGAAAAATAACAAAAAAATTTGACCAGGATATAAATATTTTGATCAAATATTATTCCCAAATTTTGAGAGCACAATGCTGCAAAGTGTTCCACTTAGTGGAAACCAAATAGACCATCCACTTCTCCATTTTTAATGCTACTATTTTTTTCTCAATCCATTTTAACACTTTATTATAAAATCTTTTGGTGTGGATTTTAGTTGATTTGCTCCAAATCTTAAATTATGTTAATAGATAGGTTATGTGACATAGAATGATAAACTTTTATATCTAATGAAGCTATCATGTGTTCAGTTTTTTTAATTTTCTCTAGACATTCAACTGATGACTTTATTATGTAAGTTCCAAAACCAATGTCTTCAATTAATCAATATGCTATTTTCTTTGCTGCTTTATAGTAACATATCTCACTAAAATCTATCATAAGTCTAAGCAGCTGGATGTATTTATGCATTTTGATATTTGCAAACATGCACAACAGTATGGCTGATGGGTGCATTAATAAATACTCAGACCATTTGTATGCTTTAGTGTAGTATCTTCTCAAAATCGTAGTCACAAATTTATCTTTCAAATATTTTGTTTTATAAGTATTGATGTTTTTAAAGTGTAAATTAGTGATTTGCAAGTTCATGTTTTGTGTTTAATTGTTATTATTTAACAACACCAGCCATTTGCTTTTGTCATTATTAATGCATACGATATTATTGCTTTTAAAAAAAAATGATTTGTTTCATTTATCTTTTCAAGATGATTCTTTATTTCTTTAGCCATATGAATTATCTTAAGCAATTTTGTGATTTTATCTACATCTTTTCCTAACATTTTTTTGATTTTCTTTACTATGTCAGTCATAAATTCCATTCTTCCAGATTTCACCATTGAATTTGAGACAAGTTTTGATAAGTTATTAATTAATTTAGGGATCATAATCACTGTTAAATTTACCCAACCATCAGTCGTTTTATTTTCCAGAATGATGCCTTATTTTTTATGAGAAAATTTAAATGTTTATCATATTTATCGTTTAATTTTAATGTGAAGATTCTGCATTTACTCTCAATATCAGGAGGAGTTTTATAACTTATCTCCATATGTTTCTGTTGGCATATTATTTGTTTTAGATTTCTGCAACAGTTTTGAATAATTTTGTGCATCAACACCTCCTTCAAATTTTTAATTATTTTTGCACAATTATATATTTCTGTGTTTATTCAAATGTTATAACAAGTCCGAACAGATTTAAATTTAAACATGATTTTACAAAACAATATCTTTCACATTTAACAACTATTGATTTAATGAAATTTTAAAATCATCTTGTTTAGTAAATGTGTTTCCATATTTATTCTTCCCTTTTCATTAAATAATATAATTCATATAAACTCATTATAATCGAGTAATATGAAAAAATAGCAAGTGAAGTTTAAAGTTTTTATAATACATAAGCATGCTTTTGATATTATTGCCAGAATCATAGTTTTGTTTTTAATTTAGAAATTAAGACTATGTTATATTGATATAATTTGACATGTAAATGAGGCTTAATATGTAAATGTGACATATAAATATTAAATTTTTCAACAAAGGAATGATAGAATGTCGATCATTTGTGACTGCACAGGCCCTCTTTATATTTTCTTTTTAAGTCATCTCTTTTGACACAGATTGTTTTCACATTAGCGGGAGTGAATTTCTGGCCCATAGTGAGCATGTGATCATGAAATATTTATTTGTATTTGCTACTCTGTTTGACTTTGTTGTAGAAGTACATATGCTGAGCAATTGTCATGAATTTATTTGCTCAAGATTCATCATAATATACAAAACTACAGGGTAGGGCACTCCATATGATTTTCTAAAAGATTTGAGGATTGGACTCATCTGGTATTTCATCTTTTGGCTTGTTTAGTAAGCTGTTTATTCTGGCAGTAATATGTTGAAAGCATGCTTATGCATTATAAAAATGTTGCACTTCATTGTTACTTTTTCATATTATTTGATAATAATGGGTTTATAAAAATTACATTATTTAATGAAAACAATAGTAAAATTTAAAATTATTTAATAAATATGGAAACACATTTACTAAACAAAATGGCTTTTAAATTACTTAACTCAATAACAGTTAGACATAAAAGATAGTTTTCTAAAATCATGTTTATATTTAAGTGATCCCAAATTATTGTAACATTTGGATAAACATAGAAATATATAATTGTGCAAAAATAATTAAAAATATGAAGATGTTATTGCTCAAAATTATTCAAAACTGCTGTAGGAATTTCAAACAAGAAATATATCAACAAAAACATATAAGGACAAATTATAACATTCTCCTGATGTTGAGAATAAATGCAGAATTTTCATATTAAACGGTAAATATGATAATTTGAATTATCTCATGAAAAATAACAAGGTATCATTCTGGAAAATAAAATGATTAATAGTTGGGTAAATTTAACAGGGATTATGTCACTTAAACCAATTAATAATTTATTAAAACATTTAGCTAATTAATTTATGGAATCTTAATAAAAAACTTTTTGTATGCTTTAAAACTCTTTCTTAATTTTGCCTTTTTTTCTTTTAATTAAAACAACATTTATCTATACACACGCATGCCAAAAAAAAATATTAACTCATAATCACCGTCATTTTTATTAACTCAGTAAATACATATGCACTTATTTGTGCGACCTTTCTAATAAATAAATCAAACGATAAAATAATATTTTTTTAATAAAACCTACTCTCTTTCTCTTCTTTTGTAACAGGGTTTGAACACAGTTCCTGTTACAATATATATATATATTAGTTAATGACTTCTGGCTGTTTAAATTAAGGCTATAATCTATAAGTAAGTTTAAGCTATTTAAATATGTGCCGATTACTAATTGGATGCATAATCGCTATAGGATTTGGGTTGTCTTTAGCTTTTACATTTAATGTTGCTTAAGAATTAAATAATTTATTTCTCGCAGAGGTGCAACTATTTATAAGTACTATTTACTTGACCATTTATTTATGTAACAGTAATTTGTTTTGGTGAAATTTTTACAATGTGATTTTAATATTTAATTGAAACAAAAAGAAAATCAGTTGTTATTTTTTAGTGTAAGATTTAATGTATTATTGTTTCATTTCTATAAAAGTAATGTTTGCAAAATAATTATTTTACGAATTTCTATTTTGATAACCCTATAAAAATAAATCATTTGAAAATTAAATCAGAGTACATATCTTTTTGTTTATATTTATTTATTAACACACTGATTTAAAATAAATATTTTATACTTACCTAAAGTAAACGAAGGTAGAACAAAAGTTTGTTTTTAATACAAATTTTAAATGTTTTCTATTTATTTGAATACATGAGAAATAATACTAAAACGTTTGTAAAAATGTTAAGTAAATATTAAAAATTATATTGTACTATTAGGCATCCATTTTTAATTTGATTAAATATATGATTACATATATTTTTTAGCATTTCATCATTATATAATTTCTCTGAACTAACTATATCCTCATATATCTTTTGATGCCGAATCAACTCTACTGTTTTATCTTTAAGACGATCTTTTTTTTTTCTTTTTCTTTACTCATTCTAGATTCTAAAATGCCGATATTATTTATAATCAATAATGTTTGATATATTTGAATTTATTAGTAGTTTTTATTTTAAATTTGCTAAACAGGCAAAACTCACTATATATATATTGCCATACACAACAAGCTAGAGTAATCAATGGATGCCAGAAGGCTTGTGAATAAAATCCCCATCTAGTGCCTTCTCATCCAATATCCCCAGACTAGTTTCTGGCTTATGGCCTTCGTCAGTGAGGAGCCTTGGATCTGAGACGAAGGCCATAAACCAGAAACTAGTCTGGGAATATTGGATGAGTAGGCACTAGATGGTGATTTTATGCACAAGCCTTCTGGCATCCATTGATTACTCTAGCTTGTTGTGTGTGGCAATATATATATATATATATATATATATATATATATATATATATATATATATATATATATATATATATATATATAGTGAGTTTTGCCTGTTTTAACAACAGTTATACACAAGCATAAGAGGTGGTGGGCATGTGATGTTTATTGGCTTGTTTTAAATATGAATAAGAAATAATTTGTTTATCAGCATCATTTACAATTATAATCAATCCATTTCAGAATAAAGACCTTTTCAAGCTTGATGAAATTACTCTGATTCCTGGCTTCTCTTTTCTACAATACAATACAAACTTCCTTATTTTATCCATACATATCCAATGTGATCTGTTTTTAAATCTTTAATAATATTTTGGGATCCAATCTAAAACTTTTGCTTTCATCTATTATAATCTCTTCTAATAATATGTCTAGCCAGCTCCATTTTAGTTACTTACTACTTTTGATGATGCCACTGATTGTTATTTGTTCACTCACCAATGTATTTTATATTTTATCTTTTCATGTTAATTCTAATGTATTTTTTGGGTGATCTGAAGTCTTTACACTGTTCTTCTATAATGTATTCAAGTCTCACATCAATAGATAAATGGAGGTCAAACACATCTATTTAAATATTTTTTTTGGAATATTTAATAATATTTTTTCCAATATTAAGTTATTTTTGTCAAAGATATTGTATTAAAGTTTGATTCTATAATTAATTTTATCAATTATGTTTATATAACTGTTAATAACATGATAAAGACATTTGTAGTTGCTAACTTTTTTTTAATGGATGATTATGAATCATTATTTTCTTTATCTGGAAAAAATGCATTGAACATTAGCATTTTTACCACTTATCTTTAATTTTAGTTTTTTATTTTCATCTGATAATTCATGCAACATTTCATGAATCCCTGAACCATTATCTGAGAGAACATGAATACCTTCTGCAAAAATCTAATGATATAAATAATCTCCATTTATTTTTAGATTCTTAGTTTCCTCATTTTAACTCACAGAATACTTCTTGAACAATTATTGTAAAATGTATTGGAAATATGGAATTACCTTATGAAACCACCATATAATCTAATTATGACTGTAGCATAACCTGAGTCTATATCTTGAATATACAATGCTTTAATCATCCTAAAAAATTTTATAGTATGAATTTTTTTTTTTTGTAATCTACAAATCGAAACATAATGACAACTTATATTCATTTAATTTTTCTATAACTTCTCCCAATATTTTGATATTATCTACAGGGCTAAAAACATTTTTTATTTGTTGACTGATGAGAATCTAATTTTCAATATAGAATAGATGGAATTATTTTGATAAAGATTTTGTGTAGAACAACCTGTAATTTTTAATATTTTCTTTATCAGCTTTCTAAAATGTCAATATTCGTCCTGCATTCTTCCAATTATCTAATACAGTATATCTTTAACATTTATTCATTTGGTATATAACTTTGTCACCTGCTTCTTTTTTAATATAGATTATAATTCCATTATTTGATGAATCTTTCTCATCTTTCATAAATTTAATTGTATATTTCAGTACTTCTTTTAAAAAATAGGCAACTCAAAAGATGTAATTGCTGAAAAGTACGCATTTTTTTGTTGTTCTTTATTCATAATCATTATCATTTATAATCATTATTGATCCACTGTGGGATAAAAATCTCTCCATGTTCAATCAAACCTTTTCCCCACATCATGCTAGCAGATTTTTTTTTCACCCATCCATCTCACATGTGGTATTTTTCCAGGCTTTTTACAATTCTTTCAAATCCAATTTAAGATTTTAACTGTCCAAGAATTATTATTTTTTTTAGAAATATGTTCAAAGCCAATTCCATTTCATTCTATTAATTGTTTCAAGGATGTCTGTAACAGTTGGTTGTTTTCTCACACATATATTTCAGTTTTGATCTCTTGTTGTTACTCATAACATATACCTCTCCATATATGATTTAGTGGACTGAAGCTCTCTATTGGTTTTCTCTTAAGTGTTTATATCTCAGATCCATAGGCGCTAACTGGAAAAACACATTTATTAAAACCTTTTTTTCAAATTCATAGATATATTTTCTTTTAATATTATTTTCTACCAAATGTACTTCAACCAACTTTAATTCTATAATTAATTTCATCCATTATGTTTCCATCTGTAATAATAATCTGACAAAGATATTTGTAGTTGTTAACTATTTCTACCTCACCATTATCGATCATTATTTTTTTTTTCTTTTGAGAAAATCCTTTGAATATCATCTTAACCTTTTTACCATTTAATTTAAGTCCTATTTTTTTTTTACTTTCATATGATAAGTCTAGCAACATTTTCTGAAGCTATAAAATATTATTTGGAAAAACAATTATATCATCTGAAAAATCTAAATTATTTTAAAAAATCTCCATTTACTTTTGATCCTTTATAATTCCATTTTAATCTGCAAAATACTTATTGCAAAACTGCTGTAAAAGTTTTGGAGATGTAAATTCACTCTGTCTTACATCTTCTTAGTATCATTATTGAAATAAATCATTATTTTTACTTCACCTTTGAATAGTAAGTTACAATTTGCACATTATGCAAACAAGTGAAGCTCAATATTAAGAGAATTATCAGGCCTAAAACTTTTGGGAACCTTTAGTCCCCATATTAATAGCTTAGCTTGGGAGTGTACTATATGAAAACATTGAATAAATTTTCATAAATTACTACCCAGCTTTTTAAAATCACAACTCAAGCTGACACTCCCAAAATAGCTATGAATATGGGGACTAAAAATTCGTGAAAGTGCTAAGCCTGATAATTATCTTCATATTGAGTTTCACTTGTTTGTGTAATGTGCAAGTTGTAACCTAGTATTATTATGCAACTTTAGTGTTGCTTTTGCATTTCTAAAAAATAAAATTCTTCAGCATTTCCAATATCATGGCTCTATACCTTGATGATCCAATACTTTAATCACTGATAAAATGTTGTAGAATCAAGCGTCTTTTTACTATCTACAAATCTGAAAAATAATGAGAGTCTATACTTATTTCAATATGTTTCTTTTTATAAATTATTCCTATAATTAAGGCTGAAAGAATATTTAAATATTATATTTAAGAAATTCATTTATATTTTTACTAGTTTGTTATTTTTAATAAATTCTGTTATATTGTTGATTTGTATATATTGTAATGGTCAGACTATCATATTTCACAATTTTTACATTTCTCTATTAATTTATTTATTTAAATAAGTTACATGGAAACCACCTGGTTTTAAGCAACAGGAAAAAAACTAGTGCACATACATTTAAAATAATATTTCACAATAATATAACCATTACACAATCCTTTTGTAATGCTGGCAAAATCCCTGAGAACTTAAGTTACTTGTAATGAATGATGGTAGATTATGCAATTTGTAGCAAGTGATATGATAGTAATTTATTTACAAGTGTACTTATTAATTGATCAGTGAATCCAGTCAACAATCATTAATTGATATGCACGTTATTTCTTTAACATAATCCTTTAACCTTTATACACCATAGTATTAATATATTCATAGATAATGCCACATTAGCCATACATTTAAATTTGCCTTCAATAAATTTCAATATAATTATGTGCATGTATGAATTCACAAATATAGCTACTTTGATTCATGCTTCCTACATACACATATGATATGTTCTATATGGGATAGACATCAATGATATCTTTATTATAATATATTGTATGGAATGGTCTTATTTAGATCATATTCCGAAAAATAATCATTTACGTAAAATTAATATAAATGAGTGAACATTTTTGATCTAAACCCTAACTGAATAAATTTCCCTTACAATAATTATAAGAAGTGGCCTTTTGAGTTCTAATTAAACCCAATTTAATACAGCTACAATTCATACAGAGATGATTCATTGTGAAATTGGTTCCTAACTCAATAAACTCATAGGAATGTATTCTCCCATATGGATATAAACATATGTAAACTATTGAAACACTGAACAGACAAATGCTCATATATAAATCCATCTACATGAAATCCAATTCCTTAAGTAATCAAATAATGAGTTTAATCGTATGAACCAATGAAACTAATTGGAAATAATTACATCATTAATTTCACTTATTTATGTTATAGACAATTATGTGTGTACATTAAACTTACATGATTATTAATATTTTTATCTTTTTCTTTTATTAATAACTTATATAAAATTCACAAACTTAACATATATATGTTTTATACAATTTTTTTTTCTATATAAATAATTTTATCAAGTAAACAGAAGGTTTTACAATTTCATTTCCCTTCCCCATTTTTTTTAAACTTATAATTTTTAGTAAATAATATCTGGATAACAAAACATTATTTGACAAATTTAGATTATTTAAAATAAATTGATAAATTACTCTTTAAATATAAGGCTCACTAAAATAAAATAATTGTCTCTTACTTCTTCTGACAACTATTAAAAGTCTGTAATTTCTAGCTGTTTTTTTTTTTAAATAAGTGCTAATTTTTCATTTTAGCAAAGTTATTCAAGATATCATTCAAAGTGTCTCAGATTGATCTAGATAACCATTAGTAGGGGTCTTTTTTATTTACAATAAGGTAACATGGTAAAATCTTAGGTTGAAAATAAATCACTATCCTCTTTGCTTAAAATAAGATTTGTTTTTTTTTTTTTAAAATGCCAAACTTAGTTCCTTCCTGAACATCATTTAATTTTTATATATATATATAGGCATAGATTTGTATAGATTCTTAGTTAAAAATAAAAATATATTTTTTTTACTCTTTTATTTATTAAAATGATTAATATATTGTTCATTTCAATATATATAGTAGTATAGTGATGATCACATTTACTGCATCACACATGTTTATATTTAATATTAAACAATGTTTATATTTAATATTAAACAATATTAAATATGGTACTTACGGATAATTTGCCTGATGACGTATTACCCTGAAGGCATACCGGTCTAATGTTGCGATTTTTAAGATAACGTCTCCAAGTGATCTGCAGACACATCTACTCGATAAGATGTGTCCGCATATCACGTGAACACGTCACGTTAAAAAGCGCAACATTAAATCGGTATGCCTTCAGGGCAATACGTCATCGGTTGACCATGTGATGAAAAACAAAAGGAATGTCACGTGATACACACCGACTGAACACCAGCATGTTTCTTGGTCCTGAAAAAAAATACAAAAAAAAAAAATTAGTGAAAATTTAATACTGTGAATACAAAATATTTAAAATGTACATGCATGAAAACTATTCAAAAATCTTAAAAATGTGGCCAATTATAACAGCGCGTAGCGCTGTAGTTGTTGGGGGGGGGCCCTGGGTGTTTTTGACAAGCGAAGCTTGTAGTACAAGATATAAAATACAAAATATAGCCAATGAATTTACTAAAAAATAATTTGATATTTGTAGAAAAACCCCCAACAAATTAGTGAAAATTTACATGCATGAAATATCAAAACTAAGGTAAATGGCAAAATATAAAAACAAAAAGTGGAAATTGTGGGGGGCAATGGTGTTAATGACAGCGACACATTGTAGCTAATTTTAAAACGTACATGTATAGGCAATGAATTTACGAAAAATAATTTGATATTTGTAGAAATATTAACCCAAAATTTAAAAAAAAAACCCAACAAATTAGTGAAAATTTACATGCATGAAATACAAAATAAGGTCAATACAAAATATAAAAACAAAAAATTATGGAAAATGTGCCGTTAATGGCGATCACATAAAAATGTGCCATTAATCGCGATCACATGCCCTACTTTTACATACATTGGCTAATGAATTTACGAAAAATAATTTGATATTTGTAGAAATATTAACCCAAAAATACAAAAAAAAAACCCCAACAAATTAGTGAAAATTTACATGCATGAAATACAAAATAATGTCAATACAAAATATAAAAACAAAAAATTATGGAAAATGTGCTGTTAATGGCGATCACATAAAAATGTGCCATTAATCGCGATCACATGCCCTACTTTTACATACATTGGCTAATGAATTTACGAAAAATAATTTGATATTTGTAGAAATATTAACCCAAAAATAAAAAAACCCCAACAAATTAGTGAAAATTTACATGCATGAAATACAAAATAATGTCAATACAAAATATAAAAACAAAAAATTATGGAAAATGTGCCGTTAATGGCGATCACATAAAAATGTGCCATTAATCGCGATCACATGCCCTACTTTTACATACATTGGCTAATGAATTTACGAAAAATAATTTGATATTTGTAGAAATATTAACCCAAAAATTATTTACAAATTAAATGTAATTAAGTGGAAGTTTGATAATTGAAGAAATATAAAAAAAAAATTTTTTTTGTAAATTTTAAAAAAAAAAAGTTAATGCGAATCTACCATTAATCGCCATCTTGTATAAAATGTGGTGTAAGACGCCGTAGTTTCTACAAGCATTTGGTAATTTTAAAAACGGATTGTATATTGGTAATTTTATTAAAAAAATTATTGAAAATTAATTACAAATTAATTGAAGAAATATTAACAAAAATTGTTTGTACATTTAAAATAAAGATTTAATGCGAATATGGCATTAATGGTGACGTTACTTTTACATGCATTTGGATTACTTATTGTCTATATTCAATAATATAATTAATTCTAAAATTATAATTATAAAAAAAATTAAAATTACTTACAAATAGCGTTCACTGTGGAGGACTGAATTGGGATATATGTTCTAAAATTGCAGCGAAAGGATCAGCTTTGTACGACTGCCTCCACATAAACTCGCTCAAATATGAGTCCAGGTGCTGACGTGCTGTCCCTCTGTGTTTTTTATTACGCCATTTGACCAAACCCCACAACCTTTCATCATTCTGTGTATGTACGCCAGTTGTGGGGTCTACGAAGTTGTATGTGTGATTAACACGATGGTGTTCATATCCAGCCTCAGCTAACTCTTCGCTCTTGTATCCCTTCCAGCAATCGCTGTAGATAGTCGAGCCTTCATGTACATTTTGCAAAATTTCTTGCATGAGAGTAGACGCACTTCTATCTCGAATGGCTACAATAAAGCATTCCTCAGTCTCTCTGCACACGCCGCCAAATAGCCATTGCTGTGGTAGGACTCTTCCGGCATTGTTCTTCCGTTTTGTGAAGAGGCTTTCATCAATCTCAACGATTGTGTTGGGACCTCCGATTTTCCGCCTTTCATTTCTTAACAATCTCCAGGTACAAACTTCCCGGAGGTAGTTGTTCCAATCGATAACAGTTTTGTCCGAAATATTCAATTCCTCCGCACAAAATGTTATCGATGTTAATTCTTTGGACCAACTATAGATGAAACGTATAGCGGTCCACGAAAGTCATTTTGGAGCCAACAAACCACGTGCCTTTTCTAATTGCAATTTCTGACAGGCAATCCTTCAAGTTACACCGCCATTGTTTCTTGGAATTGTGAATATATTTTTTCATTTCATGCCCATTTTGACATAATTTCCTTTTGGGGAGAAGACCGCGGTCTTGTAAGAAGATGATCGCTTCTTCCTCCGTACTCGGTAAACTAAACAAGGTTCTTGGAGCTTCAGCCATATCACAAAGTAAAATATCAAGGACGCAATGGAAGAGCTGAAAAAAATCACTGTGATCAAGTGGATAGCAAAATCACAATAGACAGAAAAATCAAAAAATTTCCCAAACCTCTCTCCGAATTTTAAATCTCGCGGTTTAAAAAAAAAAAAAAATTGACTCTCTGATGGATTAATCACGCCAGTCACTTCGTTGCCATGACAACGTTGTCATACAAAGATCGTCGATGCCTACCGGAAGGGAAACCAGTGGGTCAAATACGTCATCAGGCAAATTATCCGTAAGTACCTAAACAATATTAAATATTGTAGTTTTCTTTTTGAAATAGAAAAAAATAAATAAATAAATAAAGGAATCTAACCATTGAAGAAAGATAAGGTCATAATTAATTTCTATAATGAAATAAAAGAGAGGGAAATAGAATTGAAAAGATTCTTATCTTTTACTCTCCAAAGTTAATATTTTGGAAAAATAGAAATATTTAAATGTAAAAATATTGAAATCGTATGTTTGGTTTAAAATAAAAAGGTGAGAAAGAAAATATAAACAAAATAGAAACTTAAAATGATTTATAAAAAAGTAAAGATTGAGGAGTTTTAATAAAATTATAAATAGAATTTAAAATAAGACAAAAAGATAAAGATCAATTTCATAAAAAGTACACATTTTGACAAAAAAATGAAATGTATGTGTGAAAGTATGTATAAAGAATGTATAAAGACAGCAACGTTTAATGCATGTCAAATGAAAATATTTTATTAAAAATTTATTTTATTAAAAGGAAAATAAAATAAATAAGAAATAAATGTAAAATATTGCTACAAAATTGTATAAAAAAGTAAATTTATATAAGTTGCTGAAGGTATCTTAAAGTGGAAGGTGAAAATGGAAAGCAACAAACAAAAAGATCAAGATAATGAAAGAATTTGGAAAAAGAAATTAATTAAATTGATTCTAAAGAGAGTTCACATAGTGACTTTAGTGAGGACACAGCTCTGATAAGAAGCAGAAAAATATAATAGAAAGCAGACATGAAAAGTTAAATTTGAAAAGAAAAACCAGAAAGCTGAGTCAAAGGACCTCAATATAGAAGACTGAACACTGTATGAACATGAAAATAAACTACAACATAAGTGAAGCTTCAAGGATGTGTGGCTAAGGGCCATCACGATCACTGGTCAATTCAAACCCACCATGCTTGTACGGTCACCTTTGCAATGTAACAACTGCCGATGTAGTGCCCTGATGATCTGTCTGCATGCCCTTGATGTCCTAGTATGGAGAAGTCACTATGAATAAAAAGAAATTCCACAAACCAAGTCAAATCTAAGAGCCACCATTCCCTGCTAAAGAAGTGGAGGAATTCCACATGACAGTCAGCAGGACCTTAACTCATATCAGAGATGAAGAAAAACCTAGGTAAATTACATATCACACCTATATAGAACATATGTGCACATATTTTTGATTTAAAATAATTGCAAATTCCAGATATTAATGATATAGACAATAATCAAACTCTTTCTAATATTTGGAATGATGACTATAAATGGATAATTTATTTTTGTAGATTATAATCATTTGTAGGATTTAAACTATACATTTAATCGTTTCATTATATCCAATGATTTTTTATTGTATGTAAATATTTCAATTGATTGCTTTTCTTGTTGTTTATTTATTTTTTTAAATATTCCTTAATTATTTTATCTGTTTCATCTCGTTCTTTACCACTTCAGACAGTTAATATATATCCGGAGGGGTGTGGGTTATAATTATTACTCCATTTTGAGCTCTAAGTAACATGAGGCTAGTGGTGCAGTATTCTTGATCCCATTTAATTTTATAAATTATCCAAACACTGTAATTCTTTAATAATTACAGCAGTCAAGAGACATTTGACCGGGAAAAATAACCTGGGTCAATATCCGTATGGTCACAGGTTTGGTCAAGTATGAATATAGATTCATTTATGTCCGTATGTTCTCTCTACTTGCAGTAATAGAAGGTGGATGATTTTGAATTTAAGAATCCAGTATTATAAATATAAATAAAAGGGAAGTGCCTTTGATCGTCGTATTTCCGTTACAATATATAGTTGAAAACGTTATTTACATACAAGATTATAGAAATTTTTATTTTTTACATTAATACAGAAAAGAGTTAAATAAAACCTGTTAGAATTATTTTTATTTAAAAAAATATTGTGAAGTTTATTTTTTCAACTATTCATTTATTTGCTATAAGCATAAAACAGACAAAACTCATTATATATATTGCACACACAGCAAGTTAGAGTAATCAATGCATGCCAGAAGGTTTGTGCATAAAATCCCAATCTAGTGCCTACTCATCTCAACAACCCCAGACTAGTTTTTGGCTTATGGCCTTCGTCAGTGAGGAGCCTTGGATCAGAGAGCACTGAATCGAGATCTTCTCACTGATGAAGGCCATAAGCCAGAAACTAGTCTGGGGATATTGGATGAGTAGGCACTAGATGGGGATTTTATGCACAAGCCTTCTGGCATCCATTGATTACTCTAGTTTGCTGTGTGTGGTAATATATATAGTGAGTTTTTCCTGTTTTAACAACAGTTATGCACAAGCATAAAAGGAGGTGATCATGTGATGTTTATTGCTATAGGCATAGAAACTACTTCAACATTTTATTTAGAGATACATGTATTTTGACACAGAATGGCTATTTTCAATAATTCTTTTTGGTCTATTTCCAAAAGAAAAATTTTCTTATGGTATTATTTATTTAGCATTGCACTTTAGTATCAATAGAATCATTGGTATGATTATACATATTAGATTGTTTTTTAGTTTGTTAAGACACCTTTTTTTAAAAAAAAACACACAATTCCTGTCAATCATGATACTGACCAATGTCAATTTATTATTTAATTAATGAGATAGGCAACATTTGGAAAACTTATTGTTTTGATATAAACTGTTTTATATTAGTTGATTGATACACAATCTATTAAAAATTAACAAAACTTTATATATATATATATATATATATATATATATATATATATATATATATATATATATATATATATATATATATATATATATATATATAGTGCCCTTTTCTATAGGTCAGTAATAGTCCATCTCAGTCAATTACTAAAAATTTTAAATTTTAGAATATGTTCTTTTAATATGGTAATCGTATTAAGTTAATTATATTATAAAGTACAATTTGAGGCTAAAGCAAATAAGATCGGATAGAGCACACGTCTGAACTCCACTTAAAGGTAGTTAAGTAAAGCTTAAAATATTGTTGCATATGGTTGCAAAAGCTGGCCATATTAAATAACACAGCTATAAATAATTAAAAGTATTTTTAAAAAAGTTCAATTTTAATAGTCTTAAACGTATAGATAAATAAATGTTATACAGTATTTAAATTTATAAACTATGTTTAATAATCAAAATTAATATAATATATTTTAAAAATAAACTTTACGATGGTGAGAATTGTATTTAATTCTATATTTTAAATTATTTTTCCAAATTTTATAATTATATTATTAAATATAATAAGTGTATCAATTGTATTAGTCTAGGCGAGAAATAGATTAAAAATCGTCTGTCAAAGTTATTGATCATGTGACTTGTATAATGCATACTTTCACACACACAGCTTGGTTGAATTAATAACAAAATTTAAAATATTTTAAAAGATTGCATTATAGAATTGGATGGAATTATTGCCTATCATAAAAGCAAATAATAATAAATATTAAGTTAACTATCGTATGTAATGTTTTAAGTAATGTAATAAAGATGAATACAGATATAATAAAAATTAAATATTTTGTTTAAATAAAACAAGATAAATGGAATATTAAGTGTGGAATAGGTTATTAAAATTATTTTAAAAGTTATTTTAAATATTTAAATAATTTTGATAAAGTAATAATTGATTTAAAAGTAGTATTTTAAATAATATTTTTGAGTCATTACGTCATAAATTTTTATTTTAAAGATTCAATTCTGTAAAAAATTGAAAATATGTAAATTTTTTCTCAAGCTAAAAGTAAGAATCAACCAATCAAATGAGGTATTCTTACAGACTATAAATATGAATTGCACGGGGGTATCAGAGGAGATTAATAATGGTTTGAATCCAGAGAAAGGTATATTAGTAACTATTGAAGTGATAGTATTTTAAAAATTTTATTTTAGTCAATTTTTTTAGTGCTTTCTTATAGTTTTATTTACAGAAACTAATTGATAATATTTAAAAAGTATTTTGCAAAAGAGAGTTTAAAATAAAATATATTTGGGAACTTCTTGAAAATGATTTCTTAATTTTTAAAAGTTACTTGCCAGGATTATTTTATCTGAAATTTGACCTAAACTTCACAATGCAAAAATGGATATACTGTGGAATAAAATGGATATAAATTCTAACAATATAAAAATGTTTTTGGAATATTTTGATACAGCTTTATTAATGCTTCACCAGAGAACTGTTCTAGTGCATAAAACCCTCAGTTCGGACATTATACAGAGTCTTATATATATATATATATATATATATATATATATATATATATATATATGTATATATATATATATATATATATATATATATATATATATATGAGACATATTATTTATAAGTTTATACAATAATTATTTTTAAAAAATAGTAATAAGACAATTATATCTTATGAATCGTTTTATATAATATTATATCAAAAGGAGTAAAATGTTATATCCTTTCTGAAGGTAACATTTAAAAAAAAAAAAATTTTCAAGAGTTAAAGAAAGAACCCAGGAGAATATGTTACAGAAGCGTTTTTGATATTAAAACCTCCAGTCTTAGAATTGTTTAAAATGTATTTAGAGAACATTTGTTTAAAAGTACTTGAAGTTTTTTTAAAAAGGTGATATATAAAAAATATCAAACGAAAGTTTTAAATTTATTAAGGATGGAAACTTATATAAAAAAAGTGAACACATAGTTGAATAAAAAATGGAACCATGGAAATATTGTAAAAAAAAGTTTACCAAATATTTTAAAGTTAAGCTAGATGGAGTGATGCATCGGATACGCCACAGAGAATATTGAAGAAATTTCATGGGATTAATTAATATTATGATTTAATAATTATCATCCTAAATACTAAAACCAAGGATTATTTTCTATAAATTTTACTAAATGGATTAATATTTATTTTTATTTTTAAACTTTAACATGCTTGGAGGAGAACATTTTAAAACTCTAGAGAAAGTAATAAACATTTTGGACTTATCAGGAACTATTGTCAAGAAAATATGTAATTATAGTTTTGTTTCCTTTTATTTTATTAACCTAGTTTAAATCTAATTTTTTTTAATAAGATTAGGAAAACATAAAACAATTTGTTGATGATATAAAATTTTATAATGGAATAATCTAATAATTTAGATTATTCCATTATAAAATTTTATATCATCAACAAATTGTTTTATGTTTTCCTAATCTTATTAAAAAAATTAGATTTAAACTAGGTTAATAAAATAAAAGGAAACAAAACTATAATTACATATTTTCTTGACAATAGTTCCTGATAAGTCCAAAATGTTTATTACTTTCTCTAGAGTTTTAAAATGTTCTCCTCCAAGCGCGTTAAAGTTTAAAAATAAAAATAAATATTAATCCATTTAGTAAAATTTATAGAAAATAATCCTTGGTTTTAGTATTTAGGATGATAATTATTAAATCATAATATTAATTAATCCCATGAAATTTCTTCAATATTCTCTGCAGCGTATCCGATGCATCACTCCATCTAGCTTAACTTTAAAATATTTGGTAAACTTTTTTTTACAATATTTCCATGGTTCCATTTTTTATTCAACTATGTGTTCACTTTTTTTATATAAGTTTCCATCCTTAATAAATTTAAAACTTTCGTTTGATATTTTTTATATATCACCTTTTTAAAAAAACTTCAAGTACTTTTAAACAAATGTTCTCTAAATACATTTTAAACAATTCTAAGACTGGAGGTTTTAATATCAAAAACGCTTCTGTAATATATTCTCCTGGGTTCTTTCTTTAACTCTTGAAAATATTTTTTTTTTAAATGTTACCTTCAGAAAGGATATAACATTTTACTCCTTTTGATATAATATTATATAAAACGATTCATAAGATATAATTGTCTTATTACTATTTTTTAAAAATAATTATTGGATAAACTTATAAATAATATGTCTCAATATATATATATATATATATATATATATATATATATATATATATATATATATATATATATATATATATATATATATATATATATATATATATATATAAGACTCTGTATAATGTCCGAACTGAGGGTTTTATGCACTAGAACAGTTCTCTGGTGAAGCATTAATAAAGCTGTATCAAAATATTCCAAAAACATTTTTTATATTGTTAGAACTTATATCCATTTTATTCCACAGTATATCCATTTTTGCATTGTGAAGTTTAGGTCAAATTTCAGATAAAATAATCCTGGCAAGTAACTTTTAAAAATTAAAAAATCATTTTCAAGAAGTTCCCAAATATATTTTATTTTAAACTCTCTTTTGCAAAATACTTTTTAAATATTATCAATTAGTTTCTGTAAATAAAACTATAAGAAAGGACTAAAAAAATTGACTAAAATAAAATTTTTAAAGTACTATCACTTCAATAGTTACTAATATACCTTTCTCTGGATTCAAACCATTATTAATCTCCTCTGATACCCCCGTGCAATTCATATTTATAGTCTGTAAGAATACCTCATTTGATTGGTTGATTCTTACTTTTAGCTTGAGAAAAAATTTACATATTTTCAATTTTTTACAGAATTGAATCTTTAAAATAAAAATTTATGACGTAATGACTCAAAAATATTATTTAAAATACTACTTTTAAATCAATTATTACTTTATCAAAATTATTTAAACATTTAAAATAACTTTTAAAATAATTTTAATAACCTATTCCACACTTAATATTCCATTTATCTTGTTTTATTTAAACAAAATATTTAATTTTTATTATATCTGTATTCATCTTTATTACATTACTTAAAACATTACATACGATAGTTAACTTAATATTTATTATTATTTGCTTTTATGATAGGCAATAATTCCATCCAATTCTATAATGCAATCTTTTAAAATATTTTAAATTTTGTTATTAATTCAACCAAGCAGTGTGTGTGAAAGTATGCATTATACAAGTCACATGATCAATAACTTTGACAGACGATTTTTAATCTATTTCTCTGCCTAGACTAATACAATTGATACACTTATTATATTTAATAATATAATTATAAAAATTTGGAAAAATAATTTAAAATATAGAATTAAATACAATTCTCACCATCGTAAAGTTTATTTTTAAAATATATTATATTAATTTTGATTATTAAACATAGTTTATAAATTTAAATACTATATAACATTTATTTATCTATACGTTTAAGACTATTAAAATTGAACTTTTTTAAAAATACTTTTAATTATTTATAGCTGTGTTATTTAATATGGCCAGCTTTTGCAACCATATGCAACAATATTTTAAGCTTTACTTAACTACCTTTAAATGATTCACTATAATTTTATACACTACGTATTTGCTTTAGCCTCAAATTGTACTTTATAATATAATTAACTTAATACGATTACCATATTAAAAGAACATATTCTAAAATTTAAAATTTTTAGTAATTGACTGAGATGGACTATTACTGACCTATAGAAAAGGGCACAATATATATATATATATAACAAATACTTTATATATATATATATATATATATATCTATATATATATATATATATATATATATATATAAAGTTTTGTTAATTTTTAATAGATTGTGTATCAATCAACTAATATAAAACAGTTTATATCAAAACAATAAGTTTTCCAAATGTTGCCTATCTCATTAATTAAATAATAAATTGACATTGGTCAGTATCATGATTGACAGGAATTGTGTGTTTTTTTTTAAAAAAAGGTGTCTTAACAAACTAAAAAACAATCTAATATGTATAATCATACCAATGATTCTATTGATACTAAAGTGCAATGCTAAATAAATAATACCATAAGAAAATTTTTCTTTTGGAAATAGACCAAAAAGAATTATTGAAAATAGCCATTCTGTGTCAAAATACATGTATCTCTAAATAAAATGTTGAAGTAGTTTCTATGCCTATAGCAATAAACATCACATGATCACCTCCTTTTATGCTTGTGCATAACTGTTGTTAAAACAGACAAAACTCACTATATATATTGCCACACACAGCAAACTAGAGTAATCAATGGATGCCAGAAGGCTTTTTGCATAAAATCCCCATCTAGGGCCTACTCATCCAACATCCCCAGACTAGTTTCTGGCTTATGGCCTTCATCAGTGAGAAGATCTCGATTCAGTGCTCTCTGATCCAAGGCTCTTCACTGATGAAGGCCATAAGCCAAAAACTAGTCTGGGGTTGTTGGATGAGTAGGCACTAGATTGGGATTTTATGCACAAGCCTTCTGGCATGCATTGATTACTCTAACTTGCTGTGTGTGGCAATATATATAATGAGTTTTGTCTGTTTTATGCTTATAGCAAATAAATGAATAGTTGAAAAATAAACTTCACAATATTTTTTTAAATAAAAATAATTCTAACAGGTTTTATTTAACTCTTTTCTGTATTAATGTAAAAAAATAAAAATTTCTATAATCTTGTACATAAATAACGTTTTCAACTATATATTGTAACGGAAATACGACGATCAAAGGCACTTCCCTTTTATTTATATTTATAATACGGATTCTTAAATTCAAAATCATCCACCTTCTATTACTGCAAGTAGAGAGAACATACGGACATAAATGAATCTATATTCATACTTGACCAAACCTGTGACCATACGGATATTGACCCAGGTTATTTTTCCCGGTCAAATGTCTCTTGACTGCTGTAATTATTAAAGAATTACAGTGTTTGGATAATTTATAAAATTAAATGGGATCAAGAATACTGCACCACTAGCCTCATGTTACTTAGAGCTCAAAATGGAGTAATAATTATAACCCACACCCCTCCGGATATATATTAACTGTCTGAAGTGGTAAAGAACGAGATGAAACAGATAAAATAATTAAGGAATATTTAAAAAAATAAATAAACAACAAGAAAAGCAATCAATTGAAATATTTACATACAATAAAAAAATCATTGGATATAATGAAACGATTAAATGTATAGTTTAAATCCTACAAATGATTATAATCTACAAAAATAAATTATCCATTTATAGTCATCATTCCAAATATTAGAAAGAGTTTGATTATTGTCTATATCATTAATATCTGGAATTTGCAATTATTTTAAATCAAAAGTATGTGCACATATGTTCTATATAGGTGTGATATGTAATTTACCTAGGTTTTTCTTCATCTCTGATATGAGTTAAGGTCCTGCTGACTGTCATGTGGAATTCCTCCACTTCTTTAGCAGGGAATGGTGGCTCTTAGATTTGACTTGGTTTGTGGGATTTCTTTTTATTCATAGTGACTTCTCCAAACTAGGACATCAAGGGCATGCAGACAGATCATCAGGCACTACATCGGCAGTTGTTACATTGAAAAGGTGACCGTACATGCATGGAGGGTTTGAATTGACCAGTAATCGTGATGGCCCTTAGCCACACATCCTTGAAGCTTCACTTATGTTGTAGCTTATTTTCATGTTCATACAGTGTTCAGTCTTCTATGTCGAGGTCCTTTGACTCAACTTTCTGGTTTTTCTTTTCAAATTTAACTTTTCATGTCTGCTTTCTATTATATTTTTCTGCTTCTTATCAGAGCTGTGTCCTCATTGAAGTCACTATGTGAACTCTCTTTAGAATCAATTTAATTAATTTCTTTTTCCAAATTCTTTCATTATCTTGATCTTTTTGTTTGTTGCTTTCCATTTTCACCTTCCACTTTAAGATACCTTCAGCAACTTATATAAATTTACTTTTTTATACAATTTTGTAGCAATATTTTACATTTACTTCTTATTTATTTTATTTTCCTTTTAATAAAATAAATTTTTAATAAAATATTTTCATTTGACATGCATTAAACGTTGCTGTCTTTATACATTCTTTATACATATTTTCACACATACATTTCATTTTTTTGTCAAAATGTGTACTTTTATGAAATTGATCTTTATCTTTTTGTCATATTTTAAATTCTATTTATAATTTTATTTAAACTCCTCAATCTTTACTTTTATAAATCATTTTAAGTTTCTATTTTGTTTATATTTTCTTTCTCACCTTTTTATTTTAAACCAAACATACGATTTCAATATTTTTACATTTAAACATTTCTATTTTTCCAAAATATTAACTTTGGAGAGTAAAAGATAAGAATCTTTTCAATTCTATTTCCCTCTCTTTTATTTCATTATAGAAATTAATTATGACCTTATCTTTCTTCAATGGTTAGATTCCTTTATTTATTTATTTTTTTTTTTCTATTTCAAAAAGAAAACTACAATATTTGAGGTACTTACGGATAATTTGCCTGATGACGTATTTGACCCACCGGTTTCCCTTCCAGTAGGCATCGACGATCTTTGTATGACAACGTTGTCATGGCAACAAAGTGACTGGCGTGATTAATCCATCAGAGAGTCAATTTTTTTTTTTTTAAACCGCGAGATTTAAAATTCGGAGAGAGGTTTGGGAAATTTTTTGATTTTTCTGTCTATTGTGATTTTGCTATCCACTTGATCACAGTGATTTTTTTCAGCTCTTCCATTGCGTCCTTGATATTTTACTTTGTGATATGGCTGAAGCTCCAAGAACCTTGTTTAGTTTACCGAGTACGGAGGAAGAAGCGATCATCTTCTTACAAGACCGCGGTCTTCTCCCCAAAAGGAAATTATGTCAAAATGGGCATGAAATGAAAAAATATATTCACAATTCCAAGAAACAATGGCGGTGTAACTTGAAGGATTGCCTGTCAGAAATTGCAATTAGAAAGGCACGTGGTTTGTTGGCTCCAAAATGACTTTCGTGGACCGCTATACGTTTCATCTATAGTTGGTCCAAAGAATTAACATCGATAACATTTTGTGCGGAGGAATTGAATATTTCGGACAAAACTGTTATCGATTGGAACAACTACCTCGGGAAGTTTGTACCTGGAGATTGTTAAGAAATGAAAGGCGGAAAATCGGAGGTCCCAACACAATCGTTGAGATTGATGAAAGCCTCTTCACAAAACGGAAGAACAATGCCGGAAGAGTCCTACCACAGCAATGGCTATTTGGCGGTGTGTGCAGAGAGACTGAGGAATGCTTTATTGTAGCCATTCGAGATAGAAGTGCGTCTACTCTCATGCAAGAAATTTTGCAAAATGTACACGAAGGCTCGACTATCTACAGCGATTGCTGAAAGGGATACAAGAGCGAAGAGTTAGCTGAGACTGGATATGAACACCATCGTGTTAATCACACATACAACTTCGTAGACCCCACAACTGGCGTACATACACAGAATGTTGAAAGGTTGTGGGGTTTGGTCAAATGGCGTAATAAAAAACACAGAGGGACAGCACGTCAGCACCTGGACTCATATTTGAGCGAGTTTATGTGGAGGCAGTCGTACAAAGCTGATCCTTTCGCTGCAATTTTAGAACATATATCCCAATTCAGTCCTCCACAGTGAACGCTATTTGTAAGTAATTTTAATTTTTTTTATAATAATTATAATTTTAGAATTAATTATATTATTGAATATAGACAATAAGTAATCCAAATGCATGTAAAAGTAACGTCACCATTAATGCCATATTCGCATTAAATCTTTATTTTAAATGTACAAACAATTTTTGGTAATATTTCTTCAATTAATTTGTAATTAATTTTCAATAATTTTTGTAATAAAATTACCAATATACAGTCCGTTTTTAAAATTACCAAATGCTTGTAGAACTACGGCGTCTTACACCACATTTTATACAAGATGGCGATTAATGGTAGATTCGCATTAACTTTTTTTTTTTAAAATTTACAAAAAAAATTTTTTTTTTATATTTCTTCAATTATCAAACTTCCACTTAATTACATTTAATTTGTAAATAATTTTTGGGTTAATATTTCTACAAATATCAAATTATTTTTCGTAAATTCATTAGCCAATGTATGTAAAAGTAGGGCATGTGATCGCGATTAATGGCACATTTTTATGTGATCGCCATTAACGGCACATTTTCCATAATTTTTTTTTATATTTTGTATTGACATTATTTTGTATTTCATGCATGTAAATTTTCACTAATTTGTTGGGGTTTTTTTTGTATTTTTGGGTTAATATTTCTACAAATATCAAATTATTTTTCGTAAATTCATTAGCCAATGTATGTAAAAGTAGGGCATGTGATCGCGATTAATGGCACATTTTTATGTGATCGCCATTAACGGCACATTTTCCATAATTTTTTGTTTTTATATTTTGTATTGACATTATTTTGTATTTCATGCATGTAAATTTTCACTAATTTGTTGGGTTTTTTTTTTGTATTTTTGAGTTAATATTTCTACAAATATCAAATTATTTTTCGTAAATTCATTGGCTATACAGTACGGTTTTAAAATTAGCCAATGGGATCGCCATTAATGGCACATTTTCAATAATTTTTTGTTTTTATATTTTGTATTGACCTTATTTTGTATTTCATGCATGTAAATTTTCACTAATTTGTTGGGTTTTTTTCTACAAATATCAAATTATTTTTCGTAAATTCATTGGCTATATTTTGTATTTTATATCTTGTACTACAAGCTTCGCTTGTCAAAAACACCCAGGGCCCCCCCCCAACAACTACAGCGCTACGCGCTGTTATAATTGGCCACATTTTTAAGATTTTTGAATAGTTTTCATGCATGTACATTTTAAATATTTTGTATTCACAATTTTTCGTAAATTCATTGGCTATATTTTGTATTTTATATCTTGTACTACAAGCTTCGCTTGTCAAAAACACCCAGGCCCCCCCCCCAACAACTACAGCGCTACGCGCTGTTATAATTGGCCACATTTTTAAGATTTTTGAATAGTTTTCATGCATGTACATTTTAAATATTTTGTATTCACAGTATTAAATTTTCACTAATTTTTTTTTTTTGTATTTTTTTCAGGACCAAGAAACATGCTGGTGTTCAGTCGATGTGTATCACGTGACATTCCTTTTGTTTTTCATCACATGGTCAACCGATGACGTATTGCCCTGAAGGCATACCGATTTAATGTTGCGCTTTTTAACGTGATGTGTTCACGTGATATGCGGACACATCTTATCGAGTAGATGTGTCTGCAGATCACTTGGAGACGTTATCTTAAAAATCGCAACATTAGACCGGTATGCCTTCAGGGTAATACGTCATCAGGCAAATTATCCGTAAGTACCATATTTAATATTGTTTAATATTAAATATAAACATTGTTTAATATTAAATATAAACATGTGTGATCGCAGTAAATGTGATCATCACTATATATATATATATTGAAATGAACAATATGTTATTCATTTTAATAAATAAAAAGAGTAAAAAAAATATATTTTTATTTTTTGCTAAGTCTATGCAAATCTGTGCCTTTATATATATATAAAATTAAAATGATGTTCAAGAAGGAACTAAGTTTGGCATTTTAAAAAAAAAACAATCTTATTTTAAGCAAAAGAGGATAGTGATTTATTTTCAACCTAGGATTTTACCATGTTACCTTAATGAAATAAAAAAGACCCTACTAATAGTTATCTAGATCTAATCTGAGACACTTTGAATGATATCTTGAATAACTTTGCTAAAATGAAAAATTAGCACTTATTTAAAAAAAAAAACAGCTAGAAATTACAGACTTTTAATAGTTGTCAGAAAGAAGTAAGAGACAATTATTTTGTTTTTGTGAGCCTTATATTTAAAGAGTAATTTATAATTTATTTTAAATAATCTAAATTTGTAAATAATGTTTGTTATCCAGATATTATTTACTAAAAGAAATTATAAGTTAAAAAAAATGGGGAAGGAAATGAAATTGTAAAACCTTCTGTTTACTTGATAAAATTATTTATATAGAAAAAAAAAATGTATAAAACATATATATGTTAAGTTTGTGAATTTTATATAAGTTATTAATAAAAGAAAAAGATAAAAATATTAATAATCATGTAAGTTTAATGTACACACATAACTGTCTATAACATAAATAAGTGAAATTAATGATGTAATTATTTCCATTAGTTTCATTGGTTCATAGTTAAACTTATATTTGATTACTCAAAATTGGATTTCATGTAGATGGATTTATATATGAGCATTTGTCTGTTCAGTGTTTAATAGTTTACATATGTTTATATCCATATGGGAGAATACATTCCTATGAGTTTATTGAGTTAGGAACCAATTTCACAATGAATCATCTCTGTATGAATTGTAGCTGTATTAAATTAGGTTTAATTAGAACTCAAAAAGGCCACTTCTTATAATTATTGTAAAGGGAAATTTATTCAGTTAGGGTTTAGATCAAAAATGTTCACTCATTTATATTAATTTTACGTAAATGATTATTTTTCGGAATATGATCTAAATAAGACCATTCCATACAATATTATTATAATAAAGATAACATTGATGTCTATCCCATATAGAACATATATATGTGTATGTAGGAAACATGAATCAAAGAAATGCTATATTTGTGAATTCATACATGCACATAATTATATTGAAATTTATTGAAGGCAAATTTAAATGTATGGCTAATGTGGCATTATCTATGAATATATTAATACTATGGTGTATAAAGGTTAAAGGATTCTGTTAAAGAAATAACGTGCATATCAATTAATGATTGTTGACTGGATTCACTGATCAATTAATAAGTACACTTGTAAATAAATTACTATCATATCACTTGCTACATTTTTTATATAAAATTGCATAATCTACCATCATTCATTACAAGTAACTTAAGTTCTCAGGGATTTTGCCAGCATTACAAAAGGATTGTGTAATGGTTATATTATTGTGAAATATTATTTTAAATGTATGTGCACTAGTTTTTTTCCTGTTGCTTAAAACCAGGTGGTTTCCATGTAACTTATTTAAATAAATAAATTAATAGAGAAATGTAAAAATTGTGAAATATGATAGTCTGACCATTACAATATATACAAATCAACAATATAACAGAATTTATTAAAAATAACAAACTAGTAAAAATATAAATGAATTTCCTAAATATAATATTTAAATATTCTTTCAGCCTTAATTATAGGAATAATTTATAAAAAGAAACATATTGAAATAAGTATAGACTCTCATTATTTTTCAGATTTGTAGATAGTAAAAAGACGCTTGATTCTACAACATTTTATCAGTGATTAAAGTATTGGATCATCAAGGTATAGAGCCATGATATTGGAAATGCTGAAGAATTTTATTTTTTAGAAATGCAAAAGCAACACTAAAGTTGCATAATAATACTAGGTTACAACTTGCACATTACACAAACAAGTGAAACTCAATATCAAGATAATTATCAGGCTTAGCACTTTCAGGAATTTTTAGTCCCCATATTCATAGCTATTTTTGGAATGTCAGCTTGAGTTGTGATTTTAAAAAGCTGGGTAGTAATTTATGAAAATTTATTCAATGTTTTCATATAGTACACTCCCAAGCTAAGCTATTAATATGGGGACTAAAGGTTCCCAAAAGTTTTAGGCCTGATAATTCTCTTAATATTGAGCTTCACTTGTTTGCATAATGTGCAAATTGTAACTTACTATTCGAAGGTGAAGTAAAAATAATGATTTATTTCAATAATGATACTAAGAAGATGTAAGACAGAGTGAATTTACATCTCCAAAACTTTTACAGCAGTTTTGAAATAAGTATTTTGCAGATTAAAATGGAATTATAAAGGATCAAAAGTAAATGGAGATTTTTTAAAATAATTTAGATTTTTCAGATGATATAATTGTTTTTCCAAATAATACTTTATAGCTTCAGAAAATGTTGCTAGACTTATCATATGAAAGTAAAAAAAAAATGGGACTTAAATTAAATGGTAAAAAGGTTAAGATGATATTCAAAGGATTTTCTCAAAAGAAAAAAAAAATAATGATTGATAATGGTGAGGTAGAAATAGTTAAAAACTACAAATATCTTTGTCAGATTATTATTACAGATGGAAACATAATGGATGAAATTAATTATAAAATTAAAGTTGTTTGAAGTACATTTGGTAGAAAATAATATTAAAAGAAAATATATCTATGAATTTGAAAAAAAGGTTTTAATAAATGTGTTTTTCCAGTTAGCGCCTATGGATCTGAGATATAAACACTTAAGAGAAAACCAATAGAGAGCTTCAGTCCACTAAATCATATATGGAGAGGTATATGTTATGAGTAACAACAAGAGATCAAAACTGAAATATATGTGTGAGAAAACAACCAACTGTTACAGACATCCTTGAAACAATCAATAGAATGAAATGGAATTGGCTTTGAACATATTTCTAAAAAAAATAATAATTCTTGGACAGTTAAAATCTTAAATTGGATTTGAAAGAATTGTAAAAAGCCTGGAAAAATACCACATGTGAGATGGATGGGTGAAAAAAAAATCTGCTAGCATGATGTGGGGAAAAGGTTTGATTGAACATGGAGAGATTTTTATCCCACAGTGGATCAATAATGATTATAAATGATAATGATTATGAATAAAGAACAACAAAAAAATGTGTACTTTTCAGCAATTACATCTTTTGAGTTGCCTATTTTTTAAAAGAAGTACTGAAATATACAATTAAATTTATGAAAGATGAGAAAGATTCATCAAATAATGGAATTATAATCTATATTAAAAAAGAAGCAGGTGACAAAGTTATATACCAAATGAATAAATGTTAAAGATATACTGTATTAGATAATTGGAAGAATGCAGGACGAATATTGACATTTTAGAAAGCTGATAAAGAAAATATTAAAAATTACAGGTTGTTCTACACAAAATCTTTATCAAAATAATTCCATCTATTCTATATTGAAAATTAGATTATCATCAGTCAACAAATAAAAAATGTTTTTAGCCCTGTAGATAATATCAAAATATTGGGAGAAGTTATAGAAAAATTAAATGAATATAAGTTGTCATTATGTTTCGATTTGTAGATTACAAAAAAAAAAAAATTCATACTATAAAATTTTTTAGGATGATTAAAGCATTGTATATTCAAGATATAGACTCAGGTTATGCTACAGCCATAATTAGATTATATGGTGGTTTCATAAGGTAATTCCATATTTCCAATACATTTTACAATAATTGTTCAAGAAGTATTCTGTGAGTTAAAATGAGAAACTAAGAATCTAAAAATAAATGGAGATTATTTATATCATTAGATTTTTGCAGAAGGTATTCATGTTCTCTCAGATAATGGTTCAGGGATTCATGAAATGTTGCATGAATTATCAGATGAAAATAAAAAACTAAAATTAAAGATAAGTGGTAAAAATGCTAATGTTCAATGCATTTTTTCCAGATAAAGAAAATAATGATTCATAATCATCCATTAAAAAAAGTTAGCAACTACAAATGTCTTTATCATGTTATTAACAGTTATATAAACATAATTGATAAAATTAATTATAGAATCAAACTTTAATACAATATCTTTGACAAAAATAACTTAATATTGGAAAAAAATATTATTAAATATTCCAAAAAAAATATTTAAATAGATGTGTTTGACCTCCATTTATCTATTGATGTGAGACTTGAATACATTATAGAAGAACAGTGTAAAGACTTCAGATCACCCAAAAAATACATTAGAATTAACATGAAAAGATAAAATATAAAATACATTGGTGAGTGAACAAATAACAATCAGTGGCATCATCAAAAGTAGTAAGTAACTAAAATGGAGCTGGCTAGACATATTATTAGAAGAGATTATAATAGATGAAAGCAAAAGTTTTAGATTGGATCCCAAAATATTATTAAAGATTTAAAAACAGATCACATTGGATATGTATGGATAAAATAAGGAAGTTTGTATTGTATTGTAGAAAAGAGAAGCCAGGAATCAGAGTAATTTCATCAAGCTTGAAAAGGTCTTTATTCTGAAATGGATTGATTATAATTGTAAATGATGCTGATAAACAAATTATTTCTTATTCATATTTAAAACAAGCCAATAAACATCACATGCCCACCACCTCTTATGCTTGTGTATAACTGTTGTTAAAACAGGCAAAACTCACTATATATATATATATATATATATTGCCACACACAACAAGCTAGAGTAATCAATGGATGCCAGAAGGCTTGTGCATAAAATCACCATCTAGTGCCTACTCATCCAATATTCCCAGACTAGTTTCTGGTTTATGGCCTTCGTCTCAGATCCAAGGCTCCTCACTGACGAAGGCCATAAGCCAGAAACTAGTCTGGGGATATTAGATGAGAAGGCACTAGATGGGGATTTTATTCACAAGCCTTCTGGCATCCATTGATTACTCTAGCTTGTTGTGTATGGCAATATATATAGTGAGTTTTGCCTGTTTAGCAAATTTAAAATAAAAACTACTAATAAATTCAAATATATCAAACATTATTGATTATAAATAATATCGGCATTTTAGAATCTAGAATGAGTAAAGAAAAAGAAAAAAAAAGATCGTCTTAAAGATAAAACAGTAGAGTTGATTCGGCATCAAAAGATATATGAGGATATAGTTAGTTCAGAGAAATTATATAATGATGAAATGCTAAAAAATATATGTAATCATATATTTAATCAAATTAAAAATGGATGCCTAATAGTACAATATAATTTTTAATATTTACTTAACATTTTTACAAACGTTTTAGTATTATTTCTCATGTATTCAAATAAATAGAAAACATTTAAAATTTGTATTAAAAACAAACTTTTGTTCTACCTTCGTTTACTTTAGGTAAGTATAAAATATTTATTTTAAATCAGTGTGTTAATAAATAAATATAAACAAAAAGATATGTACTCTGATTTAATTTTCAAATGATTTATTTTTATAGGGTTATCAAAATAGAAATTCGTAAAATAATTATTTTGCAAACATTACTTTTATAGAAATGAAACAATAATACATTAAATCTTACACTAAAAAATAACAACTGATTTTCTTTTTGTTTCAATTAAATATTAAAATCACATTGTAAAAATTTCACCAAAACAAATTACTGTTACATAAATAAATGGTCAAGTAAATAGTACTTATAAATAGTTGCACCTCTGCGAGAAATAAATTATTTAATTCTTAAGCAACATTAAATGTAAAAGCTAAAGACAACCCAAATCCTATAGCGATTATGCATCCAATTAGTAATCGGCACATATTTAAATAGCTTAAACTTACTTATAGATTATAGCCTTAATTTAAACAGCCAGAAGTCATTAATTTAATATATATATATATATATATATATTGTAACAGGAACTGTGTTCAAACCCTGTTACAAAAGAAGAGAAAGAGAGTAGGTTTTATTAAAAAAATATTATTTTATCGTTTGATTTATTTATTAGAAAGGTCGCACAAATAAGTGCATATGTATTTACTGAGTTAATAAAAATGACGGTGATTATGAGTTAATATTTTTTTTTGGCATGCGTGTGTATAGATAAATGTTGTTTTAATTAAAAGAAAAAAAGGCAAAATTAAGAAAGAGTTTTAAAGCATACAAAAAGTTTTTTATTAAGATTCCATAAATTAATTAGCTAAATGTTTTAATAAATTATTAATTGGTTTAAGTGACATAATCCCTGTTAAATTTACCCAACTATTAATCATTTTATTTTCCAGAATGATACCTTGTTATTTTTCATGAGATAATTCAAATTGTTATCATATTTACCGTTTAATATGAAAATTCTGCATTTATTCTCAACATCAGGAGAATGTTATAATTTGTCCTTATATGTTTTTGTTGATATATTTCTTGTTTGAAATTCCTACAGCAGTTTTGAATAATTTTGAGCAATAACATCTTCATATTTTTAATTATTTTTGCACAATTATATATTTCTATGTTTATCCAAATGTTACAATAATTTGGGATCACTTAAATATAAACATGATTTTAGAAAACTATCTTTTATGTCTAACTGTTATTGAGTTAAGTAATTTAAAAGCCATTTTGTTTAGTAAATGTGTTTCCATATTTATTAAATAATTTTAAATTTTACTATTGTTTTCATTAAATAATGTAATTTTTATAAACCCATTATTATCAAATAATATGAAAAAGTAACAATGAAGTGCAACATTTTTATAATGCATAAGCATGCTTTCAACATATTACTGCCAGAATAAACAGCTTACTAAACAAGCCAAAAGATGAAATACCAGATGAGTCCAATCCTCAAATCTTTTAGAAAATCATATGGAGTGCCCTACCCTGTAGTTTTGTATATTATGATGAATCTTGAGCAAATAAATTCATGACAATTGCTCAGCATATGTACTTCTACAACAAAGTCAAACAGAGTAGCAAATACAAATAAATATTTCATGATCACATGCTCACTATGGGCCAGAAATTCACTCCCGCCAATGTGAAAACAATCTGTGTCAAAAGAGATGACTTAAAAAGAAAATATAAAGAGGCCTGTGCAGTCACAAATGATCGACATTCTATTATTCCTTTGTTGAAAAATTGAATATTTATATGTCACATTTACATATTAAGCCTCATTTACATGTCAAATTATATCAATATAACATAGTCTTAATTTCTAAATTAAAAACAAAACTATGATTCTGGCAATAATATCAAAAGCATGCTTATGTATTATAAAAACTTTAAACTTCACTTGCTATTTTTTCATATTACTCGATTATAATGAGTTTATATGAATTATATTATTTAATGAAAAGGGAAGAATAAATATGGAAACACATTTACTAAACAAGATGATTTTAAAATTTCATTAAATCAATAGTTGTTAAATGTGAAAGATATTGTTTTGTAAAATCATGTTTAAATTTAAATCTGTTCGGACTTGTTATAACGTTTGAATAAACACAGAAATATATAATTGTGCAAAAATAATTAAAAATTTGAAGGAGGTGTTGATGCACAAAATTATTCAAAACTGTTGCAGAAATCTAAAACAAATAATATGCCAACAGAAACATATGGAGATAAGTTATAAAACTCCTCCTGATATTGAGAGTAAATACAGAATCTTCACATTAAAATTAAACGATAAACATGATAAACATTTAAATTTTCTCATAAAAAATAAGGCATCATTCTGGAAAATAAAACGACTGATGGTTGGGTAAATTTAACAGTGATTATGATCCCTAAATTAATTAATAACTTATCAAAACTTGTCTCAAATTCAATGGTGAAATCTGGAAGAATGGAATTTATGACTGACATAGTAAAGAAAATCAAAAAAATGTTAGGAAAAGATGTAGATAAAATCACAAAATTGCTTAAGATAATTCATATGGCTAAAGAAATAAAGAATCATCTTGAAAAGATAAATGAAACAAATCATTTTTTTTTTAAAAGCAATAATATCGTATGCATTAATAATGACAAAAGCAAATGGCTGGTGTTGTTAAATAATAACAATTAAACACAAAACATGAACTTGCAAATCACTAATTTACACTTTAAAAACATCAATACTTATAAAACAAAATATTTAAAAGATAAATTTATGACTACGATTTTGAGAAGATACTACACTAAAGCATACAAATGGTCTGAGTATTTATTAATGCACCTAACATCAGCCATACTGTTGTGCATGTTTGCAAATATTAAAATGCATAAATACATCCAGCTGCTTAGACTTATGATAGATTTTAGTGAGATATGTTACTATAAAGCAGCAAAGAAAATAGCATATTGATTAATTGAAGACATTGGTTTTGGAACTTACATAATAAAGTCATCAGTTGAATGTCTAGAGAAAATTAAAAAAACTGAACACATGATAGCTTCATTAGATATAAAAGTTTATCATTCTATGTCACATAACCTATCTATTAACATAATTTAAGATTTGGAGCAAATCAACTAAAATCCACACCAAAAGATTTTATAATAAAGTGTTAAAATGGATTGAGAAAAAAATAGTAGCATTAAAAATGGAGAAGTGGATGGTCTACTTGGTTTCCACTAAGTGGAACACTTTGCAGCATTGTGCTCTCAAAATTTGGGAATAATATTTGATCAAAATATTTATATCCTGGTCAAATTTTTTTGTTATTTTTCCAAAAGTGAAGAAAAATATTACTTTGTCTGACTACATCAAATTCAGTTAGGTTGGGCAGCCATTTGTATTTTTCCAGCTGTGGAGAAAAATTCTTTAGTTCTACTGTGCCAGAATCTTTTGATGTGGGCAATATTTATATGTGATTTAATAATCCCTGATTCATAAAGTTAAACAAATATCTGTATAAGTGCCTATTCATGTGTTTATGCTCTTATTTTTTACCAGATGTGAGGGAAAAAATATAAAAATTCTTTTGTCTGACTGCACAAAAATCTGTTGGGTTTTGTCTGAAATATATACATAACTTATATAAGACAATACTAGTACCAGTATTACAATTAATATAGTATTTATTTTATATATATATATAATTAAGAGCGTGCTAATAGCTCTAAACAAGGATTTTTTTTATTTATTTATGATAAATGCTACTACAAGAGAAGACATTCAAATCATTTTTATCTTGGATTGTCCCCATCCCAGACCGGTTTCAACCTATGGGTCTCTTCAGTGAGGAGTTGGGACATTAGATTTAAAAAACCAACTCAAGCAAAGCCTTTATCTAAAAGTTAATTGTTAGAAGAATATCTGAAACTTTTAGACATCTACATGTCTCTCAGCTCTCCAACTGAAAAAAATCATATGGGCCTGAACTTAATTCAGATACTCCATATATTAGTAGGCTTAGCCATTAAATTTAGCCAAAGCCACAACAGCAAAATAATAATAGTAATAATAACAATCCAAGATAAAAATGATTTGATTGTCTTCTCTTGTAGTAGCATTTATTATAAATAAAAAAAAAAGCTTTTTTAGAGCTATTAGCACGCTCTTAATTTTACATATTTGTAAGTGCAAGCTATATATGTCATGTGACATCTGACTTGTTATTATTACTATTATTATTTTGCTGTTGTGGCTTTGGCTAAATTTAATGGCTAAGCCTACTAATATATGGAGTATCTGAATTAAGTTCAGGCCCATATGATTTTTTCAGTTGGAGAGCTGACTTTAAAGACATGTAAATGTCTAAAAGTTTCAGATCTTCTTCTAACAATTAACTTTTAGATAAATGCTTTGCTTGAGTTGGTTTTTTAAATCTAATGTCCCAACTCCTCACTGAAGAGACCCATAGGTCGAAACCAGTCTGGGGATGGGACAATCCAAGATAAAAATGATTTGAATGTCTTCTCTTGTAGTAGCATTTATCATAAATAAAAAAAAAAAGCTTGTTTAGAGCTATTAGCACGCTCTTAATTTTACATATTTGTAAGTGCAAGCTATATATGTCATGTGACATCTGACTTGTTATTATTACTATATATATATATATATATATATATATATATATATATATATATATATATATAACAGAATAATATAGTTCTACTGTGGACTTAGATCTGGGTCTTAACAATGTGCCACTTCCAGCTACACCTGATAACTTGGCTCACAGATAGGGAGAATGACTCTTCTGTCTGTGCCAGACAGCCTGTTTTGAGTCAGCAGTAGTCTTAGAAGCATATAGTTTTTATGTGGACTTGCCTAGCTGTGTGGACAAATAGAATATTGCTATTGTAAGAATGCTTACTGCTGTTTAGGTTAGCATGGCTTCTCCTGGAGAACATGTACCATCTTTGTGGGTTAGACAGACATTCTCCTTCTTTCCTCCAATAGGCTTACCTTTTACAGCCATATCTCTGACCTCCTGGGAGCATTTGGATTCAGTGATCATTGCTTCATGTTTATTGGCCAGCAGAAAACAATGCTCAGTCTGATCAGTTAAAGAAGGAATCTGAAAAAGTCCACTTCTGAGGTAAAGGAGAACTATAACAAAAGTGTTTATAAGTGAATCAGAAAATCAGATCAAATCATGTGTGTGGACCTTGAAAAAACATCACCTCTACAATGGGCTATGAAATTGAAGTCAAATATCATGGGATTATTTTTTAAATATATACATCTGAAAAAAAAAACAGTTAGAAACTTGACTTTAAAATGAATTTAAAACTTATCTAAATAAGAGGAGCCATTTATCTCAAGTCAACAATTCATTTAGAACACAAACTCACAGGTTTCAAAAATTTCTTGTATACAAACAAAATTTATGCAAGTATGATTTGCATAGGAAAAACAACATCAATGCTTACATCATTGACCTCATAAGTCTCGGATAATATGCAAATAAAGACAATCTAAAAATTTTATATCAATGCAAAAAACATAAATGATTTATTTAAATCATGGATAATCCTTTCATATATCACTAGCATTGCAAAAATTTTAAGGGATATATGCACTAACCCATACAGTATAAGCTTTAAATTGCCTTTATCTCTAAACAGCTTAACAACAACTCAAAAGACAAAATATCAGGTGAGTGCTCTCCTCGCATCATCTATAAAATCACATACAGTGCCCCATCCTGTAGTTCTGTATGTTATAGCAAATATCTGGCAAATACAGCCAAGAGAATTTCCCAGTATACATATTTGTACAACACAGCCAAACAGAATAACAAATACAGATTGATCTTTCTCAATCATGATGTCGCTACAGGTCACATTTTCATTCCCACTGGTATGAGAACAATCTGTACTGAAAGATACAACAAAATATATAAAATGGCTTGTGTGATGTCAAAGGATTCACAGTCTATCAAGAAAAAAGATTCATGTGTTCCATTGTCCAAATAATGAAACACTATTTACATTTCAAAATATATCCATATATACAATCATACATCTAACTGCTGAACTGAAAGTAGCACTTTAATTTTAGTAGTAATATGTTAAAAGCATGTTTATATTATAAAAATTTTGAACATCAATAGTTAGTTAACTTATCATAATACTCAATAATAACAAGTTTATTGTTATTATAAATTTAAATTTATATTTTTTACTGATTTAATTTTCAGTATAAAAATATTAGATTCTAATCAACATAAAGTAAAATTAATAATTACTGTAGAATAGGCCTATATATTGAAGAAAAAACAAACTTAAAGTTTTTCAATTTGGTAAAATTTTTCAATAATTAATGAATAACTTGTTAAATATATTTGCCTGACAATTACAAAAAAATTTAATTGATAAAATATTTAAAAGTTTTTAGTAAATTAAAAAGTTTAATGTCCTGATAGACTATTAAAATTGTCTTTTATCTTAAAGTTTTTATAAAATTTGATGGAATTGTTTAAAATTTTAGTTAGATGTCTTACAAAAAGAAATTGGGATTGAGAAAGTTTAGTAAATTATTCATTGTTCATTTAGATGACTGATCGTATTTTATTTTAATAATTTGTCAATATTTGCAAAACGATTAGGATTGTATGTAAATAAAATATTAAATTATATGTGTTAATTTTAATTGTTTATTTGTGATGTTTAGTTTTCCTATATAAAGAGAAAACTAATTGAAACACACAGAAATTATTCATCTATTTATAAAACTCTAAAGCAAAGATTGGCAAACATTTTGTTTGAAGGGCAATCCGGCCAATTAATTAAATATGTAATTAAATCATATATGTAATCTGAGTCCATTAAATCTAAAACTATTTTAGACTAATTTATTAATCATTATCTTTTTTCTTTATTGATTACCCAAAAAACAACTACATCAAAAGAATATTTTGAGTTAATGAAAGATGTCAATGTCTAGATTTCTGGTGATTTAGAGTAACCAATTACTACTTTAATGATTTGAGTTAGATAGTTGGATTTAAAGACATTTTTATGTCTAAAAAGTTCAGATTTTCTTCTCAATAGTTACATATAAAATAAGTGCTGGGTTTTGAGTTGATATTTTAGATTTAGTGCCTGATTGTTCTAGCTCTTCACTGAAGTGATCCATAAGCTCAAAACCAATTGATCTGGGGATAGCAATATTCTAGATATAGATTTTAAATATTTTCTCTTACTGCACTTATTAAATAAGAGCTTGTTTTAGCTCTTTGTACACTCCATATAATACATATTTATGAATGTAACCTTTTCAAAAATAATGCTACATTATATATGACTTGCTTTATTGATTATTAAGTTTGAACTCATACCACCTATAAAATCACAATTACATATTAAAAAAAAATAACATAATTTTTTTAAAAAATAGCTACATATTAATCCCTACCTAAACTGTCTGCACAATATATACATTATAATTTTTTTATATATAGGATTATTAATTATTGAAATCACAGCGCAATTACTTAGTTGTAAACTTAAATATAAAAGATAATACTTTAGTATACTCTTTGATTGTCTTGTCTTAAAAGAATCATAATTAATCTATTTTGATATTTTCTTTTTATGAATCACCAGATTTTAAAGAAAATGTGTTTCATACCTACAGGGATTACATATGACATGTGGACTAGCTTTGTATTAAATATGTATTTGCAATTTGTAATTTCCAAAAAAAAATGGGGAAAGAAAAATTTTTCTAGCACAATAGAGACATTGAAAAAAGTATAAACAATAAATTACATTTATATGTGCATGAATCTATTTGTATACATGTATATATAATTGATATTTAAAATGAATTTACTTACAATAATGATTGCTTGATAACTTTTATAAAGCATATACCTGGAGCATATCACATAACAACAGCGACTGGGTATTAAGTCATCAAAAACAACATGTACAACAATTCATGTCTTAAGAAAGAACCCTTTGCTCTTTATTTATTTATTTATTTTTTGAAACATGTTCTTTTCATTTACATATTGCTTATTTCAGAATAGGTCTTATTTAATAAACATTTCTCTTATATAAAAAGAAAAAAAATGTACACACTCAGGAAGATCTATTTTGAAAGATCATACAACATGACTACCTAAAAAAATAGTTAATATCTACTCTTCAAAAGGCAATTTAAAATGTGAATCAAAGCTTAATTCCAACATAAATTGCAATTAATATTACATTCTAGAAAATTTATTTTAATTTCATTGGAAATTTTAAAATACACATTTAAATTTAAATAATTGTATATGCATGTCAACCTGCTTGATTTCATATTTGAACTTATTCTGTAATGTGTATGAATTCTCTTTTATATTCATGACTAACAATTTCTGGCCTTGTTTCAATTCTTGTTCCAATATTTATTGACTTCCATTGAGCTTATTCATTAGATCTCTTAATATTTCTTGGCTTTCATTGATCTTAATCATAAAGTTCTGCAACATTGCCATTATAGATTTGTTTTGATCAATTTTGGTGTGACAGATACTTCATTAGCTTCCTTCCCATTCAAACATAGGTAACTCTCTCCTTTTCCATAATTTATTTCAGATTGTATTTTACTTTAGGAAGGAAAGAACATGACTTTTCTCTTCAATTCAATATCTTAAAGCAAACAAAATGATGAAATTGTTTTTCTCTATTATGCATCATATGATCACTTTTTCAACTTAATTAAATTTCTACTCATATGCATTTCAATTTATGTAAGAAACTTTTTCAATATAAATCATTATTCATAAAGAGTGATTGATTTACCTATTCACATTAATATTATTTCAAACTCAACTTATTATCATGAAGAACATGTGAAATTTTCATGACTATGCTTAAAAGACATTGTGTTATGCTCTTGCTAACAAATCTGAACAGTGAACTCTAATGTTTTTCTTTTATTTTCCAAAATAATTAGGAGACAATACAATTAACCTTCTCCATGATGAAAATTCCAGTTGGCTGAGTGAGGTAAAACTCTAAACTTTTGATTGGTCAATTACAGAATCAAGAGTAAAAATATATTCATCTTTTAATATTATATTCATTTTAGTTTCATTTGTAAAAAGTATATTAATAATTTGTCAGGTTATGAAAGTAAACAAAAGTTTTTTTTTTAAATAAATGTTTATTTATAATTATAAAAATATTCAATAGCAGAAAATATATATAAAAAAAAATCTTAGAAAATTACAGGATGATGCAACATCATTGATTTCCCTCCTCAATTTACATTATTATAAAAGTTAAGAATTTTTTTTATTAAAATCTTACCATATTTCTAAAAATAATTATATTTTCAGCATATTTTACCAAAATACATTATAATATGTAAATAAATGCCAGAAAAATGTTCTAAAACATTAATTTTTGTTAGAAAATCAAATAAACAGCTTGGGGCAATCTAAACTTTTGACAGATATCAAAATCGTTGCTATTTACTGGTTTCTTTTTTAATTTGACTTAATTTACATTCATGTATAAGTATAAATTTTTTAAATAAAATGTTACTACTTTTGTAAAATAACTATATTTTCAGCATATTTTATGAAAATAATTTATAATATGTACAAAAAATAATAATAATAACACTTCAAAACATATATTTTCGCTTTCAGCAGTGAAAATTATTTATTGGCAGTCTTTTTTTGACCAAATAATCATCAGCCAATTAGCATTGAGAATGGACATCTTTCTACTTTTGTTAGACTTAAAACATCCCTATTATTGATTTTTTACCTTGTAAAATAATTCAAAAGAGAGTAACATCTTACAGGACATTTTCTAAGCTTTCAAACAAGTGTAAAATTATCACCGTAGCTCAAAAAATGAACAATTTCAAGCAACCTAAAGCTGTTGATGTGGATGAATGTCCAAAGCTCAGGAATTGTTAATAAAATAAACTGGCTTCTGGTACATTTTATTATTGATTTTATAATTTTTCATGAGAAGAACCTAATATTTATTTGTAATGATGCCACATTCCTATGACTTTTTACTAACACCTGGCACAATTCATAAACATAAATTCGTATTTTTATTATTATGTGGCAAGTTCAGACATTATCATGTAATGTGGTATACTATGACTTTTTTTTGGAGACATGAATCTCTCAGCCACTATGCCCAGAGAAACTTGTTAGCCATCTTATCTTTTCTTTCAATTTCCTACTCTAGGATTTTTCATATTCTTCTCTATCTTGCTCCATCCCATTTCTACAACATTAACTTTGGCCCCTTTATGGCCTTTATATTAATTATCCCTTATCTTTTAACAAATTCAGTATAAAAACCAAGAACCAAATAATCACTTTGTTTATATTTATTCTCCCATAACTTCATTATTTGTGCCCTTTCTGCTTGTAAAACTTTACATTTCAATCAACATATGCCTAATATTTTCTATGCCTCCTCCCTTACATAACTTGCAGAATAAATCACCCACATCTTCAATTATGTGTTTAATCTCTTGATACTAACAATCCTGTTCAAGTCTTAAACAATAAAGTACTTTCCTTGCTATTATTATGAATTAACTCACACCAATATATATATATATAAAGTCTTTTTACTCACCATACTAGTTCTCCATCTTTCCAACTCCCTATTTATTATTATTGCACCTATTCTTCTGTCTCATTCCTCACCACTATAAAACTCAGCAATTCTCCTAACACAATCATCCAATCTTTTATATAAGTATACCAAAATAAAGTGTTTATCCAAATCGTCTGCATACTGTATTACCTTTCTTACCCATCTTGTTGCCTGACATTTACTCATAACCCAATTAAATACTATGTTGGCTATTCTCTTATTAGCCATAAATTGCAATTTGCCAAACATTTTCATTTTGCTTCTTGCATCTCTCATATAAAAAAATTGACTATCCCATTTCTTCTTGAATTGCCTCCTTTGCTGTCCTTACATCTGCTAATAATGCATGTCTTCCTTGTTCTATTTGTACTTTTTCTAAAATAACACCCATTTACTAACACATAATGTACCATTTCCATAAGTTAGCCCTGCTACTGCCATTCCCTTCCATACAATTCTTGCCATATCATATTTATTCTATGAAAACACTATTAATTTCTTTATCAGTCCCTTTCTTTTTTTGCTTCCTTTATCAACTTTTTCTCCCATTCATCCAAGCAATTTTTCTAATTTGTTAAGATGATTCCCAAATAGTTATACCTATTCACCACATTTAATTTTATATCCCATGATAAAAATTCTTCTTTTTTTCTCTTACACCTGCATTTATAATCATTACTTTTAATTTTGTTTTACAAAATTTAATCTCCATTTTTTCCTATCCTTGCACATGGCTTTAGCATAACATCCATTTGTTCTTTATTTTCTGTGCACAAGAAAATATTATCAGCAAATAAAAGACTTGATAATATATGCACTCTCTAATACATCTATTAATGGTATCTCTATTCCTATTCCTAGTTTTTCTATTGCTATCTCCATTTCTCTCAAATATATCAAAAACTAAACAGGTGACATAGGACATCATTGCCTTATTCCCACCTTACTTTTAACTCTAATTGATTCTATATTTCGTAATTAATATGTATAATAATTATTTTTATACAATCTCTTACTAAGGTTCACTAAAGCTTTAAATTTACTAAACTTATCCATAATCTATTTTATTTACTTTAACATATGCTTTCCTATATCTATAACTGTTTATTTGTATTCCTACTTATATCTATAAGTTGTGTAACTACAAATAATATCTTTTATACTTTTACACATCCTAAAACTTCCTTGTATTTCTCCTACTATATTATTTTCTTCCATATATTTTGCCACATTTTCAGCTACCATATACATAAACACATTATATAACAGTGATATTACTGTTATCAGTCTAGAATTGTTTAACTTTCTATGATTCTTACCCTTTACATTAAATAATAGCCTTATTCTTGTATTATTACAGTTATCTAAAATTCTCTGTTCTGTGCCATATTATTAAAACATGATAATAAATTTAATTTTATCCTATTTTTTAAATTCATCACCATCTCTGCTCCCCACCCATCTAAACTTCTTGCCTTTCACTTTTCAATTTTTTCCGGCCTCATTCAATTCATTTTCTGTAAAGTTAATATTTAGCATGATCACCATTTTTTATCCACTAGATAGGGATTTATTCACATACATTCTTGCATCCTTTCTGGCACTTAATCAGACTACTGCATGGAAAGTTTTGCCTGTTTTAATCTTAATGTTTACATTACTTTGTGCTTTTATGTTTGTTATCAATTTGTTCTTCACATCTAACATCTTTCTATATCCATTACATAATTATTTAAGATTGTCTCTGATTCTTCTCTAGAGCTACACACTTTTGTCTTATCATTTAGTAATACTATTTTTCTCTCCCCCTACATTTCTTCTTTTAATATATTACCAAAATTTTTACTTCTATTTCTTCCACATTTATTAACCTCCTCCAATAAATTACTATTTAATTTCATTCTATATTTGTCTATTTAGTCATCTTCTTTTTAAAAATAGTTTTCCCATTTAAAATTAACAACTTTTTCACTTTCTTTGTTTTAATAGCACTTTTATATTCTCTGCATGCTTTTTCCTTTCTTTTACACTTTAACTAATTCTCATATTTCTATTAATTTTATTCTTCTGAATATTCTCACTTAAAACCCTATTTTCCACTTCACAATACCAGTTTTTATATTCATCACTAATAAACAGACTTAATAAATTATGTAAATAATGAATGTCCAAATAAATTTATAAATGATAATAAATTAAAAAAAAAAATTGTGATAAAACACAGTTGCTGAAGCTTTAAAGATAAAATTATAACAATAAAGCTGAGCGCTTTCGGGGGACTTAAGTCTCCATAATCATAGCTCAATACAAAACAAATACAAAATATAAACACTTATTCACAAGCAAAATGTGTATCTCAAATAAGATGTAAACTAACTCTAAATAAATAAATAAAATACAATATAAATAAATAAATATTATAAAGTCCATATTTTAGAAATATTAAAACAAGAATCCTTTCTATTAATAGCATTAGGATTACCAGCTATAAAACAAGCTTCTTTAACCTTACGCTTTACGTCATTCTTCTCCGTACACACAATTTTGCCTCTACTGGTTGACATAAGTGTCCAGCCTTATTTTCATGTTCCACAAACACTGAATTTCCCAAAAATTTAGTTTTAGTACGATGATATAAATATTTATGCTGTGACACTCTATTTAAAATATTGGTTTTAGTTTCACCATAATAAATAGAACCACAATCTTTATGAGGACAAGAAACACTATAAACCACATGCTGAGTTAAGTTAGATTCAATTTTAAATTTTGAATTGTTAATCAATCTATTCGTATTTGGAGGTGAATGAAAAATTACTTGAAAATCTGGAGATAACTTATTAATTAACTGTTTTGCAATAGAATGAATAAATGGTAAAACTATACGAGGTTTTTCAATCTTGTCAGGTTTAAACTGCAAATTATGTAAAAATTTTACAACTCTATTGTTAATAATTGAACGTTTATGTCCAAGTTTGACTAAGTCCTCAATAAAACAAATAAGATTTTCTTTCCTATGTGTCTCAAATTTGCAAAAATGGTGGTTTCTATATAAAAATGAATTCAAAGATGCCAACTTGTGCACTTGGGGAGAGTATGAATGTGGATGAATTAAACCCCTAACTTCAATAGGTTTCACAAACATACGGTAGTCCAAATGATCCTCTGTTCTATGCACAATAATATCTAAATATTTCACTTCCTGTAATGCATCTTCCCAATTTATCGTAAGATTTAAACTGGTAGCCTCATGAATACTACTTTGAATCTCCAAAATGATATTTTCAGGAGCCACAATAAATATATCATCTACATATCTAGTGTAGATAATATCTGGTACAGAGTTAATAAATGTAGGAATAATACTACGTTCAAAATGGTCCAAAACTATACTAGAAAAAATTCCACTAAGAGGAAGTCCCATAGGCCAACCATTCATCATTTGAAAACAAGAATCTTTAAATGTAGCCACTAAATTTTCATCCAGCCAAGTCAAAAATCCAACAATAAAGTCAACTTTATTAGATGGAAAGACTTTATCAAGTAAAGATAACTTGACTATATCTATTGACTGCTTACGGTCAATGGACCCATACAATTCCATAACATCCAGCGCTGCCGATTTAAAATTAGAATTAATTTTAGCATCTTTAATAACATCAATAAATTTAAATGATGAATTGACTGTAAACAACCCAAAACCTATAGCATCAATCAACCAACGATTAATCAAAACAGAAGTTTCAAAATAATGTACACTACCAAAATCCATCATTAAATGTAAAGGCCTATCTCGTTTATTTAATTTAACATTTGCAAAAATTCTAGGAAGGGATGATGCAGACGGGTAAACTTTAAAATACTCTAATTTTGTTAATGCTTTCTCTTTTTCTTTACGTAAAACACTAGCAATAAATTTCTCGCGATTAAGCTTACAATTAAATCTTTCAATCCTTTTAAACTTTAATTTATCAATTTGCATAAAAAATTTTATCGCAAATTCCTCCTCTTTCATCAAAACAAACCTGTTCCCCTTATCTTCTTTCATGCAAACAATATCATGCTCACACATAAATTGTTTTGTATGCGATATGCACTTATTCCAATTCAAATTATTGTTGTTGAGATTTCTATTATTAATAATCTTCACTATATTACCAACACAAACATCTCTAAGGTGATTATTTAATAATGAAGCTTCAATATCTGCAATCAGCTCAATCTTCGGCTTTGCCCATTGACCTCCAATAAATTTAGGACCTCGTTCTAAAACATACTTAACATCCTCCGGAATATTTACACCAGACAGATTCACAAATTTGTTTTCAACCGCAGATGGTAAAACAATATTTTGCTTATATGCAAGAAACTTAAGTTTTAACTCAAATCTTTTAACAAGCATATCCTCATTCTTTTTAAATTTGTTCAAAATAAATTGTGGAATAATACCACGTACAGAAATAATAGACCACCTTCTTTTCTCCCTACGTAATGCCCTCTTACAACCTTTAATAATTGATACGAGCAGTTGGCACTGCAATTGCATCTTGATTTTATCAAAATTATAAATAGATCTATCAATTTTAACTCTGCAACAGTTCGGGATTATCTTGAATTCTTCACACTTTTTCAAAAACGTAATACGTTGTTGAAACATATTAATTGACAAACCGATACGCAATACTTGCTTATAATATATAAAATCCATAATGAAAAGAATGTATGTATATACTTCAACAAAAATCAATAAATTAAAAAAAATTAACTGTGATAAAACACAGTTGCTGAAGCTTTAAATATAAAATTATAACAATAAAGCTGAGCGCTTTCGGGGGACTTAAGCCTCCATAATCATAGCTCAATACAAAACAAATACAAAATATAAACACTTATTCACAAGCAAAATGCGTATCTCAAATAAGATGTAAACTAACTCTAAATAAATAAATAAAATACAATATAAATAAATAAATATTATAAAGTCCATATTTTAGAAATATTAAAACAAGAATCCTTTCTATTAATAGCATTAGGATTACCAGCTATAAAACAAGCTTCTTTAACCTTACGCTTTACGTCATTCTTCTCCGTACACACTAATTTTGCCTCTACTGGTTGACATAAGTGTCCAGCCTTATTTTCATGTTCCACAAACACTGAATTTCCCAAAAATTTAGTTTTAGTACGATGATATAAATATTTATGCTGTGACACTCTATTTAAAATATTGGTTTTAGTTTCACCATAATAAATAGAACCACAATCTTTATGAGGACAAGAAACACTATAAACCACATGCTGAGTTAAGTTAGATTCAATTTTAAATTTTGAATTGTTAATCAATCTATTCGTATTTGGAGGTGAATGAAAAATTACTTGAAAATCTGGAGATAACTTATTAATTAACTGTTTTGCAATAGAATGAATAAATGGTAAAACTATACGAGGTTTTTCAATCTTGTCAGGTTTAAACTGCAAATTATGTAAAAATTTTACAACTCTGTTGTTAATAATTGAACGTTTATGTCCAAGTTTGACTAAGTCCTCAATAAAACAAATAAGATTTTCTTTCCTATGTCCCTCAAATTTGCAAAGATGGTGGTTTCTATATAAAAATGAATTCAAAGATGCCAACTTGTGCACTTGGGGAGAGTATGAATGCGGATGAATTAAACCCCTAATTTCAATAGGTTTCACAAACATACGGTAGTCCAAATGATCCTCTGTTCTATGCATAATAATATCTAAATATTTCACTTCCTGTAATGCATCTTCCCAATTTATCGTAAGATTTAAACTGGTAGCCTCATGAATACTACTTTGAATCTCCAAAATGATATTTTCAGGAGCCACAATAAATATATCATCTACATATCTAGTTAATTTTTTTTAATTTATTGATTTTTGTTGAAGTATATACATACATTCGTTTCATTATGGATTTTATATATTATAAGCAAGTATTGCGTATCGGTTTGTCAATTAATATGTTTCAATAACGTATTACGTTTTTGAAAAAGTGTGAAAAATTCAAGATAATCCCTAACTGTTGCAGAGTTAAAATTGATAGATCTATTTATAATTTTGATAAAATCAAGATGCAATTGCAGCGCCAACTGCTTGTATCAATTATTAAAGGTTGTAAGAGGGCATTACGTAGGGAGAAAAGAAGATGGTCTATTATTTCTGTACGTGGTATTATTCCACAATTTATTTTGAACAAATTTAAATAGAATGAAGATATGCTTGTTAAAAGATTTGAGTTAAACCTTAAGTTTCTTGCATATAAGCAAAATATTGTTTTACTATCTGTGGTTGAAAACAAATTTGTGAATCTGTCTGGTCTAAAAATATTCCAGAGGATGTTAAGTATGTTTTAGAACGAGGTCCTAAATTTATTGGAGGTCAATGGGCAAAGCCGAAGATTGAGCTGATTGTGGATATTGAAGCTTCATTATTAAATAATCCCCTTAGAGATGTTTGTGTTGGTAATATAGTGAAGATTATTAATAATAGAAATATCAACAATAATAATTTGAATTGGAATAAGTGCATATCGCATACAAAACAATTTATGTGTGAGCATGATATTGTTTGCATGAAAGAAGATAAGGGGAACAGGTTTGTTTTGATGAAAGAGTTGGAATTTGCGATAAAAATTTTTATGCAAATTGATAAATTAAAGTTTAAAAGGATTGAAAGATTTAATTGTAAGCTTAATCGCGAGAAATTTATTGCTAGTGTTTTACGTAAAGAAAAAGAGAAAGCATTAACAAAATTAGAGTATTTTAAAGTTTACCCGTCTGCATCATCCCTTCCTAGAATTTTTGCAAATGTTAAATTTCATAAACGAGATAGGCCTTTACATTTAATGATGGATTTTGGTAGTGTACATTATTTTGAAACTTCTGTTTTGATTAATCTTTGGTTGATTGATGCTATAGGTTTTGGGTTGTTTACCGTCAATTCATCGTTTAAATTTATTGATGTTATTAAAGATGCTAAAATTAATTCTAATTTTAAATTGGCAGCTCTGGATGATATGGAATTGTATGGGTCCATTGATCTTAAGCAGTCAATAGATATAGTCAAGTTATCTTTACTTGATAAAGTCTTTCCATCTAATAAAGTTGACTTTATTGTTGGATTTTTGACTTGGCTGGATGAAAATTTAGTGGCTACATTTAAAGATTCTTGTTTTCAAATGATGAATGGTTGGCCTATGGGACTTTCTCTTAGTGGAATTCTTTCTAGTATAGTTTTGGACCATTTTGAACGTACCAGATATTATCTACACTAGATATGTAGATGATATATTTATTGTGGCTTCTGAAAATATCATTTTGGAGATTCAAAGTAGTATTCATGAGGCTACCAGTTTAAATCTCTTGATAAATTGGGAAGATGCATTACAGGGAGTGAAATATTTAGATATTATTGTGCATAGAACAGAGGATCATTTGGACTACCGTATGTTTGTGAAACCTATTGAAGTTAGGGGTTTAATTCATCCACATTCATACTCTCCCCAAGTGCACAAGTTGGCATCTTTGAATTCATTTTTATATAGAAACCACCATCTTTGCAAATTTGAGGCACATAGGAAAGAAAATCTTATTTGTTTTATTGAGGACTTAGTCAAACTTGGACATAAACGTTCAATTATTAACAATAGAGTTGTAAATTTTTTTACATAATTTGCAGTTTAAACCTGACAAGATTGAAAAACCTTGTATAGTTTTACCATTTATTCATTCTATTGCAAAACAGTTAATTAATAAGTTATCTCCAGATTTTCAAGTAATTTTTCATTCACCTCCAAATACGAATAGATTGATTAACAATTCAAAATTTAAAATTGAATCTAACTTAACTCAGCATGTGGTTTATAGTGTTTCTTGTCCTCATAAAGACTGTGGTTCTATTTATTATGGTGAAACTAAAACCAATAATTTAAATAGAGTGTCACAGCATAAATATTTATATCATCGTACTAAAACTAAATTTTTGGAAAATTCAGTGTTTGTGGAACATGAAAATAAGGCTGGACACTTATGTCAACCAATAGAGGCAAAATTAGTGTGTACGGAGAAGAATGATGTAAAGCGTAAGGTTAAAGATGCTTGTTTTATAGCTGGTAATCCTAATGCTATTAATAGAAAGGATTCTTGTTTTAATATTTCTAAAATATGGACTTTATAATATTTATTTATTTATATTGTATTTTATTTATTTAGAGTTAGTTTACATCTTATTTGAGATACGCATTTTGCTTGTGAATAAGTGTTTATATTTTGTATTTGTTTTGTATTGAGCTATGATTATGGAGGCTTAAATACCCCAAAAGCACTCAGCTTTATTGTTATAATTTTATTTTTAAAGCTTCAGCAACTGTGTTTTATCACAGTTAATTTTTTTTTTCAATTTATTGATTTTTGTTGAAGTATATACATACATTCTTTTCAAATGATAATATTAGATTACTAAAAAATATGATAGATTATATAAATAATAACAAAGAAAAAAGTAATAATAATATAGATAAATTTAATTATATAGATATAAAAACAGGAAGTAACTCTGGAGTTAATAATTTAAATAAAGTTATAGGTAAAATTAATAAAAATAATAATATAATAAATGTTAGAATGGTTAATAAAAAGATAATAATATGATTAATACTTTAGAAAATAGGTATATTTGTAATAAAAATTTAGGTAATGAAATAAATGGACTATATAAAATTTATTGCAAAAAGTGTCAAATTAATAATTTAAAAGTAAATTATGTAGGAGAAACAAATAATTCAATCTATAGAATACTATTACAACTTAAATATGATAAAATTTCCCCAATATACTTACATACATTAGAAACAGGTCATGAGTTGGGAAAGAACTGTATAAAGATGAAACAATTTACATATAATAAAAGGGATAGAAAACTAAAAGAAGCTATTTATATTAATATTAATAAGCCTGTATTAAATAGAGACTTGGGCCTAAAAAATTTGGCATAAAAATGGATTTAATTATATTAAAAAGAGAATAGAATGAGCTGCTAAAGTATAACTCTAAAATTTGAATTTAGCAGTTATTATTTGGAAATATAAGTTGAAGGTAGGTATAAAAATATGTTAAAAATAATATTATAAGTTAAAGTAAATTATACATATTGAATCTTAATATAATGAATAATAATAATGTGAAATATAAAAGTATGTATATATAATGTTAGAGTTAAATATTAAAAAGATTAATAAAAGTAAAATAAATAATAATTGAATAAAATACTATATTTGTTATTATAGGAAGTATTAATTGATAAATATAGAATATAAATAAGAGTAAAATGTATAATATATAAAAAGTAATAATTATGTAGAGAGGTATATAAATATGTATGTGGGTAAATAAATATTGATTGTAAGATAGAATATATATATAGATATATAATGTAAAATTATATGTTCATGCATATTTGTATTCATGAATTTGTATTGTTTTTGTTATACTTCTGAATATGGTTGCTGGGAGAATCAAAACTGTCATGGGTTATAAAAAGGCATTGCAAAAAGTAATAAAAACATAGATGATATTAATATGATGTGGATTTGGCAATGCTATAAAAAAGATAAATTAATAAATAACATGGTAAGTTAAAACTGACCAACTACAATATGAATAAAATAAAACTAAATGTTCACTGAATAGCTTTCAGATTTGAATAATTATAAATATAATGAAAGCATAAATAACTGAGTATGTCTAGCTAACTTGCAAGTGATGCTTATATTCAGATGATTCAGAAATGTGATAGATAAAATTAGAAACCACATAGTTTTCTCCAACCATCTACTACATATTTGGGCAATCTAATACTTAGGCAACAGAAATGATTAATAAATAAATAAATTCACAAATTAGCTTTATTGTACTTTGGATTTACACTACAATACACTCAGGGATTTGTAAAGTGCCAATGGGTTTATAATATGTATATCTGCTTACCAAAGGAGATAAAATTCAATAAATAATATTTTACTTGACAATGAGATATTGTATGGTATATACTCTTAAATATTTTAATTTTAAATAAACTACATAATACAATAGTTTTATAATGAATGATTTATGCAATAGGAAAATCAAAGTATTTAAGTTAATAATAATAAAAATATTTATTCAAATAAACATTAACTCATTGAGATGGCTAAGTTCAACAACATAGTTTTAATTTTTCCAACTGCAATCTAATAGCATATAATATGTCTTTATAATTTACCCTTTTCAGATTGCAAATAATAGATTTTGTTCATTATTAAAATTATTATGTATCCAGTCATAAAGGGTTAATTACAAATTCTTTCTCACAAAAAAACAAAACAAAAACACATCAAACTTGCACTCAAGTCATACTTTTTTTAATATAATTATTAAATAATTTAAATAAATTATGTAGAATATTATTCATTTTTAATTTTGGTTTGTTTTTAAAGAAAAAATATACATTAACAATTGATTTAATTATTAATTAAGACAGAGTTTTATTTAAGCCTATATCGAGTGATAAGATAAAAATGCCTTAATTAATATTATTAATAAAAAACAAGACTTTGATAAATATTTTATTATTAAGATACTATTATATTTTTAAACATTATTAATAAATACATTTTATGTCACGTAGATAATTTAAAAGATTTTTTTTTCTCTTAGCGTCTGTTACCAAGTTTAGCTTATATATATAATTTCAGTTTAGATTTCATAATACCACGATGTTTTCTTTGCCACATCGATGATAACAAAACACACATATGTGAACATTTTTATATCTTAAATAATACTCAATCATTCTTTTTATTGATGTTACAATTTTATGTCAAAAATTGATAGTTTTTTAACTTTATAGAGGTTAAGCCTAGCGTTTGTTGTTGTAATCATTCCATTATTTGACTAAGATATCTCTAATGATGGGAAATCTGCGTTCCTTCCCTCCTAAATTATTTTCTACTCACAGTACATATTTCCTTATTATAAGTGCAGAAACTATTTATAAAAGTAAGATAAGATAAAACACAAAATTTTAGGCAAAAGAAAGTATGTGTGTTCTTCTTGCTGAATTTGTTTCTGACGCTATAGTAACTCGTGAACATGTGATTTTTTTTTTTTTCTAACCACCATACAGCATTGCTACTATTCGATATAACTTACTAAAATTTATTTCATTTTTAAATTTAATAAATTATGTATCCATTCATTGTACATTTATTACAAATTAGTAAACATGTTTTTTTTTAAATATGAGACTTTTGTTTTCTTTATTTAGTTATTTATATAAAAAACTATGAATGGCAACATGTGTACATCACAAAATATATATGAAATAAGTACTTCTGACAAATATATTTATTAATTAAAAATAATACATGATCTGTCATTTACAGTGTTAAATCACAAGTATATCTTAAAATGATTAGCCAATACTGAATGTTAAAATGCACCATCAAACCTTTTTTAAACATAATTAATAAAATATTAAATACAATAAGTAACATGAAGAAAATTACACAGACAATTTGACAGATCTCAAGCAACTATAGTTTTAATAAAAGATTAATATAATTGTTTAATTAAATATTTACAATACATATAAAAACAGCAATACATTTAACATTGTGTAATAGGTAGATTTAAAATAGACTGATTTCTAAAACAGGAAAAACTTTCCATACAGTAATGCCACTCAGAACAAGCCAGAGTAATCAATGGATGCCAGAAAAGCTTGTGTGTAAAATTCCTATTTAGTGCCTACTAATCCAATATCCCTAGACTAGTTTCTTGCTTATGGCTTTCATCCATAAGAAGCCTTGGATCTGAGAGCACTGCACCTAGATCTTAGGATCTAATGCAACCCTCCAGCAGCCACCTTTTATCTCTACTTAACTACAAAAATATGACAATAAAATTGAAAACACAATATTTTCAATCCAAGCTCATTAGCTTATATAGTCATATAGGTGTGAACTCAGTTCAGTACCCATACATTTTGGTGTTTTTGGTTTTTTAATAACCATAGCCACCCCTATCCTATTATGCAGGATTGGTATTAAACCACTAAATATCACATAATCACAATTTCTTATGCTTGATCATACCTGTTATTAAAACAGGCAAAACTCTCCATACAGAAGGACCACTCAGTGCAAGCCAGAGTAAACAATGGATGTCAGAAGGCTTGTGCATAAAATCCCTATCTAGTGCCTACTCATACAATATCCCCAGACTAGTTTCTAGCTACAAGCCAGAAACTAGTCTGGGAATATTGGATAAGTAGGCACTAGATTGGAGATTTTATGCACAAGCTTTCTGGCATCCATTGATTACTCTAGCTTGTAGTGTGGCAATATGTATAGTGAGCGTTTGCTTGTTTTAATAAGTATTATTCCTCCCTCTTCTTCAACTGTTGTTGGCCTGACCAGTGACAGTACTATCATGGGAATCAAACATGGACCCCTAGATTCTTGGATATTGAGTTTTAAGGTAATTCTGGAACCTCATAGATAAGTATATGAAATTTCTACTGACTTTTGCTTTGGCAGGATAGCTCAGTTGGTTAGAGTGTTACTTTAAAATTCAATATTCAAAAATCTAAAGGTTCATATTTCATTCCCATGTTAGTACTTCAGACCAGCACACATGAAGAAGAATGGAAAATAATACCCCTCAAAACATTGTGTTTTATTAACAACAGATGAATGTATTTGAAATATTTAAATAAAGTCACATTTTTAAAGACATGTAATACTCATAATAGATGATGGAAATAATCCAACATATAATACAAATAAGCAGTCTATAGTTCAAAGCACCCATTCAATATATTAATATAGCAATAGTAGAGATAATTTTGTTTTTAAATTAAATTTATCATATCCAGCTTTTAAAAAAATCATGTGTTTAAAGAAATAATATAAAATTAACCAATTGTTTAAATAAAGACAATAATAGTAAGTTTTAAAGATCATTTAAAAAGATAGATTAGTTTCAAATTTCATTATGAAAAGTAAGTCATTTACAAATTTGAAATAAAATGTATTAAATTAGTTTTTAAATAAGATTATTTTAGTTTACTAGTTTACACATTTGTTGATTTGTCTTAACAAAATTATGACCAATGAATTTACATTCAATTATTTACTGATATGATATGGTGTTCTGTTTAAAATTCTTATAAGTTATTAATAAAAAATGAACTCTGGTTGCTTATTACACTTTTAACAGGTTTGAGTATCAAACTGCAATAACTTTAATATCATATATTAATAATATAACAAGTTATTTATTATATTTAGCATTTGTATAGTCATTAGGGAATCATCCCCTCTACACATATGCTATATGGATTTAAACACTAGAAATATTTCTCTTTCTAAAGATAAAATAAAGACTTGAAAAGATAAGATGAATCCATCTTAACTTTTTACCTAAGCATATATGGATTTATCTTATCTTTTCAAAAGACTTTATCTTGTATTTAGAAAGGAGAGTATTCCTAAAGTGCTTTAAAACTATAGAGAGATGTATAGAGCTGTGATTTCTTAATGACTGTTATAATAATAAAAACAGCAACAAGAATAATAATAATAATAATGATGATGATAATAATAATAATAATAATAATAATAATAATAATAATAATAATAATAATAATAATAATAATAATAATAATAATAATAATAATAATAATAATAATAATAATAATAATAATAATAATAATAATAATAATAATAATAATAATAATAATAATAATAATAATAATAATAATAATAATAATAATAATAATAATAATAATAATAATAATAATAATAATAATAATAATAATAATAATAATAATAATAATGGTGCTGAAAGCTTGTAAAAATTTGAACTATTTTCTATGCTTATTTTACTCTCAGGTAGTAAGTAATAGCTTACCCATTTAGCAAACGCTTAAATAGTTAGATTAGATAAAGACACTTGGAACTATAAGAAAAAGTCAATATAACTACTCAGCTCCTAAAAAATTTCAAATTTGAACAAAAATCATAAGAAAAGCAAAATTAATGACACCTTATAATATATATATATATATGTAAGAGTGTTCAATAAAAATATCTACTTTTTACAATTAACATTTCAAATATTTTATACGTTCTTTTATGAATTCAGCACCAGATCACATACCAGAGTTTTTAATTATTTATTTATTTAAATAACAATTTAAATGTTGTATGTTAGGAACAAACTGCATAGTTTATTTATTTTTGTATGTATGTATGTATAATAAGTGCGTGAAAGTTTTAACTAATTTCATAAAATTATAACGAAAAATTAATCTTTCGAAGAAATAATTTTTAAAAGTATGCAACATAGTTAAGATTATAGTCTTTAGTTTACTATTTACTTATAACGCAGTGTCATTTTTCTTGTAAGTCATTAACAAAGCTATTTATAAAAATGTGACACCATATATTTAAAAATTCTAATAATCAGAGGATTTCTGCTTGTTGTATAATGTAGTGTTTGACAGTTTGTTATAGATATCCATATTTTTAAATAATGCATTGTAAAATGACAAGCAAATGGATTGTAACGTGAGCTAGATTATCGCTCATTAGTGTTATTTAGAATATAAAATGATTTTCATTTCTTTGATGTATTATAATCTTTGTTTTATTTTCTAATTTTATTTATAAAAATAAATGCAAATACATGTAGAGGGTTGTTCGAACATACATATACATATAAACGTTATTAAATAAACAAAAGACTGAAAAATAAAAACGGATAAAGTTGTTTAATAAGTAATCGAATAACATATTGTTGTGAAGTTCTTTAGAAGTTCGTGCATTTGTAAACAAAAGATTTGGGTGCGATCATGGACCTCAAATCTTCAGAGACTGTCATTATTGCATTAAATTACATACGACATCGCAGATATTTAAAATAAACCTATTTGCTATATAATAATACACAAAAATATTAATAATGAATGTTTATTATTATTATTTTGCTGCTGAATTATAGCTAAAACACCATGTTGTAATTACATAAATCTAAGTTTCGCGAAATTCAAGTATTATTTTGCAAAGTGAAACTAAATTTCAAGTAGCATACATTAATTCTCAGTAAATATATTTGCAGAAATATAACACTTCATTAGCTGTTTACACTTGTGGTGATTGTAAAATCAACATTGTGGCTTAAACATAATGGCTCGTCAAGTCAAGCAGGATAATAGAATATATTGTTCAAAATTTTCAACTGTTAGACAAAGTAAGACTCATAACATGGCATTTCATTAGATGATAATAATATAAATTGCTGATAAAATATAGCAGTTTTGTTTATTTTGATTTTATTTGTAAAAACTTATCTGTAACTTGGGTTTGAATTTTTTTTTTAAATATTCCATGGTAAATGTTTGAAATTATGCACACTAGGTTTAAATATGGTAACATTTAATAGGAATAAATGTTATTTATATCCTGATTGCAAGAAAATTGATTTTGATTCACAGACTAATTTAATACTATTAGCAATAAAAATATTTCTTTATAAAATAGTCCAAATGTTACATTTAATTTAGATTCATATTTTCATGAACACTTTAGAGAAATAACAAGTTCTATTAATAACAATTACTGATGTAAATAAATTATTTTGGATTTCAAATGAATACTTTCTCTAAGGTCAACTAAAACATGTGATTAAGCAAATAGCTTTAATGAATTTATTATAAGCCTGATATTCAAAAATCACATGACCACCATTTCTCAAGCTTACACAGTGTTAAAGCAGTACCATCTCTCTTCATATAGTAATACTACTAGGGCAAGTCATAATATTCAATGAATCCTAGAAAATGTTTGTTCTTTGAAAATCCTTATTTAGTGCCTACTCATCCAATATTCCTAGTTTCTAGCTTGTGCCTTTTAACAGTAAAGAATCTTGGATCTGAAAACACTTCATCTAGATTTTTGGATATAATGCAATTTTCCACCAGCTATCTTTAATCTTTTTAATAACTATAAAGCTGTGAAATTGAAATAAAAACACAATAGTATTTATAAGTATGTTAATATCTCTATATCAAAATGTATAAACATTAATCATGATCAACTCTTCTCACTGATAAAGGTCATAAATTAGACTCTAGTTTGAGGATATTGGATAAGTAGACACTAGATAGGGATTTTGATGCAAAAACCTCTAGAATCTATTGATTAATCTGACTTGCACTAGTGGGTGGGACTATTGTATGGAGAGAGTTGCTATTATTTTAATAAATGTAATTAGTATAAGTCTACATGTGATTATAAATACATCTAGATTTTTGAAAAAAAGAAATGCACATGATAATATATCTATAATCATTTATAAATATTGTATTAACCTTTTACTTCTTCTTCTAACTTATATATTTAATTTAGCGTTAGGAACTTCTATTTTCCCTTGTTTTCAGAAGAAAGTGCAAAAGTCAGATTTATTTAATTTTAAACTCATCTGTTTAATGTCAATTTTTCAAAATTATTAGGAAAAAAATTATAATAGAATAATCTATCAATTAAATGCGTTATTTCTTTATCTATTTATAGTTCATGCTATGGCGTTTTATTAAAACAAATTTGTATATTCAATAACACCTTAAGAAGAGATGAAAATAATACCACTTGAAACACTGTGTATATACTAACCTGTATGTTATTACTATTACTTACTAGTATTTGAAATTTTTTTTTAAAAGTTGTAAAAAATTTCTAAAAACATTCAATATTTTATGTTAGATGATATAATTACAACTACAATGTCATTATTACAAACCTTCAGGCAAACACTAATGTATATTAATGTTATTGTTGAACTGATAAGAACCAATTCTATAAATTTTTGGGATCATTTTAAGCTGTTTATTTACAAATATAATAAATGTAATTGGATTATTATTATTATTATTATTATTATTATTATTATTATTATTATTATTATTATTATTATTATTATTATTATTATTATTATTATTATTATTATTATTATTATTATTATTATTATTATTATTATTATTATTATTATTTACTAATAATCATTTTTTAAATGTTTATTTAAAATTTTTTAAAATAATTATTTGAAAGAACAGTTTTTCAATAAATAAATAAAAACATTTAAATTATTTTTTCATATAAAAATGTTCAATATCTTGTTTAGAATATAATAAGAAGTAATTGCTTAAAAAAGTATAATCATTCTAAACGTTATATTATAGCATTCAATATTAAGATATAATTAAGTAAATATATATAAAGATTGGAGAAAATGGGCTGAACTTGGAGAGACCTTCATCCTGCAGTGGACTGATAATGGTTGATGATGATGATATATGAACCATATTTGAATAAATTTCTATCAAATTCTTACAAATGTTATAGAAATGATGGATCTCATATACTTCAATTCTTATTCGCAAACGTATTAATTTAATAAATAATCTTAGACAATTTAACAAAAATAATGTGAAAAATGATAATTTAATTTATGCTCAGAGTAAAAAACACTATCAAAAAATTTCAAAATTAGTAAAGGTAGAATAATACATAAATACAATAAATTACCCAATGAATTAAAAATATACTATATATTACACAAAGTGTTAATGACAAATTAATATTAAAAGTCTACTTGCAGTCCTGTTAATTGTAGAAGGTTAGCAAATATATGTGTTTTAACTATCTTTATTTAATATGTATGAGAGGAAAAAATGTTTCAAATTTAGCAATGTGGAACTGATAAAAAAATGTATTCTGAATAACATTTTCAATAACTTATCCAATCTCTTTTTCCTTCTATATCATTATTTTCTAGAGATTCCTGTGCAGTATTTTAAATTGTTGTAACATATAAATAGATGTCTTTCTTTTTATTTAGCTTCAAAAAATTGATTTTTAAAATTTATGCAAGGAAAAAATGTTTCAAATTTAATTTAATTATATTATAAAAATTATTAACATAGAATTGTAATTATAGGGAATTTGAACACAGACTGTCAAGCTCCATTTAGCTATCCACTCTATCTCATAAAACCAATATGCATGACCGTACACATGTGTAAAAATGATTCTCCAATATACATAATTTGTGCTGAACCAAAACTCATCAGTTGGTCCAGATCATCATCTTCCATATGTGTGCTGGTTTAGCATATATATTGGAGATGATCATGTATATCGGTTGTATGAAATAGAGTAAATAGCTGAAGGGAGTTTGAGTGTCTGTGTTTAAATCCCCTATAATTTCATTTAAACTCCAAGTATTTCAATTATGCTTCGATTTCAAATAATATGGAATTGCTAAGAAAACCACAATAATTGTTTTTGTACTTTGTATTTTTGTTATTTAGGAGATTCTGTGCAGTAATTTTAAATTTTATAAAAGGGCTTATGTTTTAAAATTAATTTAAATTTATAAAAAAAATAATGATGTACAGATATTGTTTGTCAGTTTCTTCAGTATTAAATATGCCATTTGTGATGGCATTTTGTATTTCAAATTGTTATAAGCAAAGTCATATTTCAGATTAGCTATATAAAAGCATTAAATATAAATTGAGTCTGACCTGCCAGTCATAGTAAGCAAATAATATTAGTAGATTTCTTTTACATCGACTTTCCAGTTTTTTTTTATGAATTAAATTAAGTTGTGATTTAACACAGAACAATCTGCTTTAAATAAACTTTATAGCCACATCTTGCAAATTAAAAAGTAATAAGTCATAAAACTCTATGTGTATTGTTGCTTACATTTCTTCAGTTTTAAACATTATGATATTTATTTCAGAGCAAATCTAGACTTAATATTTCAGAGTGCATATCTAGAAGTTAAGATTAATGAAACATTTATAAAACAAAATGTGGATAAAAACATGGTATAAACATTCCTCAAAGTAAAAGCCTATTGACAAAAATATTTGTACTATAAATATCACAAATTTCTTTATTTTATCACTATGTTTTGGTAGCTACTGCAAATGATTTTTTATCTATTAATTTTATATAAAATACACAAATTATATATAAGGTCTTCTATTTTGTAGACTTATGCAATGTTTTGTCTAATATATTCTGCATTGGTTACTATAATTCCACATAATAAATTAAAAACAAAAAAAGGGTCCACCATATAAATAAACAACTTATTACAACTCTAAGTCAAGAAACATAATTAATTAAGAAAAAAAAAACTATTAGCATTAAATTTGAGTACAGAATAAATTTCTTATTGACATACTTTGAATTAAGATGGTAATGATATTTTACTGATTATTAGGAAAATAAATAATGATTGCCTTCAAAAGTTCTAGTTATGCAACTTTACAATTAATTGCAATGAAGTAAAATTTGTTATTGAGAACTCTTTCAAACTTTCAGATTCTGCAATAATTTATGTTTTATACATCTTGACAAAATTTTAAGATATACTAAGAATAATGCATTACTTAGTACTTTTTTCTTAGTTTAGTGAATTAAATTTCTCTAAAACCATTCCTATTTAAAAGAGGAGTTTCTTAACTCTCTTTTTATATATAAGTTATGCCAACACGTTATCACAAGTAAAAATAATTTCAACATTTATAAAAGCACTGTGCAAATTATACATCAGCCATTGAAATTTCAAAAGATTACTCCGGTGATTTTGCCTTTTAATGAAAATTCTTTATTTCATCCATTCTGCAGAGTAGATGAGAGGGTCTGGTGGTTGGGAGGGGCCATGGAATCCTAAATCCCAGTTCTGTTGAATATGGCAGCTAGGATAAAGGTGCTTTGGGGATCAATTCCGATGTTGATTTTCTCATTCATAGAAAAGGAGAAATAATGTTATTTCTTTAGTGGTTTTTTAGCATTATTCTTATAAATGAATTTATCCATGTGTTATTGCAAAGTTAGCTGCAGTTTGGCCTAATGGTTTTAATTACAAGTGATTTGCCTTATTTATTACCATTATTTTCAATGAGATTACTGATAGGATTGACTTTTTGCAGTTCATGTGGCTCTCCATGATGGATTAGATTGCTTTTCAAAAGAGACATTTCAAAGTTTAGGTTTTTTCCTAGTTTTCCATAAGTCTTTTAAAGTATACTGAATTGCACTCTTCTGAGAATAATCAAGGTCATTCTGGAGAACTAAACAGTAGATTGACTTAGTCCGTATTTTATATTATGTCAAGTGTTTTCCTATTCCTCAACTTATCTGCTGCAATTTGGATTTTTCAATATTATACTCATAAAACGCCATTCATATTTGAACTCTAGACTGTACAAATATTTCCTAATCATAACCTAGGTTTATGTTTAATAATTAATCATCTCATAGACTAATGCTTTGAGTTGTCACAGGTTGATCAATTTTTGGAAACACTATGAACAAAAATACAGTGTATTATCTTAAATCTTCATATTATATTATGTAAAGCAATGCTTACCTTGTAAAACATTTTGTACCAATAAAATTTAATCCTATTTTGAAAAAAAAAAAGTAAAACTGACTTGTCATATAATCACTAAAATCTAAATATACCAACATTTTATTCTTTAAAAATATATATTTTAAAAAAAAACTAATCACCTATTCTTTCAATTAGATAAACATAACTTTCCATTAATACTAACACAACATACAGATAGGAACAATATCATTTTTGTTTTTAAACTTGGAAAGCATCTCAATGGCAGTAAATAAAATAAGATAAATCTTCTAGTAGTAATGATAATTATTAAAACAAGAAATATTACTAACTTCAAGGGTGAGTTAAAGCATCATAAACTCACATAGTATATTTGTGATAGAATTAATCTACTCGACTGTATATAAAATTGCTGATTATATAAAAAAAAAAACAATAAATTTTAGTAATGTAATAATCAAATGGATTTTCAATCTGATTATCAGAACACTGAATATTTGACATGATTGTTGTTTAAGTGATTCAAAAAATGGATGCGAAAAATTAAATCATCTACAAATCAGCTGAATAAATAACATTCAATTTCAAAATAATTATATGTATTGAATCAAACATGCTTTGTTTTAGAAATAATTTATATAAGTGTATGTAATGTAATAAGAGATGTGTAGGAAACATTTTTGAGCACTGTTTGGCTATTTATTTCTATAACATGACCATTTAATACAGCATATACAATCATTGTCACTATTATATATATATATGCACACACATATATAATAAAAATAGTAATTGAGAGTTTCCAATATATATGTTTCAATGCCGTTAAGATAATATTAATCCCAATCAAAAGAAGAAAAATATTTTCTTTTTTTTAAACAAAAACAAAGATCGTTTTATTAACGCATAAAAATATTTTGATTTAAAGTTAATAGTTTTATATTCACTTATTAATACATATATACGATCGGTATATGTTTATAAATCAAACAATAGATGAAATGATTTATAAAAAAAATTATTTATACAAACCAACACAAAACTTTTAAAAACATATTTTTCATAGTATTTTGTTATTCAGATAAATTCATCTAGATTAATCTGGCAATCACAAGAGTATTAATATAACAAACAATAATTTTTGTAGAATTTCCATAGTCTCAATTACACTAACAATCTTTAAATATCAAAAATGACTTTAACATTAAAATGAACAAAAACTCGAACTTCGTTGATAAAATGAATGATTGTGCAAAGACATTGAGATTTAATACAATAATTCTGCATACTATAAACTTTACATAAAAAAAAAAAAAAACATTATTTATTAATTCTCCCCACAGCATGGATTAAATTATCTCATTACATAAATATATTATTATATAAGTCTGTGCTCATAAACCCTATATTACATTATATAAAATAAAAATTAAAAACTTCTACAAAAATTCAAGAAATATTTGTAAATAATAATAAATAAAATTAAATATTTCATGTATATAAACATATATTTATAATAAAAACATAAATCAAACAAAGAAAGGAAAACAAGATCTGTCTTAACATACTAGCAGAATAAGTATACCATAAAAATGATAATATTTAAAACATAAATATTAAATAATAAAATACTTTAACTATAGTAGTAACAGATGATTTCTAAAAATATCGGAATGATTTTGTATTTATATATTGGTCTATTTCAGTTATTAAATATAATGTATTGAAGATCTTTAGAAAAAATTAACTTCATTGAATATTCATATGTTAGTAATAGCACACAGGTGATTATCTGACACAACATTTCTAGATGTAGTTTTCTTTTTACTTCTAACCAGTGACAGTACTCTGACTAGAGAGGTCAGCAACCCCTGAAGAAGAGAAGTGAACAATCTTGATTTAAAATTTAATTTTCAAAAATCTAAGAAACCAGTTTTGATTTCCATGCTAGTTCTGTCACTGACCAGGCCAGAAACACCTGAAGAAGATAGAATAATATATCTTAAAACGTTGTGCATATAATAACATGTGTGCTAAATAACAGTTGAATGTACTTTGAAAATTTAAATAAAGTTATTTTTTTCTAAAGACATTCAATATTTTATATTAGATGATGGACTTACTCCAATATATAAATATCAGAGTGGTTTTTTGTTTCATTTTTAAGGATAATTTTATTTTCAAAATATTAAATTGCTTGTTAATCAATAATTTACAGGAAGGTCATTCTAATCAGATCTTTTCCAAGTGATTTGAGTTGAATAATCTTGGATGTTTTTACATTAAAAAATCCATAATGGTTTGTTAAAGGTTTTTTTTTTTCAAGTAATCATTCATAAACAAATTCGGATTGATATATTATTACTGGTTGAGAATTAAATATTTGAATTATTATTAGTTACAGATTAAAAGTTCCACTTTAATATTGACTGGTGAGATTAGTATTTATGTGATTATGAAATCATGCCCAAAACTATGATTGCAATACATTTTTATCTTCATTAGCAATTGGGAATATCATAGTTGCTGGACTGTGAAATCAGGATATATCGTTATTTTTTCAAATAATCAAAGTTCCAGAAATTAAGTATTATATAAACATTATTTATTTTTTTATTTTAAGTAAAATCTCTATTAGCAAAAATTATTTACTTATAAACAATATATGATACCAATAAATTAAAAAAAAACATTTGAATTAAAAACATTTATATGTTCTAGATATAATTAAATTTATGAAAGTAATATTTTCTACATGTAAATAAAGGAGCTCTAATTTATTTTGATATTAATAATAACAGAGGCAACAACAATAACCCTACTACTACTGCTACTACTACTACTCCTACTCCTACTCCTACTACTACTACTACTACTACTACTACTACTACTACTACTACTACTACTACTACTACTACTACTACTACTACTACTACTAATAATAATAATAATAATAATAATAATAATAATAATAATAATAATAATAATAATAATAATAATAATAATAATAATAATAATAATAATAATAATAATAATAATAATAATAATAATAATAATAATAATAATAATAATAATAATAATAATAATAATAATAATAATAATAATAATAATCCTGTCACTATGTTCACTCGAAGAGATACTGTTTCAAATCCTAAAAGTTTGTTCAATACTATCTTTATTAAAGGTAAATTTTACACTTTATCAAAGATAGTCTATAACTTGAATACATAACACACTTTTTTTTGAATTTCTATGTGTGCACATAGAAACATTTAATTACATTTATTTTTGATCAATATGAGAAATAAAATAAAGATGACAACTTTATTTTAAAAATTATATGATTGTAGTCCTGCAGCAAATCTTACTTTTTTTTGTATAACAATTGCAAGTTTTCAAGCTTCAACCCCAAAATTTGATCAATACCATCACTATTAAAGCATGAAACTCATGATAACTGGCATTTTTTCAATTTCCCAGGTTGCAATCCATGCTGAACTAGTGTTTTTCTATTTTCCCAACATGCAGTTTATGCTGGTTGGTATTTTTTCATTTTGCCATAATGTAAACCATGCTAACTAGTGTTTTCCCATTTTCTCCAGATGCAATTCATTCTGATTGGTAAATGCAATCCATGCTGAACTAGTGTTTTTTTTTATTTTCCCAAAATGCAATTTATGTCAACTGGTATTTTTTCATTTTCTCAAGATGCAATTCATGCAAACCAGAATTTTTCCATTTCCCCCATGATGCAATTTATGCAAACTGAAAATTTCCCATTTTTCCAGGATGCAATGCATGCTAACTGATGTTTTCTATGCAGAAATGGTATTTTTCCATTTTCACAGATTGGAGTTTATGCTTACTACTATTTTTACATGTTTACAAGATACAATCCATGTTGAAATAGTATTTTTTCTATTTTCCCAGGATGCAATTCATGCTGAATAGTATTTTTCTGTTTTAACTAAGGTGCAATTCATGCATACTAGTATTTTTGATTCACCCAGGATGCAGTTTATGCTGAGTCAGTGTTTTCCTGTGTTCTCAAGACACAATGCATGCTAATACTTTTTCATTTTTTTTCACATAGAACTTATGTAACAAATGAGCAATAAGACTTATCTATGAAAAATATAGTTTTCTTTCCAAATGAACCCAATTTTTATGGGACCATACATTAATCTAATACCAATTTCAACCCCTCCCCCATATGTTTTCTATTATACTATCATGCATTTCCATGGATTTTTCTCAGTATCACATTTAAAATTCTATGTAAACCTAATTTGAAATAAATACATTGTTATGTCATAACTATTTTTAGTTTAAATAATGTAAATTAAATTTTATTTTCTAGCAAAATAAAGATTGTAAACCTTTATTACATATGTAATATCATGAATTAATTTGTATCTAGGATCCTCATGTTTTCTAATATAACATATATAACTCTTTTTGAGTCTCAATAAAATTTACCCATTGTAACATCATCATTATCATCATCATCATAATAATAATAATAATAGTAGTAATAGTAGTAGTACTAGTAGTACTCTTTCTTTTCCTCCTCCTCCTCCTCCTCCTCCTACTACTACTACAACTACTACTACTACTACTACTACTACTACTACTACTACTACTACTACTACTAATAATAATAATAATAATAATAATAATAATAATAATAATGATGCTGCTGATGATGATGATGACCAAAAAGAAAATTTCCAGGTTTGAATCCCAAAAATAACTCTTAAACACATATACTCTGATGGTAAAAATTGATATTTTAAAACATTATACAAAATTGAAAAATTTAAAACAACTTTTCTTTAACTACTTAAACTCTATGAATAAGCTCTTTCCTGCTGACACAAGGCAACACCACTCTACAGGATAACCACCACATGCCTTTACGCAGTGCCAAAAACCTAGCTTTCAATCCATTCTTATCTCCTAATAGCCATGTTTCATAAATGCATTGCCGTGTTTGTACAAGTTTCTGAAGCTGACAGTCAAAAATGCCAAAGATGATTTTTTCTGATATTTTTTGCTGACACTTGGTCACCACTTAATCTATTGTCTTGCATGTAAAATATATATATATATATATATATATATATATATATATATATATATATATATATATATATTAAGTCACCATGTAGATGATATGACAGCCAACCCCATCTATTATATATACCTCATCTCAAGACAATACTACAACAAACCAACTAAACACATACAATACATCCTTTAAGTCCACATATCAGCTTACATCTGCAAAAATCAACAGGATTAAACCATGAGGCAGCTAAAAATTTAACTCTAGTTACATGCCTCTCAACAAAGCATCTAACACCTGAACAATAATAGCTAATAACTGAGCACAGGACTTTGCCCATAAGAATGTAAATGATTTGAAAAAAAAATTGTAATGCCAATTATCCACAAATTTTATTTAATACAAACGACAACATCTACATATGTTAAATAAACACTCCATTATGTTAATAGACTATTATTAATATAGAGGTAACTCTACCTGACCTTGTGTTTAAAATTATATATAATAACACTGCAAATAAAATTAATTAAAATATGTTAGTTCAATGCAAAAATAAGCTATATGTTAAGCATTGGTGGTCGAGAGGTCAGCGACAGCCGCCTTACAAGCAATTGTCCCGGGTTAGCAGACTCACTCCCCAGTTGATGCTATGACACATGAGAAAAAAAAAGCTATATACAAATTATAATAGATGAACAGATTTAGGCCTAATTATACCTGTACTTTTATAATTTATGTATCTATGTATACCAACCATGCAGTTATAATTCCTTTTGTAACGCTGTAAAACTTATGAACTTATATAATGATGATGATGATGATAATCTCATCAATCTAGTTATTTTTCTATTTAACTGTATATATCTATAATGCAATAATTTATGTTAAAGAAATATTTTTTAATTATTTTTAAACCCTAATTTTTGAATACAGATTTGTATGTGTGTTTGTAACATGTGTAAAGATAGATCAATTCAATTTTAACACTAAAAAAAAAAAAAAAAAACTTTTCATAGACTTATTATTTTAATGACAATATTTATTCCTTGAGTTTAAGAGCTGATTACAAAAATAAAATCTAAATTTTTAAGTACCAGATAGTAAATATTATTTTTATGTTAAATAAATATGCAACAATGCGTATTTATAAATATTATATTTATGTAAAGTAATATTCTTTTCTTTTATCTTGCTATTTTATGGATTTATATTTATATGTTTCAAATTTTTTTTATGTTATTTGATTAAATGAAATATTGTTATAATTATTTTTATTTATTTATTTATATTTCTCTATATATCTATTGTGCAGATGTGTGAGACTAATTAAACCAGGGAAAAGTTAGGGAAAATTATGTTAATGGCTGAATTTAAAACTGGGCAATAAGTGAATCAGGTAAACTTATATAATAGTTTGTTTATAGTACCAGAAGTCTTGATAGTATATCAGAAAATATCATTATCTATGATATGGCTAAATAATAAGCCATAAAAAATAAATATGCTACTTTAATATCTTTAGTTTTATACATGTATTAGAGGTGAAGTCTAGAAAAATTAAGTTTATTTATACATGATAATAATCATTAAACATGTGTATAGAATATGTAGTAGATTTTAACTTCATCTTCACAAAATCATGATATAATTTGTATTTAAAATAAAGCCTGATGCAGTACTCAATAAAGTTGAGTTATTGCCATTTTAAGATATTGCATAATAAACATCTTCTTATCCAGTAAACATTGGTGAATTATCATAGGATATGATCATATCAAATGTAACTCTACTATCATTTCCTATCTCATATGATTCTTGTTATATTTTAAATTTTGCTATATTATGCAAAAATAAATAATCTTTTTTTTAAGTGTCATAGCATCGGCCGGGACGCGAACCCACAACCCAGGCAACTGCCTGCAAGTGCAAGGCAGTTGCACTGACCTCTCGACCACCAATGCAAGACAAAATAAAATAATCTTTACAGGACATATGTGTCTTCCACCAATAACAATCAATATCAACTGTCTTGAAGTGATAGCGGTTTATAAACATGTCTATTCTGACCCTATTTTATTATAATATTTTAATATATGTTAGCAATAATTGTTTTATAAAATCTTTCTATAAACAGTCTTAATCTACAATGGAGATTTTTATAATATTGTTTTATGATAAGAAACTTTAGACACATAACTCTCTAAATAAGCATTAATCAATTTAGTGGCACTTAAAATATGAAATAAATAAGAGATATTAAATATTTAATGATAAATCAACTACTTTCTATTATGTTTTAAATGTTAACATAATATAAAGAAAAATGACCAATCCATAAACAAAGTAAGAACTATTATAAAAATAGGTCATTGTTTTAATAAGCCATTACATAAATAGTTTATATTATATAATATCGTTAAATTGTATATTCAAACTTTAACAGTAAATGTACTGTATTATAGTATTTAACAAAAATAATGTTACTTTTGTGTGCATATTTACAATTATTCAAAGATAGTTGACAAAGTTTGTTATTGTCACAAATTGTAATATTGTAGAGATTACTTGGTTTATCATAATATAATAATCATTAAAATAAAATTATAATAGATGGAACAATGAAGATTTATTTGCTATCACTTTAATTTATTTTGTAATTTCAATAATAATTAATTAAGTATTTCCCCTCTTTTATTGTCTCTTTCTCTAAAAATAAAAAAATGCATAAAGCTAGATGAAACCCATATAGTAATAGAATACAACACAATTACTGTAGTTTAAGCCATGCTATCTCTGTTTAAAATTCCATGTCTAATGTGCATGATTCACATTTGGATTTTTAAACACAGGTAGCATGATTGTATGTGCTTTAAATCATGGAGACATATTGAAAAGGGCAAAAAACATAATTTGTGAAAAAGGCTTTTCTATGATAATTTTTTAGTTTGTAATCTTTGTTGCTTGTATATATGTATTTTTAAACATATTTGACTATTGTATACTTGAAGTGCAACATAAAAAAGAATTGGTTTTAATTAATTGTTTACAAAATATGGAAGTTATTCTCCTGACATAAACTCAAATTCTATGCATATTCAAGATTTATATTTAAGTTATTGATATTATTGTTAAGGAAGTCAGCCATCCAATTAATTTCCACTAAAAAAATATAACATATTCTTTGTTAGCTAGTAAACAAAAAAAGAAATTCCTGATAACTTTACCAGGCAATATTTGACTTACTTTGTCAACATTAGCTATATTTGCACTATTTTTTGTATGTGATGGAAATAGTTTTTTACAACATACTTAAATATTATTTTATGTTCTTAGACACATATAAAAAAGTGATAAAAGAGAAATAAAAATATGTCATTTTAAAATATTTTAAAACGTTATTTTTTAAAAAAAATACTAAGTTTATGTCTAAATCTGTATTGACGCTTTTACAGGATGACATTTTAATTTTATTCGTTGGAGACATTTTATGTACTCATTTTATCAGTAAGTTATGATTATATATTAAAATTCAAAAATTAGTCTAATTTGTACATTTACAGACAAAAAAAAATACAATCTATAAAATCATATAAGAATTTTGTAATTACTGAAGAAATTGAGATTGTAAATGATAACACGGTGCATTTTCATCATTAAACAATAAAAAAAACAGTGCAAAAACGCTATTCCAGAAAATCAACAAAATCTCATTCGATTGAAGTTTATTTTACAAACATGAATGAATAAAAGTTAATCTCTGCATTAAAATATTAAATTTGTTTTATAAATTTTACAGTATATCAAAAAAACCTAATACAATTTCAGTAATCATAGGTTATGACATTGCATCACAAGGCATGATAATCATAATGGTCATAGTTTTCTTTGTTTTATTATGATATATATATATATAATAAAAATATAATAATGTCCACTTTCATTTTTTAATAGTTATTATTGTGTAAAAATAATAATGGATCATTAATTAACTATGCAAATTTTCAATTATTTTTTTATTCAAAAATCCTTTTTAAAGTAATCTTGCAAATGCTGTGAGATTACAGAACACAGAATAAAACAATCAAGCACATGGAGAAAGGATGAAATCACTTTGATTTTGCATTGTTTGAAAATACTGACTTCATCAGATTTTTTTAAAAATTAATAAATCAATATATATTACTTTGTGAAATTGCCATATTTCTTTAAAAAATATCAAAATTCTCTCAACAAATGGCTATTGAAGCATGATTTAAAACAAATGTCAAATAGCACTATCTCCAATCAAAATCCTTTTTATCAAAGTATATGTCAATTAAGGTAAAAAATATATATTGACTATTAGTATTGACTATTGTACAATTATGAATACTAAAGATTATTTTAAAAATGATGTCTACTCTGTGGATATTTCTTTTGTAAGCTATCCTTTTCCTTTATAGCATTGTAATAATTTAAATTAAAACTGATTGAATAGTTTTAAAATATAAATAAGTTAAAATAAAGAGAGCTCTGAGATTCGTAAATAGTTTTAATCATTTTAATATTAATAAAAGGTTCAATGGCTGATTGGTATTGCTAAAGCATGTTTTTATCAATATATAAATTTATGCATGAGTATCTTTATATAGAAAGACATTTGTAACCGAGCTTTAATTCAGAAATCTATGATTTAATCAAAATATATTTTAGACCCATATTATAAATATATTTTATGAACAAAAGGTGTATAAAAGTGTTAATATGATTGATAATATTTTTTAAAAGTATTATTATATATTTAATATATAAAATAACAATTTATGAAAAAAATAAATACTGTAGAAGAAAATTATAAAATGTTATATGAATATTTAAATCATTCTCTGATTAAAGAATCAGTATTGTTTAAAAAATTGTATATTTATATCATATAAGTAAAATTTATATATTTAATTAGGAAAAGGAAATGTTTTATAGAGCAGGATAATCTTTAATTATATGCTAATTATAATCAGTGCATTCTGTGATGTTATTGCTATGTTTTAGCTTTAAATGACTCTTTTACAGTAAGCACTAATATTATTTTACCCATTCTACATTTCTTTAATAGTAAAATTTGGTAATAAAGTAAATATTGATTTATTAGTTTAAAAAAGCCAGAAGATGAAAGTATTTTTTTAATGTGTCAAAGTATCGGTCAGGAAGTGAACCCCGGGGCAACTGCTTGTAAGGCAGCTGTGCTAACCACTTGGCCACCAATGCTTTACAAGATGAAAGTAGTTCTCAAAGAAAATATACATATAAATCAGTAAATGCATATAAGGTCACTGATTGGTCTAGTATTTGATTTAGGACATATAAACAAACTTACAAACTCCCCTTTTATTATTTTTAGTCATGAGAAAAATGAATTACATAATTTTGTATTTTATTTAAATACTAGATGTACTATCTTTGGAAAAGCCAACTTTTTTAATACATTGTTTTAACAAGTTTTGTTATAGATTTAATGTAAATTAAACAAATTTTTTTAATAATTACAGATAAATGCTTCATAAAAAATTACAGTTATTAAATGACAGTATTATAAACCAACATAATATTTTTAAAAAAAAAAAAAAAAAATAAGGCTGCATTTTTGTAATAGTTTTTTTTTATTGGATGCTTTAACATTTTTTTAAGATTTAAAGTGAATTAAACAAAAGATTTTAATATTATATAAATAAATGTGAGCAATTCCCAAAAGTTGGAATAACCCAACCAGTTTAGTATGGTTGAGAAATTCACCTAGTAAGATATTAATATGGCTAAATTGAAATTTAAAATATTAAATATATATGTGTAATATGTGATAGTTATGAACAACTCTTATTGTTTATTAATGCATGGCAGAATGTTTTTTTAATTAAACACATGATTGTGAATTTGACACAGGACATCCTTATTTAGAATCATTCATGCATTCACCAATCAGACAACAGAGAAAATAAAGATTTTATATGTTAGCTATATGATTATTTTTCATAAAATATTTACATGGTAATTATTAAAAAAATGTTTTTAAATGGTTTTATTTTTAAAAATATACATTAAAAAACACAAAATTATGATAAAAAAGTTAACAATGATTGTTATAATTATTATGTTCTGTCAAACATTACAGTACTCAATTTTATGATAATTTAATGAATATAATTGCAATTTTAGAACAGAATTTTGAAGTTGTGATGGCTTTACAATTATTTATTCACATTTAAAAATAAAATTTATTTGACAATGATTTTTCTAATTTAATTTTTTTTAATAAGAAAAAAATAGTTGTCCTCCATTACATGTTTTGTTTCATTACTTGTTTTGTATATATCTGGGAAAGTCAAATATATATTTTAAAACATTTTTTTATTTGAAAATATTATATTTCTAATAAATCAAGATTAATTTATTGATTCATAATACTGAATAAAAAATTTAATACTAAAATTGAAATGGTGAATTATCAATTCAAATTTACATTAGAAGATGGGGGTGAGTGTCTTGAAATGTAAAAGAATTAAATAAGCAGTTTTAGATCAGATAAAAAATATAGTATATTAAAAAAAACAGTAAAAGTAATTTGCTTTTGTCATATAATTTGAAAAAAAAATTATATTAAAATTTGGCTGTAATGTAATCTTAACTTATTCTTTTGTTGTTCAGTTTGACTTTAGATTGTTCATTATGTGTGAGCTATCTTAGATATTAATCAGATGTTAGAAATACATATGAAATCATGATTAATATTAAGAACATTTTTTATTAAAAGTTAGTAATTATAGTAGTGATATAAAAAATTTATATTCTTGAAAATGGATTCCAGAGTTTATAGTTCTTTTGTCATTGATTTAATTATTATATTTGACTAAGAAAATGATTGGAATCAAAATTCTCTGACTAACCATAAGACTTCTTAAAAGGAAAAACATTCAAATACAGTTTCTGATAATAACTATACAGCTAAACCTTTTGGTCAAGGTGATTAATGATACCTGTGGAAGCATGGAATTTTCAACCTTGATGAAGTTACATTTTGGGTATAAACAAAGAAATAGAATTATACCTGCAATATGTTCTGTGAAAAAAACATCACCATGCCTAAATAGTTTCTGTCTAGATTAAAAATCACATAATGAATTCTAAAAGTAACCATAATCTGCAAGGTATATAATTAGGCAGATATTTCTTATACATTGTTACACATTTTTGATATATGTACAAATCCTATGAATAAAATAATTTTTATCTAATGTTAATGTATATGAGAAAATTCGTATTTTTCGTCCATCTTAAAAAATAATTTTCCAATATGTATTTATTTTTTAATGTACATTATCTTTTGTATTTATTTAATATATGTAATAGTCATATGTATTTCCTTCTACTTCATATTAAATAATATCAATCTTCAATGTTGCAGTTAAAAAGTATTGCTTTATTGAATAAGCAATTCATAAAATATACATATATTGTCAACTAATCAAGATTAAGATGTATTTTTGTTTTGGATATGAGTTTTGTCTATTTCCATTGTCGTAATTTCGTTATTTTAAAATTTATTATTAAATTAAACTTTGTAATGTTGTAAAGCTTACTGTTACTTTATTTCTTTATTTTGCAAACATATGTTGTCTCTAGATGCAAATATATCATTTGTTTGTATATTCATCAAAAATTTGGATTTTGAACATCAACTTTATCAAGTATGGTCGAGAGGTCAGCGCGACTGCCTTGCACTTGCAGACAGTCGCCCGGGTTGCGAGTTCGCGTCCCGGCCGATGCTATGACACTTAAAAAAAAACTTTATCAAGTACAGAAAGAAAAATACTTAGACAAGTGAAAAATTAAAACTCTTATTGATATTAGTTTACCTGACAATAAATAATAAATATTCTCTTGAAATATTTATTATTATTTTTGGAGCTAAATTAAATTGATTTATATTTCATTTTTTATGGTCGTATTTTTTCTCTTTGTATTTCTATCACCTAAATTTGCACCTAATATTAAAAGTTATTGACGACATAACAAGAGAGTTTTGTTAATATATATATATATATGTGTATCAAAAGTAATTATTGCGTAACTAGGTATGCAACGTAACTAGATATGCAAATTTCTAAAGAAAAGCAACATCTCATTATACAATTAAATATTTATACCTGTCGCGTCATCCAAAATCATAAAATTAATTTTAATAAAAATGGGAGAGGGGAATCCACTTTATTTACAATTTTTTTATCTAGAATGCTTGAAAACTTGTCTGGTATGCATAAATGTATGATGAGTTGCTGTTTATATATATATATATAAACAAAAAATGAACTAAGTCTTATAAAATTTAATATCCCAATATTAAATAAGCAAATAAGTATAAACTGTAATCGCTATAATTAATATTGATTTAGATGTTTAAATATTGGTATTGTAAATTTTATAAGTTTAAAACTATATTTTTACTTCATATATTAAATCTATGTATATGGAATGAGATGCATTAAATTATTAACATTAATTAAAAAATAAAACAGAAAGAAAACAATCTTTGCACTCTTTTTTCTTTTTTGAAGTATTAGGAAAAGATTTTTAATAAATAAAGATCTTTAATAGGAAAAAAGAAAAAAAAAGTAAAAAGGGGGATTAATTGTAAGAGTCTTTCTATTACTAAGAATAATAATAGTATTGCTAAAGAAATAGAATATTGTACAATAAATAAACGTATAAACTTGCAATGTTGTTGTTGTTGTTGTTATTATTATTATTATTATTATTATTATTATTATTATTATTATTACTCTAAATATGTTAAGTAAAAATAATATTATATATAAATAAACTAGGGGGGGGGGCAAATCATCATCCATTTAATTGCTAATAAATGACATCCTTCACTTTTAGCAAAGGTCAAGAATAGAAGTGATTCATCTATCCACAAAAGTTTTTGTGTTTAACCTTTCTTTGCCAAAATTGATGAAAATTTAACATGAACTTAATATAATAGCCACATGGAAATATGTCATTAACATTTATTAAATTAAAAATTAATTATCCCAAGGATTGAGATATAATATCTGTTTCTTAATAGCCTTGGTTTAATATGTAAACAGAAGTTAATAAATTGTAAACATGAAAATAGTATAGATTAAAGTATATGTAATTAAAGAGAGTTTTAAGATTAGGTGAATCTTTTTATACTTGCTAAACATAGAGAGTGAGTGCGAGTAATAAGATCCCCTTAATCACAATTCATTAAGCTATGATATATATATATATATGATAAACAAAAAAAGTTAAAATTTCATAACTTGCTTTTAGCTTGCATTTTATTATCACTAGGTGGAGCTTTACCAATAGCTTCTAATAAGCTTTGTTTACATAAACCGAGAGATTGAATTCTATATCTCTCAGCATTTATGTAAGCAAAGCTTGTTAGGAGCTATTGGTAAAGTTCCATCTAGTGATCATATGTATATATATATATATTGTAGTGGTATAAATACTATGGATTGCACAAGAGATAGAGACTCTATTTATATCAAATCAAATTCAATAATAAAGAGAATTAATACACTTAAAATGAAACAAGCTTGAAACAAGCTTTATATGATGATGGTTGTAAATCCCTAAATTATATCAATATGTTTTGATAATAAATCAGTTAGTATGAAATGCTATGTCTTATTAAAGTAATGTAAAACTGAAATGACAATTTAAATATTAACTGATTCACATATGTGTGAGATGTTAATGGTTTAAGTTATGTATTAGTTAAAAATTATTGATCTTTATATTTAAACACTACCTGTAATTATTACCCATAATTTATTGAGTAAATAATATTCAGGACTGATAATTCAATATAATAACAATAATAATTTATTTATAATAAGTAACAATAAAGAATGTGTCAGATCAATGATTTAATAAAGAAACAATATGTCAAAATGGAATGGAAAAATGTTTGGATCTATGATGATGTTGGGACAACAGACTTGTCATTCATAACCAGAAGAAAATATTTATATCTACAATTTAATGATCATTAAAGGAATATAAAATGATAAGAACTATTTACCTTATTGTGATTTATTATTACAGTGCAAGGAAATCTAAATGTTATTTATATAATATCTAATTGATAGTTCCTTATAATTCAGAATAATTATTAATTTTCTCTAGTTGTGTTTATGTTCATTAATTGATTTCAAACAACTTTTCAAATAAATATAATAGAATTCCAACTTAGTATTTAGCTATTTTCTAAGAGTGAGATTATTTGATAGCTATAATCTAGTTATATTTTAACTTTCGCAATCAAAGAGAATTATCTAATATCCAAAAAACAATAAAGTTCTGAAAATATTAAAAAAAACATATTCCTATTAGAGTATAATGCAATTTCATATCCAGAATATTTGACAATAATAATCCATCTAGGTAATTATCACAGAACATACATTAGATGCAGCTAAATAATCATTTTCAAGAGATTCATTTGGTCTGGCTACCATAATTCTTTAAAGGGATTAACCATTATTCTATCTCTTACGATATATTTTACTATTCGATATAATGCTGCACATATAAGCACAATATAAATTTATGAAATGTCTGGTCAATATGTATGAAGTAATAATCCATCAAATGGGATCTAAATATAACAAACAGATAGAATAATAAAAATCAAGAGATTGAAGTTCCTTCATATATAATTATCCTGTCTTTATGCATTAGCTTTATTCCTTAGTTTTTTTAATATTGTTATCGATTTTATTTCTGAGAACTTACACACATATATATCTTATTTAAGGTTAATAGAAAATATTTTAACATTTCATTGAAATAAAGAATACATTTTCTTAAACACAATGCTGATAACATTTTGATTAGTATCAAGCCTTTGATTTAGATTGCTTTTGTCTGAAAAATCAATTATCAAACCTTCATTCAGCCAATTATTTTGTATATTTTTTCAATGCAGATTTTTCCAAATATGTACGTTGTTGTATTATAAGGAGAGACATGCTTATTAGGGGAAAAACTTCTTCCAAAATAAGCAAATATATATAAAAAACAAATACACTTCAAAAAAATGAAAAGTATCAGGTTTTTATTTGTCCAGGTGTTCCTATAACATATTCCAATGACATAATATCCATCACTATTGTTACTTGATATGCTCACGATGATATCTTGAAAGTATAGTGATCTATTGTTATTATAAATGAATATATTTTAAATTATCAATTACACATTTCAAACATCAGTCATATGCTTTCATAAGAATATATTTATGAATATAAAAGGTAATTTGTTATTTATTTATTGATGTATTGATCAGCACATATGTGTATAAATATATGATTTTTATCTCTGGTAAAAGTTTTCCTTTTCTTTTTCTTTTGAAATATTAAATTCTAATACATATTCCTTTTTTTTTTTGAAAGAAAGGAGAACAAATTACCTAACCCTGTCCTTAAGTATATGTATATATAATAAAGTGAAGCAATGTTAAAATTTGTTGTTTTGAACCTGAATGTGATTATTAGTTTATTTGTCATGGTTTAAGGGTTTAATAATAATACATATATAAAAATATCGCTGTTTTGTTTATTTTCAGAAAGTTGATATTCCATGACTTTAAAGATAAAGGAAATAGATTTTAAATTATATATATTTTCAAATGTTGACAGTAAATCTTTTAAATAAAATATATTGAACATCACCTCTGAATCTATTCACACGTAATGTGTATTTATAATGAGATCAGTGAGACTTTCATTGATATTCTCAATAGCTACCAATCCCTCAGTCTGGATCAGTTAAAGCTTTCTAATTAAATTATCAATGGAAATGGCCACAAACTATGGAAAATAATGATTATATGGAAAAATAGAAAAGATAACATTAAAATGGTAAATAACTGTAAAATGCATGATCAATTTGCATTTTGGATATTATTGGTAATGGGATTACCATATACATCATCACAAACCACAATATATGTAATAATGGAATGTTTAATTAACATCTAATGATACTCATAATTAACAAACAAAAATAAGTATTATATAAGTCGTCAGCAAATATTTTTTCAGAGAGTAATAATTATGAACAATCAATCATCAATTCTGTTCTAAGATCAGAGCATAATACAGTAAAAGAGAACTCATCAATAATCATTGCTGCCTAAAAATGCCTAAATGCTAAAGGAAACTAAACTGAGCATATATCAAAAAGTATTGGTATTTTTATATTAATGCTGATCATTATAAATATTCTTGATTACCTGATATAACATGTGTACTAACAGTAAATAAATTAGGAATCATTATTATGCAAATACAAAAGTGTGTAAAATTTTAAGAGGAATTTCTACTTTTAACCTTATCTAAATTATTTTAAAAATAATTATATAGATGCCCACATGTCTATACCCCAACTGCCATTATGACTTGACTAACTATTTGGATGTTAATCAAATATAATAAACAGATGTATACAAGAATAGACACAAATGATATATAATCTAGCACTAATATATTTAATGCCCAATTCCTCACTAAACAATTATTTATATTCTATATAGCTTAACTCATGGTTTGGCAACTTTAATTAATTCTTTCAGTGTCAACCTGACACTCAAGCTTTTGAATATATTCTAGAGATGAAAATTTTTACTATGACAATACTCCACTATCTCATAACACTGATACACTTGACCACATATATGTCAAAAAGATAAATAATCACTAATATCCACACTTCATGCTAAACCAGTAATCATCAGTTGTTCCAGATTATCATCTATATACATACATGCAACAAGTGTTCAGATATATATTAAGATAGACAATCTTCATACTTTAATGGACAGGCTCCAACCGACATCACATTTCAACTCTTCAACCATCTACCCTATTGAAAATCTAATGATGGAATTCTCAAAGGCCATCCTGAGGCTGAGATTCCTGTCACACCCATGTTGATCTAATATCAATATGAGCCCCCATTTATAGGACATAATCCATTTAATACATATACAAGGGATGATCAGACATCTTTATTATGTAATAACTAAAATACAGGCTTATTATATACCTGTATCAAAGTCAGTGCTCATATACCCTATACATCTGGGTCTCGTTTTATGCGGATTTATTTAACGTGATTTTGGAGGTACGCGATTCATGTTTCTTCAGAAGTCAAACTCTGATAATGCACTATTCCTTTAAATAATAAATTTTGCACACTTATGTCATATTGAAAGTAATAGCACATTATTGGAATTTGACTTTCATCTTAGTAATTTCAATATTTTCAGCGCTTTATAATAGTAAGATTTTATGCAATAATGAAATTAAAATTATGATTTCCACATTTTCTGTATACATACATTAAATTTTACAAGATTATAATGTAAATTTGTTCAAACATTGTGTGTGTTAATTTCTAATCAGTTGGAAAATTATTTTCTTATTTAATGACACTAATCATGAACGTGCTCTTAATTTCCAACGAGAGCTAAATGGTTGTATGTCTGGATATCGTGAGCTTCATAAACAATTAATAAAATCATCATCTCAAAGATTAATTACTAATTATGTTGTCATCAGAAAACTATTAACACAACATGAGAGTGAAGTTGGTACTAGTTGTATTTCCTCTTGTGAAGAATCTGATTTTTTACCAGTTTGCAAGCGAACCGGTTTATCTGCAAATAGCGATAATAATTATAACATGTATAAAAAAATGTAAATTACCATACTGTACTGTAAATTATGCATAAAATATATTGTTTTGAATAAAATTAAATATTATAGTTAAAAAAAGTTTGTCTTGTATCAATTTTTTTCAAATTTGAAATTGTTTATTAGTCATATTTTATTTCCTTATTTTTTTTTTGCGCGAATTTTAAAGTGATTTTACATTGGTGCTTTGCTTTTATGCAATTTTTGAAAAACCACAGTCTGTATCCCCCCCCCCTTTTTTTAAGGTAAGTTACATCTATTTTTGTGTGAACTCTTTTGTGCATGTTTTTTGAAGAACCTATCTATCACATAAAATCAGACCCAGGTGTATATTACAAAAATGTTATAGTAAATGTTAGTGATATAGTTAAATTGTTTATTTGAGAAATGTTTTGATTTAAGCATATATGTTAATTAAAATCTGATTTATCTACTAATATTTTTTTGCTGTGAACTAAAAATAATCATCATTCTTCTGACATAATTAGAAGACACTCCTGTATTATGTATTATATTGAGAGCTTTATTGAATTAATGACTATATATTGCATGACATGCAGTATAAACTTTTAATTATATCTCATTTTTCTTTCATTTTACTAATATTAAATTGCAATATTTTCCAGGTTTAAACTTTTCATTTTCTAAAACATTCACACATGTAGATGTGGAATTGTCAATAAATATTCACTTTTATGGTCATATTTTTCTAATTTAACAAATAATTCTTTCATAGCAGTAAATTTTAAAATGATAAATATATAATGCTACATTAAATGTATAACCAAGCATTATTCTCTAATTTTAAGATCTCAGTAATCATTCATGCTTAACTTCTCCCAACTATTTTTTTGAAATACTTAGAGGCAATTTTTGTCATAATTGCAGGATTTTTTTTTACAAGGAAATTCTTATTCTGTATGGTATTTTAATAATCTCTACAATATTTTTTTAAAATGTAAGATTACAACTTAAAAATATTCTAAAGGATAATATTTAAACTTTGACAAATAATGTACAAACTGAATATATAATGATAACAATGACTTTTTCCATATTGTATTGTAATATTTGCTATTTACAAAAAATATTAAACAAAATACTTATTTGAATTAAATTTTATAAATGGAAATGAATTTTGGGTATCACACAACATAAATTCAGTGAAAATATATTTACAATTGTAAAATAAACTTATTATTATTAAAACTTCACCAAAAATTTTCAGAAGAGTGTATGAAAGCATTTCTTTTCACAAAAAAATAATGGTAATACATCGTCTAATCATCCATACCACTTGATGGCACTGTTGCTAATGAAAAAAAAAATAGATATAATGTTATCGGGCTGTTTGTATTTTATTGGTTTATGATTTTAATTTTTGGATTTGCTTGATTTTTTTTGTTATTGTTTTAATTTTGACCATTTTTATGTATATTTCTTAAAAATAAAGAAATGTTTTTTTTTTTTTTTTTTTTTTTTGGCTTTTTAAAACATTCTGTCTTTTTTAAAAAAACAAACATTTCTTTTTTTTGGTCTTTTTTTCCCCAGTCTTTTTTATTGTTTTGAAGAAACTTTTTTTTGAGAAACAAGGCTTTCTCAACAGACCTCTCTAAGATCTGTCATATTCCTTACAGTGTTTTGGCGCATTTCCATCTCAGCTCTAATATGCTTTACTGTAAGCTGATCCTGGCTTCAATAATAAATTAGCTGTACTGCTTGTGATAAAGTGATTCAACAGTCCTCAAACCACACTCCATGAGTGAATAAAACACCTTCAGTGACATTGACATGATTGACATTCCATTTCAGATGTTTGACAATGCCTTAATTTCATTAAACCACCACAGGACAGTTTTTCTGGGTGGGTAAAATATTTTTTTTGGTTGAAGGAAGGCCACTACATCTGCTTATGTAGCAGGTAAATCTAAAAACTACAATGCCGAATGATCGTCTGCCATTTAACGGTTTTGATCTCGAAAAAGTATCGGAAAGTGTGTGACTTGATCATGAACATTGATGAATCGTGATTTACACTCCTCATTTAGTGAATTGTGACCCCTGAGAATGAAAGTAGGGGCGTTTGAGAAATTGTTACAATTTTTACTAATTTACATAAATTACAATACATTTAACCAAAAAAAAATATGTTCTAATATACTTTTTGTCATTACAACTACAGAAACCTTCATATCATATGCTGTACAATAGTAAAGAGTAATGACTATAGAGAGTGTTGCATACTCATCACTAATAATGTTCAACATGCTTGAGATGTTGGGGTAAGAATGTACTTCAACATCTTGGTGTTTGAACAGTTTACAGGCCGTAAGATCTGTGAGCGGCCTTGTAAAAGCATATTTTTGTGATTTAGCATAGAAACAGCATCATTGGGCAATGTGGATGATTAGATGATGTATTAACTTCTACTTTACTATAACTATTATTTTATAAATTGTTTTCTTAAAGTCAAACACTTTCCAATAAATTGTAATTAAAATCACATAATCTTTTGGTTTCAAATAAATATTTTACAATATGCTGCATAAATAAGCTTAAATATGTTAATAAATTTTTGAAAATTACAATTTCTTTTTCCCAAATACTAAAAAAAGCTTATCCTCAAAAGATTCAGGTCTAATAATTTACCAATAAGTGGTATTGTTGGGTACTTTATATTAAGATACAACTAATCATAAAAATGTTAACTTTTTTTTTAATTTGAAAATTTAAGGTATTTGTATGATGTTTGTATAATACTTTTTCAGATTTTTTTAATTAATAATTTTAATTTTAATTTCTTCCATTAAAAAAATGCAAAATAGCAAATTAACATGATAGAAAACTGCACAATAGTGAAGAAAAGCCTATGCATAATCAGTTCCATCAAAATATCTAAAATTCAGAATTACTGGAAGATATCTTATTAAAAATAAATTACTTATTCTTTATAGAGTTTTGTGATTTTATGATTTTCTTATATAATTTTCTGTAACATTTATAACATCTTAACAACAATATTTTATAACCTTGCAATTCACTCCTAAAGAATATACAGTACTTTCCAATTTTGCACCAGGTCACCACTTGAGGGCACTTACTTCCAATAGTCAGAAATAATTATGCAGTTGCAGTGACTAATGTGTAATGACAGTCAAAGTAAAAAAAAACGAACAACAATTTTGTATTCTAACGTTTAATTAAAGCAAAAACAAAACAAAAACAAAAACTTAAGTACTAGTCTTGCATTGGTGGTCGAGAGGTCAGCGCAACTGCCTTGCACTTGCAGGCAGTTGCTCGGGTTGCGGGTTCATGTCCCAGCCAATGCTATGACACTTTTAAAAACAAAAACCTAAGTACTAACTAATATACTGAAATAAACAATAATTTGGTATTTAATCAAAGAATAAAAAAATAGTATGTAGCATAATCGGAAGTATTTAATGAATGTGAAAGTAAAAAAGACTAAAACAATTTTGTATTCTAATGTTTAATTAAAAAAATGAAATTAATAAAAAATAGTTACACTTTACAAATGGCTTCTATCATGATAAATAAATTTTCTTTGAGGTGGAATCACCACAACATGAACTTATAAAAATCCATGTGTTTGTCAGCAGTACTCCTCTGGATTTCATTGCACCATTTAACTAGCCCCCAAAGTCTTTCTATGTTTTGGATATGTGCCCTAGTCCAGTAGAAGAATCCACAAAATTATAACTATGATTAACTTTAAAATGTTCAAATCCTGTGTTTTATAATTCATCAGTTTTATAGGCCTTCCAAAAGTCAGAATAAATTGTCGATCCTTGTGTTATATTTTGTTGAATGGCATCAAAGTAGAATGGACCCTGTCCGACATGGAACAGTGACAATAAAACATTCTTTGGTTTCCTTGCACAAATCACCGAATAAGTACTGCTGCAGGAGTATTCTCCATAGTTGGTTCTTTCATTTTGTAAAGAGACTTTCATCAACTTCTACAATTTTTCCAGGTTCTCCAATTTTGCATGATGGCTGAATCAATAAACTTTCTTTGCACATTTCTCTTAGATAACCATTCTAAGAAATGATAGTGCCTTTGCACAAATCCAATTCATGTTTTATGAATTCAATTGTCATGGTATTTTTACTACAATAATAAATAAATTAGAAAGCTATTACAAAGATTATTTTAGAGCCTTCAAACCACATGTCTTTATATAGCATTACACAACATTGGCAGATTTTAAAATTACATCACCATTCCAGGGTTTGGGCAAAGTACAATTTCATATTGTGACTGTTGGTGCAGATTTTTTGAGAGGGCAGGATACAGTTTCTTTGGAGAAATTTCACTGCTTCACATTCTGTGTCCAGTAGATCATAAATTCTCATCATCTTGAGTATAAAATGGCAATCAATGCAGCTTTTGATTTTAGTGAGCAAGTAATCATGTATTTGTGAAATACATTCTGATTCCCCATAGTATATCATTTTGTCGTATTTTTATACAATAAATTTAAAAATTCACAAATCATAACTATTGTGGTTTATTTACTTTCATTAAACATTAGTTCCTGAAACAGTATAATTATCTCTGACTATTGGAAATAAGTGACCTCAAGTGGTGGCAAGCGACAAAATCGAAAAGCATATTTCTTTTTTACTACAATTAATTCATATATATATATATATATATTGTAATGGATAAATAGTTCCATATGTAACTTTACTAGAATCACCTCCCCCAGATAATAAATCTAGATTTCTTTCTGATAAATTGTAAATTATTATTGAGAATTAACACAAGAACATACCAAAGAAAAAGTTTGGAAAGCAACTAATTATAAAGTGAAGCTCTTCCAACAAATAATAAAACTTGAAGTAAAAGATAAATTTATCCAGAATGAGTTACATTTGGCATCTCTTAATATGGCTTATCAATATTTTATATTATAACTCAAAAAATAGTTAATAATAAAAGAAGCAAAGTAATTTATTATTAAACAAAATGTATTATTGAAAAAATAAAATAACAATGATGTCATTGTAATAGTTACCAATACCTAAATTAATACATCAAAATCAACAATCACATGTATGATCAACAAGCTGAGACATTGCCAAAACAAACAAGCTATCCTTAATCTCAATATCTAGTAACTCAGTAACCTATACACTGAGGACTAAGTAATGGGTGAAATGCCTGTTAGATATAAGCTGAACACTCTACTATAATATTCTAGATAATGCTATAGCAACAACAACCACTCTTAAAACTTTATATATAAAATATTTAAATATTAATTCACCATTACAGCTGTATTATTTGTAAAGATATAAACATCATCGATGCTTAAGAAAGTTTTCACTATAAAAACAAAATCTTTATAAACATGAAGCTATATTTTTCACAGGTTCTATGCTTTATAATTAATTTATTTGTGTATCTTAATTAGTGATTCCTAGTAGTTCCTTTTATATATCAAATTTTAAATATTGATATGATGCTCATTTCCTTTAAGCAAAGCAAGTCAATAGTCAATGAAATTTGGAAACCTTATATATAGCTTTGACTTCCTCTGTATCTCTAGCAGATGATGTATATGATGCACCACCTTAAAGCCTTAGTATAACCTTTGATTTTGTGTTTTTTGTTGTATACTTATATTAATTTACCTATCATATTTTTTCTATGTAACTCTTAAGACTATGATATTGATTTAATGTATTACTTTCATTATTTTCTTTAAAACTTTATTTTGCCTTATAAAAATCATCAACTTTATATACAGATATTACATCCATTGTATTTCAATCATGTTATATATATATATAATGGCTTCATGTCCCTAATGTAACTTTAGATTTCTTTATATACATTGTTCCTATACAATATTTATATGCATTCATTGAGGCTTTGCTATTCACCTAATTTTACACTGTCATTGATTTCTCTTGTATCTACTATAAAATGTAAATAAAGTTTTGATTTTTGAAAGTAAAAACAATGAAGCCATAGGAATTTATAACTGAAACTAGCCAATAATATCAAGCTAAATATATCAATAATATCTCAGTTACCAATACATTCAGTATCAGTCACATTCCATTTATACAAAATAAATATTTATTACTATTTAAACAATCATTATTTACAATTATAAATATCATTAAATAACACAGCATATATATTTATAATCTGTATTGCAATGTGATGTCTCTAAAATAAAATAAGCTATCATTTATTACATCTATATTATTTTTGAACATTATATTTAAAACATTTTGAATATATTACTTGCATATAGCTTTGATAATTATGCACATAGTGATAGATCCAATATTTAAGAATTGATAATTTATAAAGAATTAATATCAGCGTAATATTTATGTGAAAAACAATTGATTATAAATGTAAAAAAATATTGAATAATGATTTATAAACTATTTTGTAATTTTAATTTAATTACCAGTAGATGTTAATGTTCTTTACATTTATGATCAGACTATCACTTTCATAATGGCACCTTATTTGAAATGTAGAATATAGATCTAAATGAAGATGTAGAAAAAAATCATGATTTTTGAAGCAATTGATGATTGTGAAATAATCATATTTATAAAAAATAAAAATATGAAGAAGTTTAGATTATCCATTTGAGTTTTGCTTGGGTCAAAAACCATTTATTTACAAGTTTGTTTTGAGAGTTTTAAATTCCAATGATTTCCTTTTAAATTCAATAGCCACTGATTCTGTTTATGTGATCCAAACAGTTTTCTTGATAATAAATTATTCTTGGCTACTTGCCAATAGAGTAATAAATAATGCTTCAATCTATTTAAAAGTACATTTAAAACAAATAATTGTCAAATCTTTAAATTTAATACTCTTGAATTAAACAATTGAATTTCTTATTAAATTCTCATTTAACAAAATCAATTTTCATTTATATAAAAAATATATAATGCCTTTCAAATAATAATAACAACTTAATATTTTAAAATATTAATGATGTCACACTTCTAAATTAATAAAATTTATTTCTATACATTTTTACATTTATACAACAATGAAATATATTCCAAAGGAATATATTATTTTATTATATATATATACATCAACTATTTTTAATATTAATTTGCAAGTTGTTTTTTTTTATAAAATATAGAATTTTATTCAGAAATTTGGTTACAATATATGACAATAATTAAACATAGAATATATTACATGATATTCAGGGGGATGAAAGCTCAATATTGATATCTTGTCTGACACCAGCTAAAAGGACTAATATGAAGCGTATTAGCGAGGACCAAGTCTGGAATAGTATCTTGTTGATATAGATGACCATGCTTGTATGTCTCATATAGTTCAGTGATAGGTCTAATCCTTCATCCATGCTCCACATGACCAAGTCGACCTTTCATATTGGAGGTTACTTCCATAACAACTTTCTTCCTAATCTTATATTTTTTTATTATAAATATCTGCTTGCATTCAATGATACAATTTCTTATTAATAATCTGGTGTTTATGTAACTTAAGTCAATTTAATTAAATTGTATTTTTCCTTCTGAATATTTATATATATTACAACTGAATAAAAATATGCCCACGAAGTCAGATGCTATTTATAACAAGATAAAAGTATGTGTCAACTATATCCATAGCCATAAGTTAATAATTGATCACTAATTGTAACAGAATATAAATATGATCCAAGGAAGACTAATCTCATTTATTACTGCCCAGGAATTGTATCTTCATTTGTAACAGAATAAAAATACTAAACAAAACTAAAGTCAATATCAATTAGAGAATAACAATCTAACACTCAAGTAAATAAAACAATGATAATGCTTATTGTAGCCTCATACATTCAGACCACATTTAGAATGGATAGAAAACAAATAAAGTCATACCTTCAAGATATCCTAAGCAATAGAACTAATCATTATTATCTTATAAATAACTATCTATGCTTATTATATAAACCTCTTATAATAGAATAAAAATAATGACAAAAGGATTAGACAGATAAACATTAATATCCCTTATGAATCAAAGTACTGTTTATAATAATACAAACATAGGCTAAAAGATAAATATTATTCATATTTATATTTAGATGAAATAATCCATAAATCGATAAGATAATAATTTTAATGTACCTTACAAGTTTACAATATCAATGATATCTAAATAAATAGATCTCATTAATTGATTTCCAATTACAACTAAATAAAATAAAAGAACTGATAACTCAGCCATGCTATTACACTAATATCAATATACTATATCTAATTAAGTCAATTATAATAAGATTAAATCCTTAATAATAATTCAAAATCAAGTAACCTATCTATCTTTTGACTTTTACCAACTTAAAATACTATAAAATATAATCATCTTAATAGATAAGATTAAAATGTATAATGTCCATTCACTTCAATATATAAAATAAACTAAATATCTCTACTTGATGATTATTCTAACACAATTGACAAATAATATCCAATTACTCTTCAGTTTAAAAAAGTTAAGTTATTAAAACTTTAAATTAAAGTATGTGAAAGATTGTTAGTGTTTATTATAATCAAATATTAATATTAAAATTTTATATTTAAACTGAATTTATGATCCACTTAATAAAATTTAAATATAATTAAAGCAAATCACTCTAATATATTATTATTACTAGCTCTATAACTGAATAAGATTACAATCTTCCTGGCTGTATACTGACTTAATATATAATACTCACTTGAATCACTAATGACTTAAAATAAAATATATTAACATTTAATTGCAATTACCTGTATTCATCTTCAATGATTATCACAGTAGCACTTTTATCAATCATCGAATCAATTCATATTTAATTTTTATCTTAATATAACTGTTACTTATTTCTTTTAATTTTCTTGTTCTTGGTTAATTTCTCAGTGTTTAAAAATACTGACAAAGAATCATGTCTTGTTTGATTAAGGATTTAGAAACTTGGAAAGATATCAAAATGTTTTTATAAATTATTTTTCTAAAATTGGCCATTGGTTATAATAGAATATAATCCTTATAGATTTTAAGTAAACCTGAAGTGGGAGATTTTGCTAAAGTATGATTGTTATTTCTTTTTTTTCTAAATCAATAAAATATTTGCAAAACATTCTTATTAAAAATTATAATTTTGCTTCTACAGGAATTGTTGCCTCTTTTTATATTTGTCTGATGAGACATTTCTTGCTTTGTTATCATAATTAGTATTTTCAATTAAAATTGGAGCATTGCCTCTATCAATATGGATAATAATTATAAGTTTTTCTTGTTTGAAAGATTTAACAGATTTTCTCTCCATGACAGAAAAAATTTGATTTGGATTTTGGTGTATCTCAAATTCTCTTTTTATTGTACAAAGTATTTCTGTTGCTTCTTGTAGAGGTAACATATTAGATAGCATGGTAGAGAGTTTAATTCTTTTTGAAAAACAATCGTTTCAACATATATTAAATATTTGGAAGTAGATTTTTAACAGATACATTTATGGGTTGTTCAGTATACTACTGTATTTGATATATCCATATAGATTTATTACTTTCCTTTGTGCTATTATTTTACTTTTATAGATGTAATAAACACCTCCATAATTCCCCATTCTTTTTAAATTCATATAAATAAAGATATAATAAAAGACAAATAAACCCCAAGATGCATTTCATGCTGTACCAGCACTCATCAGTTGGCCCAGGTCACTATCTCTCATTCTTATAAAGAACAAGTACCTCCTATATCTATTACTCTTGAATTGAGATTTTAAATGAGAAGTGAGCTGAATTAAGTGTTGAAGAAAGGAAGGTAGGAAATGATGGAATTATAATTGATATATTAAAAAAGAGGTGAAGAAATAGAAACAATTTTGAAAGTTATATACCAAATGTCTAAATGATAAAGTGTCGGAAGATTGGAAGAATGAGTAATAATATTAATATTTAAAAAAGGTGATAAAGAAGATATTAGAAATTACAGACCTATCAGCTTTTATCAATTTTATATAAAATTTTTACCAAGATAATTACAACTCGTCTACAGAGAACTTTGGATTTCCACCAACCAAGAGAACAAGCTGGATTTAAAAGTGGTTTTAGTACAATAGATCATATCCAGGTATTGAGAGAAGTCATAGAAAGGACAAACAATATGAGTTGTCATTATGTTTTGGATTTGTAGATTATGAAAAGGATTCGATTCTATACACATTTCTTCAGTGATTAAAGATTGGATCATCAAGGTATAGATCCAGGATATTGTATATTTTAAAGAATATTTATAAAAATGAACAGAACAATTAGATTAATAATGATATGAAAAATCAACATTGAGAAAGGTGTAAGAAAGGTGATCATATCTCAAAACTCTTTAAGCAGTGTGAAGAAGTATTTTGTGGATTAAAATGGGAAACTAAGAAGTGAAAGTAAATGGAGAGTATTTAAGTCATTTAGATTTCGAGATGATGTAGTTGTTTTTGAAATAATGTCAGAGTGAGGAAATGTTGAGGAGTTAGAGATGAAAGTAGAAAAGTAGGACTAAAGATAAATGTTAAAAGATAAAATAATGTTTAATCGATTTGTCAAAATATGAAAATAAAGATTGATTATGAAGAATTAGAAGAAGTTAACAGTTACAAATATTGGTCAGTATTAATAAGATGGAAACATAATGGAGGAAATTAATCATAGAATTAAACTTGGTGGAGTGTTTTGGTAGAAATAACTTGATACTAAAAGGAAATATGTCTATGTGTTTGAAAAGGATGGTTTTAACAAATGTGTTTTACCAATTCTTACTTATAGATTGAGACTGGAATTAATAGAAGAGCAATAAGAGACTTAGACACTCAAAGAAGTATGGTGAGATGTATGTTGGGAGTAACAAGAAGAGATCGAAAGAATGTATGGGTAAGACAACAAACAGGTGTTATGACTTATTGAAAAAATAAAAGATTGAAATGGAGTTGGGCTGGACATATTGTAGAAGAGATGATAATAGATGGACAATTGAAATTTTAAACTGGATTCCAAGAGATTGTAAAAGACAGAAAGAGGCACATGTAAGATGGATGGATGAAATAAGAAAATGTGAGGGGTGTTGTGGAGAAGAGAAGTAAATATCAAAGAAGATGGATTAAATTGGAGAGACTTATTGGGTTAATGTGATATATATATATATATATATATATATATATATATATATATATATATATATATATATATATATATATATATATGCAAAGTATTTATCTAGAGTAATTTGTTATATTTTCATTTACCATTGTCAAACTTCCTCCATTCACAGCTTTGATGCCATCCATTTCAGATAAATACACTAATGATTATTACAAATCATTTTCGAAACTAGAGATTATCTCTAGCACAGATATAAAATTTAAACCTTTTCCATGCAATTTGAAATATGACTTTTTAATTTGCTTCAAAAAGTATTTTGAAATCTTTCTCCATAGGTTTATTTTTAGAAAACAATCTATATTACAATGGAACACAATGTTTGATACTTGGAAAATCTTTGAATGCTTTTCATTCTTTTAACAAAGCCTCATTTTCTATTTTCCAGTTTCTCAGCTCTCTGAAAAGATATTTGTAGATGGTACTTGTAAAAGTTTAGAAGTAAATCATTTGGATTTACGTATGTTTTATAAATGTCTAAAGTTTAATGAAGTATTGCGTCCATATCAGATACTTACTTTTGTCCACAAGTATTTGATATATTATTATATATTGAACTATTTACATCATCTAATATTAATTATTAAATTATTCACCTATAAATAATAATTCATTGGTGACTATGTAGCACAATGTTTCCAGTGGTACTATTCACTACCCTTTTTCAGTGTTGTTTCACACTTGTAACTTTTAGATTTCAAAAATGTTAAATTTAAGTTAATGCTTTAACCATCTAAGCTTTTATGCCAAAGGGAAGTCAATATAATTTATTTTAATCAAATATTGTGTCAGTAAGAAGTATTAGAATCGGGACAGAAAAAAACACACACTTGAAAAGAAACAAAAACATAAATTAAACATGTTTTTATAATAAGAGAAATGCTATCAAATCTTCCAAACTAAATGGTCTATAATGATTTTCCTTCCAGACAAAGAAAATACTATAGTTGTAATGGATACTATTGATTACAATAGCAGACCATGAGATCTCTTTTCATTAGATTAATACAAAAAAGTGGCAAAAATCCTACACCATTGACAGATGCAATGTTGCCATCATTAAAATACAGCATAATAGATATTTTAATGCTTCAGAAAAAAAAAAAATTAATCATCACGTTTTAGAAAAATCATTCATTAAGATGATTTTCCTAAACATAAATAATTAGAAACATATTTCATTAGAAATTACTGTTGGTAGAAGAATTTTAATTTCTCAAAATTTTCAAAATTTCTCATGGTTGATACCATATAATTTGTAGGAATTGGCATATTGGTAAACTTTGATGTGAATAACTTATTCAAAAAATAACTTTAGATAATGCTTTGTCTATTATAAGAAAAAATTAAAAGAAGATAATAGCTTACAATACAGATACATCTTTCAATTGATAGTATTATACACTCTTTACATAATACATTTGCAATACAATAAAGGATTTATCCAGAATAATCAAAGAATGATTATGGATTCATTCCTATCATTTTTGTATATGAAAATATATGAAATCATAGCCATAATTCTTATTCTATATTTACCAAAAATTTTACTTCCTTTGCTGGTGATTCTTTGATTGTATTGCTACATTGTGAAGTACTATTACAAACTTTGTGGACACTGATAGTGACATATTTTATCAATTAATTTCATAATATAATCAAAACAAGAACAAGTATTTGGATTCTTAGATGTTCTTTTGATAAGAATCCTTCATGACAAAATCAAAACTATAGTTTACAAAAAAACTAACATAGCATATATTTCTAATAAGGATAAAACACAATACATAAACAGAGGAAATATCAATTTGTTCGAAAGCCAGTGATGTGTAAAAAAATCTGCATAGAACATTCTTTTATGAAAAATGGTTTTGTAGTAACTATTACTGAAAAAACCTTAAACAGAAAAAAAAAACTATTAGAGGGAAAAAAAAACATTTATAGTTAATGAAGTATGTCCATACATGCAAGGAATGGTATCTAAACATAAAAAATCTGCTAATCAATATAATGTCAAAATAGTTTTCTAAAATGATAGTGCAATTTCAAGAATTCCTAACTTTTACAAAGTTAAATTTAAAACACAGGCTTATTATATACATGTATCTATATTTATAATAAATAGGGGATATGAGCACAGACTTACATAATGACTACCACTCTCCACTCTATCTCATAACACTGATACACTTGAACACATATATGTCAAAAAGATAAATAATCATCAATATATGTATTTCATGCTAAACCAGCAATCATCAGTTGGTCCACATCATCATCTCCACACATATATGCTATAAGTACTCATATATATATATATATATTAAGATAGCCAATCTTCATACTTTATCTTTAAAACATATATGTGTTCATGTGTGTCAATGTTATGAGATAGAGTGGAGAGTGGTGGGTCATGTGAAAGTCTGTACTCATATACCCTATATATTAAAGAAAAAATTGATAAAAGAGAAAAAAATAGATGTCTGTTAAAAAAAAACAAAAGTTAGATACAGAGAAGAAAAAAAAATAAACAAGTAAATTATAAAAACCTGCCTATATGCAATGACAAACAGGTCTATAACTCAATATACTATGATAATTCAAAATGTTCAGAAATTACATATTAATTTTGACATTAAGAAATAAGTAGAAAAATCAAAAAGTCTATCCTATAGATAAACATATAAAAATTATACTTGTTGTTAACTTTGACAGAATGGTCTAGTTAGCCATATCCTCAATTTCAATTTATGAATATAAAGATCCCAACCCTGGATTTCATGCCAATACTGTTACAAGTCAGAACAATTATTGAATAAGAGAGGAGTATAATACTACATAAAACATAGTGATATATAGTAACATGTGTGCTATTACTAACAATTGTAAAGCTTGAATCTTTATAAAAGCATTTAATAATTCAATAGTAGATAATGGAAGTAGCATAATTGATAATAACAATTAAAATACCATCATCACAAACTTTCAGGCAAACTTTATCATTTGCTTATCAAATTATTTTGTTTTACTACAAGAAAAACTTTTTACTTTTAAATTTTTTTTTTGCAGACTGCAATTTGACTCTGGCCCAACATTCAAGATTCAGACAAATATCTGAAACATTTTCGAATGAGATGTATTGTTGTCTGAAAGATAATTCTTGATAGATGTGTGTTTTTAATAAACGCAATTATTTAAATTTACAGGACATAGAGATTTTTAAACAACTTCTAAAATGTGTTCATATAAATGATGTAGTATTTATATATACAACAACCCCACCACACATAAAAATATAAATGAAAGGGCAGAGAATCTACATCAACAAAAAAGTAATAATAAAGGCGTGAGAGAAGAACAAATGAAAACGCCTTTTAGTCTTTTTTATAGATTTCCCAGTCGCGTTTTTTATAAAAATAATTATCTATTTTTCAGTAAAGTAACAAACGTTATACAATTGTGTTTTGCAGAAAAGGGATTAAAATAAATATATAATAAAAGACTGAATTAATAAAATTATTTTTAAATTTCCATTCCTTTCTTTTTTTCTAATTATATTATTATCTATAAAATACACTAAAGCAAATTAATTTCATAAAATAAGAAAAAAAAAGTTAGACTTTTGTTTAAATTTATTTAGTTTAAATTAAAAAAATATTTATTTATTTTTAAAGTTTTAATATTGGTTTTATAATTAAACCGTTACATATTTGTAATGATTTATTTATATGTACATACATTAGTATGCAATTGAGATATTATTATTTCTATTTACACAAAATTTTAATTAAGAATTTATGTATCTTTAACTTCATTTACCTTATGAATTTTTTATATCATCCTACTATCTTTTTATTTATCACAATGTCAGCATCCTCATCATCATCATTATCAACCATTATCAATCCACTGCAGGATGAAGGTCTCTCCAAGTTTAACCCATCTTCTCCGATCTTTAGCTTCTCTTCTCCACATCACCCCTACACATTTTCTTATTTCATCCATCCATCTTACATGTGGTCTCCTTCTGGGTCTTTTACAATCTCTTGGAATCCAGTTTAAAATTTCAATTGTCCATCTATTATCATCTCTTCTAGCAATATGTCCAGCCCAACTCCACTTCAATCTTTTAATTTTTTCAATGAGGTCAGTAACACCTGTTTGTTCTCTTACCCATACATTGCGTTTTCGATCTCTTCTTGTTACTCCCAACATACATCTCTCCATACTTCTTTGAGTGGTCTGAAGTCTGTGTATTGATCTTCTATTAAGTGTCCAAGTCTCAGATCCATAAGTAAGAACTGGTAAAACACATTTGTTAAAAACCTTTCTTTTCAAACACATAGGCATATTTCCTTTTAATATCAAGTTATTTCTACCAAAAGCACTCCAACCAAGTTTAATTCTATGATTAATTTCCTCTATTATGTTTCCATCTGTATTAATAATCTGACCAAGGTATTTGTAACTCTTAACTTCTTCTAATTCATCATAATCAATCTTTATTTTCATATTTTGAGCAAATCAATTAAACATTACTTTAGTCTTTTTAACATTTATCTTTAGTCCTACTTTCCTACTTTCATCTGATAACTCCTGCAACATTTCCTGCAGCTCGGAAGCATTATTTGCAAAAACAACTACATCATCTGCGAAATCTAAATGACTTAAATAATCTCCATTTACTTTCACTCCTTTAGTTTCCCATTTTAATCCATAAAATACTTCTTGCAGCACTGCTGTAAAAAGTTTTGGAGATATGGAGTCACCTTGTCTTACACCTTTCTCAATGTTGACTTTTCCAGTATCATTATGTAATCTAATTGTTGCTGTTGCATTTTTATAAATATTCTTTAAAATATGACAATATCCTGGATCTATACCTTGATGATCCAATGCTTTAATCACTGAAGAAATGTTTATAGAATCAAATGCCTTTTCATAATCTACAAATCCAAAACATAATGACAACTCATATTCATTTGTCCTTTCTATAACTTCTCTCAATACTTGAATATGATCTACTGTACTAAAACCACTTTTAAATCCAGCTTGTTCTCTTGGTTGGTGAAAATCCAAGGTTCTCTGTAGACGAGTTGTAATTATCTTGGTAAAAATTTTATATAAAACTGATAAAAGGCTGATAGGTCTGTAATTTTTAATATCTTCTTTATCACCTTTTTAAAATATTAATATTATTACTGCATTCTTCCAATCATCCAGTACATCTTTATCATTTAGACATTTGGTATATAACTTTGCTAATATTTTTTCTGTTTCTTCACCTGCTTCTTTTAATATATCAATTATAATTCCATCATTACCTAGAGCCTTTCCTTTTTTCATACATTTAATTGCATTTCTCACTTCTTCATTTAAAATTCTGGGCAATTCGGAAGGTGTAATAGATATAGGAGGTACTTGTTCTTTATTACTATATAATTCTTGATAAAAATCTACCAATTTCATAATGTCATCCCTCTTTTTAGTAATAATTCCATCTTTTTTCCTTATTGCAGATATAAATTTCCTACCAATACCAAAATGTTGTTTTACATTCTTAAGACTTTTATTTTCTTCTACAGCTTTTCTTGCTAGTTCAGAGTTATACTTTCTTATATCATTTTCAACTCTTTTCCGCACCATTTTACAAAATTTGAGATATTCAATTCTTTTTAATACATCATTTATGTATATCTTCATATTCCTTCTTTTCTTCATAAATTCTCTAGTCTCAGTAGAAATTTTATTAGTCAATTGCTGCTTTTTTCTACCAGCTATCTTTGTTGCAGTTTTTAAAAGTGTATCAGTTATTTTCATATTAATTTCATTCAAATCTGAATCATGTTCAAAATCTACTAATACTTGAAACCGATTTGTAAGTTCTAATTTAAATTCATTAGAATGTTTCTGAAGATTAGGAATATCAACTGTAAATATAGTTTTTCTTAATAATTTTTGTCTCTCTAGTTTTACATTAACACATAACTTACACCTTACTAATCGATGATCACTTCCGGTGTTAAATTTATTAAGAACATTACAATCTTGAAATATGTATTTCCTGTTAGTCAAAATATAATCCAATTCTGCTGTACCTTCATTTGGATGCTTCCATGTCCATTTCCTTCTAACATTTTTCTCAAAAAAAGAATTCATAATATAAAGTTTTTCCTTCTCTGCAAACTCCACAAGTCTATGTCCTCTCTCATTTCTATTACCATAACCAAAATTACCTACAACACTTTCATCTTTCATTTGTTTACCAATTCTAGCATTAAAATCTCCCATAACAATTTTAAAATGTTGTTTACTCTGATCAAAAGCCTTTTGTACATCTATATAAAAATCTTCTACTACTTCATCACTGTGAGAACTTGTTGGGGCATAAACCTGAATTATCTGCATTTGATATCTGCTATTAAGTTGTATAACTAATCTTGCCACTCTGTCTGATACACCATCAATCTCCACAATATTGTTCTTCCACTTTTTATTTATAATATCAGCATAAACATATTTATCTATACCATTTTGTTTATTAAATCCATTAATTGAAATGAGAATATAAAAAAAAAAAAAGTATTCATTTTTTTTAGTCCTTCCACATTTCAATCTTTGTTTGCATCTTCCCCATATTGACAATTCCAACGTTTTCCATTAATATTAAAACCTTTATTTTATATTGTGAATTAATAAATTGTTCTTGATTTATTAAAGACATAAGTACATAAATGAAAAATATTCCAAGCAAATATATTTGAACTTTAAAAATATGGGAAAAAAAATAGTAAAGTTAAATATATAATGAGATCAATTAATTTTTTTTTATATTATAGGACATTACTGAAACACTGATAATAAAAATCTCATTTAACTGAACATCATTTCTAAGACACCATAAAGCTATAAAATTCTACTCAAATTTTAAAATTGAATTTATAATTATTAAATTATCATTAAAGTTATATACTATAATAGTTGAAAGATCATTATGATTGTAGTTTCATTTTTATCAATACTACAAATATTCTTATTTTTTATATTTTCAATAACAAAACACACTCAAATATATTTTAAGTATCATCACATATATATTGTGCACTTTTTATTAGCTCAGACTATTCTAAAATAAAATTTTAGTGTATAATTTTAAATTTTACAAATTTAATAATATTTACTTATTAAAAGAAGACAATAATGAAATATTAGATCACAGGGTTTGAACTCGAATTTAGTTAAGGGAAATTTATAAATGTCTTAACTCAAAATACATATAGAAAATAACCTATAGAGTCATATATATGCAGATGGATGAACAATATATATTATTTGGAGTTTAAAACCAGCGAAGTTTAAATTGTAATTTTGTAAACATAATGCGTAGTAGGGACTAATAATTATAGTGGGTGTGCATTTGATTTTAAACATAGAAATTATTTATCTTCAAATTTTACTATATTTAAAAGTAGATAAATAAAGTTTAATTTTACAAAATACTGATTTAAAATTAAAACAGTAAATTCTATCTTTATTTAAATTCTAAAAAATATTGTATTTTAATATTTTTTTAAAAAAAAAGGAAAATCGGTCATTTTAAAATAATAAACCAAAAACTTTCAAAATAAATAATTGTTTCATAGAAAAAAGTGGGAAAATATTAGCCAATCAAAGAGTTTCAAACAATCTTGGAATATGAAATTCAAGAGAGGAGAAAAAAAAAAAGAGCTTCTTGATCGTAAAGTTGAAATAACTAAGTTTTTTTTTCTTGGTGATATTTTTTTTTTTTTTAAAAAAAAAAACAAAGTTGGATTAAAATTCCTAACACCTTATGATTTACAATTCTATATTAATATACATGGATAATTATAAGCTCTGTTGTTAAAATAATGGAATAAATTAATCGTTTTTCTACTGGGCAAGTCAATAATCGGAATTCCCAATAATCTCTTGAAAATTAATAAGTATTGAAGAAATAATTGGAGATGAATAGTCAACGAATATATTCACGGAAAAATAATAATAATTGTGCCATAGGGAAAATGAACTGCAGTAATACACAAAAGGAAATAAATAAACACCGTAAATATCCAGTAAGGATAAATAAAAAAAATAGTATATCTCTTGAAAACAGTTAAGTATATATATTTAAAATTCAATGAAATTAGTAATAAATAAAAGTGTTCATTATTATTCTGGATATATTATTTATTTTGAGCCATACCAGCATGGATGTCAGTTTTATAAAGTTTTAGCTGAAAAAAAAAAAAAAAAAACGTTGCACGATGCATTTTTAATTGAAATAATAAGTGTGCTTTTTACTATGGAGAGAAATATATATCATATAAAGTAAATAAAGCAAATAAATTTATTACTAAACAAATAACAAAACAAGGATTATTGTTGTAGTAACTCAAATACCTAGCTAATCTTAGGATAAGCAGAATCTTCAAAAAATAAGGAAAAATAAAAACATTATGATAAGTTTTGGAACAACTAGAAGATTTAAAATTGTTCTTATACTTTAGCTGAGAGTTAAAACATAACTTCTTTCTAATGTTAGTATTTATATTTTTAATCGATGATTTGTTAGGATAATGGGGGGGGGGGATAGAAAACTAATTTAATAAGGAATTAATTCAAGTGTTGTTATATTAATAGTTATTTAATAATTCGGTTAAGTTTAAAGATTATGAATCCTTTAAATAAATAAATATACTCGATATTTTAGTATGAAAGGGTATTTAAAATGATATATACATACTCCAAAGAGCAGGTTATATATACATGTACAAATGGATAAACTAAAAAAAACAATGATTTTGTTCTTATGTGAAAGATAAAAGTAGTAATTTTGTTTGCTTACCAATCTCCAGAATTATAACCCTATATTCTCATTTATTTTTTGTATTGTTACTTAATCATCAAGTACTACTATTATGTAGAGGTTAAACTAACGAACCATGAATGGAAAAAAATGATTGTTTAATAAACTAAATATGTGATATATAGTTCACATACATAGGGATAAATATCTCAACATATAATGGGAAATCATTAGTTTTGTTTGATAATAATACTCTAAAGATTAATTTTCTGTTGTTATTATTATTATAATATATATGTATTATTTTGTTATGTTATTTTAAATTTGATATTAATGGAAATGTTTATTATCATTTGTAATGAATATTATTAAAATGATTGTTTTAAAAGTTTATTAAATTCCAATTGCTGCATATCTTTTCTGGGCTCATTTTCACCACATCACACAACTTAAAATGTACAGTCAAAATTAAAATGAAAAGTCAATTCAATTTAAAGCAAATCTAACAGTTTAATAAGCATAAATCTCTTAGTAAAGATTTTTTTTTTATTTGTTACATGCTGCCTTGATCCCATAGGTCATTGATGACATTGCCAATTATTAAAATGTATTTATTAATATAAAATTAAATGATACATTAGTTATTAGTGAAAGTATTAGTGTTAATCACAGTTTAGTTAATATTATTTTAATATTCAGTATTGAAGAACATACATATAAAGCTTGACTATGAATTTAAATTATAAGCCTTTCTTAATTTGTACACTATCCATGGAAATCTGTAAAATGCCTCTTGATATTCCATTGGTAGTATGAAGCATTAATAAATCAATGATTTTCCTGAGATCTCCTTATTTTAAAGTTATTCTTGTGATTATTGCCAATCTTAATTATTAAACATAATATGAATCAAAGTTTATCTGTAATTATCTAACAGATTAATTTAATGAGTGATTGAATTAAAACTTAATAGTTATAAATATAAAATAATATATTAGATATTATTGTTAGTCATGAGAGTATGTAGATACTTAATAAGGAGGAGTATCTGGGTATTCTTATGCCATTAAACAAGTATTTTGTATTTGTTTAATGTTAAGCAGACATGATCTGTTTATAGGTAAATGAGTCTCATATTGATTATATTTAAAACATATCTTATTTTAGAAATGTTTACTCATGTCAAAGTAACATGGGATAAATACTAATCTTATCTAAATTCAATTGTTATAGTTAAAGAAAATGTTTGGGATATAGTAAATTTATTAATAGAACCTAACCCGAATCCAAGTAGGGCCTAATATAAGGGACTTGGAAACTCTGATTAGGGTCATACTACCTATAGACAGGCCACAATATATATATATATATATATATATATATATTAATAGTTACTATATAAAAATTTTGTAAAAATAATCATAAATATTTAAGTAATATTTACTGAGGCTATAACCTCGATAATATGCGTATAAAATGCGATAGTAGGGACCTCTACAGGTGTTTTAACCACAAGGAAGATAAGCTTGTGGTTAAAACACCTGTAGAGGTCCCTACTATCGCATTTTATACGCATATTATCAAGGTTATAGCTTCAGTAAATATTACTTATGTAATCAATGTGCGTAAACTATAGATATAAATATTTTTTTTGCACACAGGTATGACCAATAGAAGAGATGCACTCTCAACGATTCTACCAATCAGAAGCATTCTCATCCAAATGTATTTTTTTCTATAAAATACTAACACCCTCATGTTTTTTGAAATTAATATATCAATATTTATTTTACTTCCAGTTTCTCCCAACTGATGAATGAATAGCATTTACATAGGAAAGTGAAAAAAATCAAGGTAATAGCAGGACCATCAAATATTCTGATAATATCAACAATTGTGAGTTCATTCATAAATCAGAGTTTAAATAATAAGAAAAATCAATTAATACATCCCAATAATCTTTCAAAGAAGATTGTTTAAAGATTTATTTCATATTTTATTGGTATTCCTTTTTAAACAGATTTCTAGAAACTAAATATAGTTTTAGAAAAATTTGACACTTTTGGTTAATATCATCATTTGTCTTTTTTGAGACTTTTGAAAAAATTAATAAGTTTTATCATGCAAAATAATTGGGTATGTAGTAATGTTGATAGAAAAAATATGCATCAATCTGTTAGTGGATGGAGAAATATTGAGATTTATATTTCTAAGTTAGTTAATAATTGAATATTTGTCTAGAAACAAAATTAGGATTATTCAAGATATTCTTCTGTTGTTAGAGGATTCTGGGTAACTTAGTTATAATACTAAATTTGATAAGATTAAAAAACAGAAGGCAATGGATTGATTACATTATTTCACATTTAATTTGTGTAGTTTATATTAGTTTAATAAAAATTTAATAGTTTATTATTTTTATATATATTTTAAAAGGAGGTAGATTTGATTTTCTGCAATTAAAGTTTTTAAATATTCTTAGTGATGACTTAAAAAAATAGTTGTTCAGGATGTACTCATTATGACAAAAGTAAAAATGTAATACTGATTACTAAGTTGCTAGTTATGAATTGTTTCAAAATGGTAGCCTTTTTGAGAAATTTTATTATAGAATTTAAGATTAAATAGTTCTAAAAAAGATAATTTTATTTCAGACCAGGACTAATTTATAATCATTATTTTAATATTGGCTATTCTTATAAATTCATTAATGATATTATATTTAATAAGAATTTTAGTATTGATTTAAGTAGTCTTCTTTTTAAATGTTATAAAAATTATATTTAGAAATAAAGAATTCATGTAAAAACAGTATTTCTATAAATAATTTATTGAATAAACAAAAAAAAAGTTGATAGAAATCACATTATTGAAATATTTTATATTATTTCTTGTTTTTGTAGGATATTATATATTGGTCGAAGTAGTTTGTGCTTTAACAAAATGTGAAAGATCATAAAAGTAAAATAAAAAAGTTTTAGTTCTGCATTATATATCTATATAAAAAATACAGACCATAAGATTATGTTTAAGCAGCTAATATAGTATTTTTTGAAAAGAAAAAAAAGAAAAAAAGTCCTAAAGAATGTTTATTATTGAAAATTTATAATTCAAAAACTTTTATCTTGTTTAAGAGTGGTATTTGGAATTAAGATAAAATTATCGAGTAATCACTTAGTATATATTTGTTTCATGTTTGTGTTACTTTGCGTTTGGGATATCTGCCATGACAATGAAACCATTACTTGTATATTTTTAAATTTTAACTTTGAGTAGCTTTTTAACTTCTGAATTTGTGTAATTCATTTAATTATATATATATATTGAACCGGGTGGGGGTAGATCAAATAAAAAATATAATATAGCATAAAAATTTTACTCTTTAATAAAAATAGAAAATTGTGAAAAGCAAAACATTGTTGACAGATTGTAAGATAAATTGTTGACTTCCTTTTATATATAAAAATATGATACAATTATTTATTAAATTATTCTTATAAATTCGATCTACTCCATCTGCAATTTAAGTATTGCATCACACTGCTCTCTTAGGCAATGAAGCATAATACCCAAAGTGTATCTATGGCCAGGCTGAAGCTAAATAAAAATATCTAACCACAACCATCTTTTCAGGCCATAGATCTTATCGACTGCTGAATTCAACACCTGCCATTCAAAGCACTTTTTTTTTGTTTTGAAGTAAACTTCAGGCAACAGCTAACTACAAGGAGTAGTTAACACGCCCTGAATAATGGCAACTAACTCAGTGCCTAAGAAATCTCAACTAGCTCAATGGAAAACAATATAACAATAACTGCTTATATAACTTCTTTGTTAAATTGTTCTTAGTAATATAATTAAAATAATTGACTGGCAGTAATTGATAAACAAATACTTTATTTCAACTAAAATGTTTACTGTAATTATAAACTAATTATAAATTTATAATTAATATAAACAATAATTATATAATATTTTAGGCACACATATTATTAATAAAACACACAATGGTAAACATAAAGCATTAAAATAAGTACAAAGCATTAAAACATGCATATATAGTTTATTATAAGCTATTTGTATATTTAAAAAAGTTTTACACTAAACCTGAACATAAATAGTTCATTTTATGCTGTCTCTGGAAATACTCAAAGATTGCTATGGCTACTTTAATTAATATCAGGAATTGGAATAAAAAAATGTTATTACCTATAGGATTTTAACCTTGTGACTTCTTGTTCTTTGCTGCTGCATGTGTGTTTTACCAATCAGTTGGATTTTAGGCTTCCAATGTGGTCCTGATGATTGTGATTCTGGGCTATTTCTTACTTCAGGCAGTTATACATTCTTAGTGGTTTCAAATTATTAGATGGGCATTGATTGTATCAGGCAGACTGCTGATGTTCTGTCAGACTGAGGCTGGAATCTTGCTGCATGCTCCAAAAACTGCTATTATAAACTTTTTTCATAAATTTTACTTGATTATTATTATAAAAAGGTAAAGAAATGTACTTCTTAATATCAATTTTTTCATCACCAACATTTCTATTAATTTTCTTATTAAATTGACAAATCACCTGATAAATTTCTTTTATATTATTACCCACACTTAATAATTTACTCATATAATTTTCAATATTTTTTTTTTTGTCACATAAATATATATAACCATTAGAAACCAGGCAACACTTAGATAGTTACATTACCAAAAAAGGTTTTAATTTCTACATATATTATTATGAAACAAATTAAATTGTATTGCTTGGAACAAACTATAAAAGATAAACATTTACACACTATGAAATAATTGGTTCTATACATAATATAAATGGATATCAGTTCAAATTATAAAGTGGCAGTTGAGTCATATTTACCAACACACAAATCTCCAATATATTGCAAAATTGCTGATTGAAGAACTTTGTTTCTTAGAAAAAAACCACTTAGGGAAAAATTAGTAAGACAGAAAAATATATATTATCATGTTAGGCATTAAAATTATAATAAATTTCAGTAAAAGAATTGAAAGTAATAATTACAAATAGAAATGGAATATGACTTATAAAATGATAATAATTTAAATAAATATACTGGAATATACTCACCAATTTTCAAAAAGTCTCAATGGCTTATAAAATTGCAGCTTTAAAACTTTGCTATTAGGAATTTCTGTTTTTGTTAGTGTAATTTATTTCATGTGCTTGACGTGTGGGTGTATTCGTAATAAAAACTTTAATGCTGCATTTCATGCCGGAGTAATTTTATTTTTTTATTTAATAGTTAATTGTTGTAAAGAAAACTGAATATAATAGAATAAGTTTTTATTTTAAATAAAAACTATAGTAAATTTGAATACAATATTAAATTAGTATATTTATTATTATAATAACAACAATTAATATTAGAAATAAAAATATGTTTTGGAATCTTAAAATAAAATGTAGCATTTGTCTGTTTCTAAAAATTCCGGAGTTATATATGATTTAAAAAAGTTTTTTAAGAAGGCAATATCAAAGAAGGATAGTTGATTACATCTATCAAAAGGTTTCTCATTTAAAATTAAACATATTTCCAATATATTTAAATAGTAATTTTTTTATTTATGTTAGCCTTCACTGTGATGTAAAAATGACAAAAGCCTGCTACATCATTTATAATAAAAAATACTTTATATACATTTTGTCTTGTAAGGTTCATATAAGATTTCATATAAGTTATAATAATTTTTAATTATATAATCAGACATAAGAATTATCAATATTATTTAAATGCTATTACTTTTGTATAACTTTTTTTATTGTATTCTGTACTTAAAATAAATAGTTTTTGTTTTTAATTTAAAATTTTGTGTAAAATTATATTTATGAAGGATTATCTTTGAAATAATTGGACTGTATGATTAACTGGAAACGTTTATACTAAATTGTATTATCATATGAACTAATTCATCATCTTATTATCTAAAAACCTAATGGTTTATCACCCAAGTGGTTCAAAAAATATTAAAGTACACCTGGGTCTCTTTTTATGCGGACTTATTTAACACGATTTTGAAGTTATATGATTCATTTTCACCAGAAGTCAAACTCTGATAATGTGCTATTACTTTAAATAATAAATTTTGTGCAACTTACGTTATATTGAAAGTAATATCACATTATTGGAATTCGACTTTCATCTTAGTAATTTCAATATTTTCAGTGCTTTATAATAGTAAGAATTTATGCAATAATGACATTAAAATCATGATTTCCACATTTTATGTATACACACATTAAATTTTACAAGAGTATAATGTAAATTTGTTCAAACATTGTGCGTGTTAATTTTGCATTTTAAATCACATTCTGTTTTTGCTTTTTAAAAAAGAACGTAATCAATTATTAATCATTTAGTGTCCGCAAGTTTATTTTTAAAATATGAGTAATAGCAGTGGGCACAATTAAATTTGACAATTAAAAATTAAAATCTGATTTTTAACTTACAGAGACTTGAAATTAATGTGATGTAAAACGAAATTTGATTTTTAAACGGAATTGAAAATTAAAGACAAAAATAAGAATTTAATTTTTGGTTGTTAGTTTTAATTAATTTTTTTCCAGCAGTGGTGAATAAATGTCTTTTTATTATCATAAGTCTAAGGTTATAAACAATTAATAAAATCATCGTCTCAAAGATTAATTACTAATTACATTGTCAACAGAAAACCATTAACACAACATGAGAGTGCAAACGAACATGATTTTCGGCAAATAGTGATAATAATTAAAACAAGTATAAAAATGTAAATTACTGTACTGTAAATTATGCATAAAATATATTATTTTGAATAAAATTAAATATTATAGTTAAAAAAAGTTTGTCTTTATCAATTTTTTCCAAATTTGAATTTTATTAGTCATATTTTATTTCCTTATATTTTTTTTTTGGCGCGAATTTTAAAGTAATTTTACGTTGGTGCTTTGCTTTTACATGAATTTTGAAAAATCACAGACTGCATCCCCCCTTTTTCAATGTAAGTTATGTCTATTTATGCACGTGTTTTCTGAGAAACCTATCTATCATGTAAAACAGGACCCAGGTGTATATTAGAAAGAGATAAATTAATTACAAAAGTAAAAATGTTATATTTTATATTATTTATTTGTATTATCGCATCACAGTTTTCTGTCTAAATGAAAGTAATTAATTTATTTTTTTTCCATTATATGCAGACTAATTTTTACAAGATTTTGTAAGACAATGGTTCCTGCTATGTTTTGGCTGAATTATGTAATACTGTACAATCAAAAGTTCATCATCATTTCCTCAAAGTGCAAAAGTAGTGATGATAATCATCCAACAAGCTGAAGTTAGAAGTAAAAATATTTTCTTATAAAAAGAACACTGCATATTATTTCCTACAAAACTTCTAAGAATATACGATAAACTAAAAATTATATTATTTCCCAAAAAAATTTATATGCGAAAGTTGCCTGATATTTTCTAAGAAGAAATCTATACAACACACACATTTGTTAGTTTATTTAAACTTCATAAACAATTACAGTTTTATTTACCAGAAAAGAAAAAAAAACACATTCTTGTAGCCAATTTTCTTCATAGTAGGTTCTAGTAAAAATTTATTAAATGGTAAATTTCTATAGATTAAAATCGGTATAAACTTATATTATCATAACTAAAATACAATCAGTGTTAGTAACAAAAAGGCTGCAAGTCCATTTTCAGTATAATTAAAAGAAATGAATAAAAAAATCTTTTCTATAACAGTCCTTTAATTGTTAAGAAAATAAATTGTATTAGAAGAATATGTTAAACTGAACTTACATTCCTGAAATGGTAAATCAGATAAAGACATTAATGACTGAATTAATAGAATATTCTTGATACTGTGTAGCAATAATAAAGGTGATAGAATGATGTATGTTGTCATTTATAGATCTATTAATCCTACCATTTGCAAGAATGTATTAAAATATCCATCAATGCTTTGATCAAATAAAAAATGTTGAGATACAATCATTTAGTTGTGGAATTGCATCTCAAATCTTTTATGTCCAGAGAAAAAAAACACACATCAAGTGAAAAAAATGTTTGAATTTCAAAGACTGTCAATGCTAGGCAAATACAACTGAATCTTTTTATGTTAAAAACAAAAAATATCCATACTTACTTTTAGGTCTGAATATATAAGTCATGCAATCTTTTAAAAAAAAAAAAACTCCTTTAGTATATCATGGGCGTATATAGCCATATAAGTTTTTTATTAGATTTAAATTTCTCTTACATTAAAATTTGTTTAATAAAACTATGAAATCTATTTCAGGTGCAGTAATATTTAGAAAAGTAATAATAAACAAATTGGCTCCACAAACTAATAATAAATGGGATAGTTTTATAGAGTGACTAGGAGAATAAAGTTAAACATTTTCTGGAAATTGATGAATATGTTAAAATAATATTCAACTACCATGAGAACTCAAGTAAATGAATTTGCTGACACATAGCTTATAATAAGTGACCCTACATAGTAAACATCATGCAAATGCTCTACTAATTGAACATTTGCAAAAATTAATTGAGTTTCATGATCAAAAGAATAAGAAATAGCTAAAAATAAAGAAAGCAGCAACATAATTGCTAAAGTATATCTCATTGCACAAAAAATAAAAGGAATGCAATACTAATGTAGTACTATAAGGTCTATTATTACCTCTAAAACATTTCCATCAGAGAAAAGTTAATAAATAACAACTTTCTATTCAACGATTAAAAAAATTCTTAATATTTTCCCTGATAGTTATGGCCATGTCATATATTTTTTATTGTTCCTTGTTTACAAAATTACAGTAGAGTTGCTATCACTATAACTTTTCATTATTTTACAGTTACCTATAACATTAGGTTACCATGCATAGATTTATTTTACAATACAAATCATTTAAAATTAACAGTTAAAAAATCCGAGGATATCAGCAGCAGATGAACTTTAGAAAATTAGAATATATAATTTTTCAGACATTTTTTCTTTTGATTTCAATAGAAGTAAAAATTTCTGATTTTTGGACTCTTTGATTTTATTTATTCTTTTAAAAAAATCTGTAATTTTCAGTAATTTGTTTACATAATTACGATTATGTACACAATATTTTTATAAAATACTTATTTTAAGACAATAACACTTATGTGTTTATAATTAAATATTATGTGAAAATATTTATTTTTAAGAAAATAAGTCATAAAATGTTTGTATAGAAAAGTGGATGCAGTATTTACTGTTTAACAATAATGGCATTTTTTCAACACTTGTAAAGAAATTAGGATCCATTCATTAAGAATCAACTTGATGTTTCATACTACGGATATGGAGTCCTAGATCAATTCCATCCTAGTTCTGACAGTTATTTAATTAATAATTTTAATATATATATATATATATATATAGCCTAACCCTAAATTTATTTTGAATATAAAAATGAAATTCAAATGAAAAATATTTTATTCTATTAACTCTAGAAATGGTTAAAATTATGTTCAATAATGCAAAGTGCCATTGTTATGGTTAAGAAATTCTTTATTAATTTATTTTCATATTTTGAAAAGTTCAAATATTAACTTTTAAAATGTCTATCATTTCAAATATTACATTTGTAATAAATAATGTCAATATCATCATTATATGATATAGAAAAGTGGTTTAATGGTAAAAGTAAAATGCTCAACTATAGAGAAATTTACTGCTTGATCCTTTTCAAATAAGAAAGGAAGAGTTGAATCCATAACAGATTAAAGTAGCTAAAATAATGCAGAAACTTAGTCATTTTTTCAACTTAAACATTACCTACACTTTACATAAAAAAACAAGAGGCAAATTTAATTTATATTTTTCTATCACATAATAGTTTGCCACATTTATTTAATCATCAGTAACTTTTATTTCAAGAAGAATATAAAAGGTGATCTTTATATTTTTTATTATTGTTTTATATTTTAATTTGTATATAGTAATTAATTTGTAAATTCCAGTATAAGTATATCCACCACCTGTATAAAATTTTAAAGACCTATCCCATATTCTATGTTTTATTGTTTGTTTTTTTAATATGTATGATTTTTAAATAAATTCTCTGTAGAAAAGTATAAAGATGTTAAAACCATGTGTGCTACCCCCCATATATATATATATATATATATATATATATATATATATATATATATATATATATATATATATATATATTCCAACCAGTAACCACCTAAACATTCACAGTAAAATAAAGTAATCAATATCTCTCACTGCTGTCAAGGCAACCTTCACACCTTTTAATAGCAAGACCATTAGTAAGAATGTATTTATTTATCTTTTCAACATATATGTGTGCTCAAGTGTATAAGTCTTATGAGATAGGGTGGAGAGTTGTGGGCTGTGTGAAAGTCTGTGCTCATATACCCTATATATTACATATATAGACACAGGTATATAGTAAGCCTGTGTTTCAGTACTTATTTATTATTATAAAATTATATATTCGATCTACACCAATGCAATTTAAATATTGCTCCCCACCGGTCCCTTAGGCAGAGAAGCATAATACCCAGAGGGTACCCATGCCCAAGCCAGCTATAGATACATAACTGCAGCTACATTTCAAGGACATGATCTTCTTGGCTGCAAAATTCAACAGCTACCATTCAAAGCACTTTTTTCTTTTGAAGTAAAACTTCAGGTGCCAGTTAATTACCCTAAAATAGTATATAATGCACGTTGAATGATGGAAAACTAACTCAGCACCTAAGAAATCCCCACTAGCTCAATCAAAAGAATAATATAATACATTACTGCTTTAATTATTGGTAAAAGAATTGAGTGACAAAATATTAAGTTTTAAAGATAATTTATTTTAACTAAATAATTATTATTATAAAAAGAAATTATTTCACACTCAGCTGCCTACTATATATATATACAATTTTAATGCACAAATCAGCGCATAACAGCAGAGCTTCTTCAAATTAAATCACAATTTATTATAAACTTAATATAAATTATAATACATAATAAATAATGCCCGAGCGCTTTCAAGAGAACTTAGCTCTCATAATCATGGGTAACAAAGAGTAAGCATAACAAGGTTGCTATGTGTAAATATATGCAGATATATGTAAATTAATTGAACTATATGCGTAAATCTAATTAACCCATTTCTTAGAAATTTTATAACACATATCTTTCCTATTCATAGCCTTATCATCCATGGCAATAAAACATGCCTCCTTCACCTTTCTCTTAACATCATTTCTTTCCCTACAAACTATTCTTGGATTTTCAGGTTCACATGAATGACCAGTTAATTTCTGATGCATTGCGAATATTGAGGTGTAATCTGGGTCTGCTTGGGCCTTTCTGTAAGAATATCTGTGTTGGGACAATCTTGTTGAGAGAGTTGCTTTCGTTTCTCCATAGTATGATGACATGCAGTTATTTTCTGGGCATGAGATATTATAGACAGTCTGAGAAATGTTGTTAGGTGTTACAATGTCTTTTGCATTGTTGATAATTCTATTGGTATTAGGGGGTGTGTGAAAACATAGTTGAAAATCTCTATTAAACACTGAGTAAAGTTTTCTATGGGCGTTTGCAAAGTATGGCAACAATATTCTATTTTTCTGCTGCTTAATTGCGTTGTTATTTAATTTACTGTAAAATTGTCTAATTTTCCCATCAATACTATTTTGTTTGAAACCGATATTTAATAAATCATTTCTATATAAAATCAAATTTGCCCTTTTGTCTGCTTCAAATCTGCAAAGGTGCTCATTCCTATGTAAGAAAGACATCAATCCTGCGAATTTATGAATAGGTGGTGTGTTCAAAAGGGGTTGTATATGGCCTCTTTTTTCTATTGGTTTTATAATCATCTTATAATTGAGTTGTTGACCTTCCCTTTGTACTTGAATATCCAAATATCTAGTTTTCTTGTCGCAATCTTCCATTTCTGTATTTAGCTTCAGATGAGTACACTCTTATAATTATTTAAACTACTTTTATAAATTCTCTATTAGTCTAATCATGATATTTTTATATAATAACCATACACACATTCTTAATACATACAATAAAATACATTATAACATAAAGCATTAAATAAAGACACAACATTTTAAAACATGCACATCAATAGTTCATTTCATGCATGCTATGAAGTTTATTTGTGTTACTGACTCTGGAGGCTTCAAATTAATGCAATGATTACAGTAATATCAGTAATGAAATAAGAAATGTTATTTATTACACAATCTTACATTGAGTGCTATCATTAGTGGTATATATATATATATATATACATTCTCTTAATTGATAAATTATAAATAAATTAAAATAATAGAGAAGTCATTGATATACAATGCTTTAATATCATCAAATCCATTTTCATTCTAATATGAACCTTCTTAAGATGCTATTTTTATAACTTATTATATGACAAGCAATGTTCTACAGTATTATATACTTGTAGCACTGACAAAGTGTGACTTTTTTTAGGAATGGAAGCACACTACATCTTTTTTAAATAATGGTTTTATTTTACCTGCCACAACAATTTTTTTCATATTTAAAAGATCCTGTATAATTTAAAATGTAACATGGCAGAATGACAAAATCAAAATTTTTATTAATGACAATAAATATTTGTTGACATATATTTTAAGTTGTAAACAATATTTATCCAGACCCTGTCAACTGCTAAAATCTTGTTGAAAAGTAAATGGTCAAATATAAGAAAACATCCCGTTGGAAGATTAAAACAAAAGCTAAAAGTTATTTTGATCTCTAAAAATATCAAATTTTAAAAGGGATAATTGCTAACTTCACTGGGAAAGTTTTGATAATTAAAAATGTAATTGCATCATGAGCAAGTGTAAATAGGCTGTATTTGCTCCATATATACTCAGTCAAATTTTAGACAGATCTGCAAACTGAAACCCCACTAATTTGAATTTGAGGACTGTATATACTTAGGCAGATTGTGATGTTCATCAAGCCTGAGTAATGGTGATTTTTGTCTCCATTCTACATGCCAAAATGGTGCAAGCCATAGCAATGAATAACCTTCCTGATAGAAACCTATTGAAATAGTACTTCAAGTAGAGAACTGCTGCCTATCAAGAGAAGAAAGCTAAGAGACAAGCTGCTGCCCAGGAGTTAGGTAATAGCCTTCATGACTACTGCAAGAGCTCTCAGATGAATTTTAATTATTAATTTTCAAAACTATATCTATAGTAAATTTAAATAAATGCCCAGTTGAAAGTCTAATAGTTCAAATCTTTCTTTTACTTCAATCTGTAAAACCAATAATAAATAATCCCTTGATTTACTGTAAAATAGTGCTGTAAAATATTTTATCTTGAACATATTAAAGTGATAAACTTAATAATTATTTTATTCATAAAATTCTGTTTTACTATAGCATTTGCAACGAAATCTATGCTTTTTTTATATATTTAAGTTCTTAATATTTCATTTAGATATATGAAGATATGATAAATATATTTCAAACTAGTGAGCAAATATATTTTAATAATTTTATCACGAAGATAATATTTATTTCTTCAATTTAGAAATTATGGTGTAGCACTTAGTTATATTACATATGAATCACTGTTATGAAATTAAAATTTATTAATAACTGATCACCTTGTGATCATTGCAGTAATTTAAATCAACTCTGAATTCGATTTTATTTATAATTGTTATGATTTACTTTGTTCTACTAATAAATTATGATTTTAAGCATAGTTTTAATTAATGAATAATAGAATTGTGGCCAGGGAGATATTAATAAAGCATGTTTAGTTATTTTCATTAATTCCAATCCTCTTAAATATGCTTTCCCACTCTTATTATTAAATTTGATTAAAAATGTGAATTAATTGTTTATTAAATGAGGGTATTAATATATTTAAGCAACACCTCTGTCTTTATAGCATATTTTAAGTGCCTATCATGAATGGATATAAGTCTAGTTCAATCAGTTCTCTCTAAATGTTATTCAGGATTGATTTGAATCTAAGATAACCTTTAATTTTATGGATGATGATTCACATCATTATTGAGCTATATTATTAGGCTAGAATATTATAGAAACTTTGTAAACAGTCACAATATTATTGCTGCAGTAATTAAATTATATTCCTGGCTATAATTGTTATTTATCACTTGGAAAACCATGATAGTAAATGAAAATTATGTTGGCATATTAAATTCTTATATGCATATATTATTTGCTAAGCATGAAAATCAGCTAATACATTTAAATGAATCCAAACACTATATTATCCTGGACTGATTAAATTCCACTGTATAACCCCTGAGAGTGTGTATTTGATTTCAATATGATCCCTAAATAGTGTAATTTAATTTATTTTGTTTTTCATTACTAATAATTTTAATAAACATATTTAAATTTATCATGTCCTCATTATTATTTTATCATATCCCAATCCAATCCACTTACTTATTAATTATATTACCAGATATTATACAAAATGTCAATATTATATTAGCTTAAACATTAATAGATGTTTAGATCAATTTTATATGATGTGTGTGTGGGTAACAATAGGATTTTATGTTTCTCCTTGTTCAGAGCCAGCTCCTGGTTAAAATTAAGACCTGTGTGTTATCTCAGAAGGGTAACTCATGTGGTGTTAAATCATGGAGTGCTAGTGAATGAGTTGGCACTTGGTTTGGAATCTAGATCTTACAATCCCATTTTGATCAAAATATACATATTTATAAACTATATTGTATCACTTTTAGAGACAAGCAAAATACATATTGAAATAACTCCTAAATAACACATGGGGAGAATGTTGACTTAAAATTCTAATATTAAATAATTATAACCTGATCTATCCTCTTAAACACATCTGATAATAAGTTTATAATAATCAAATGATTATGAAAATTTATTTTAAAATAAATAATAAAATTTGGAGACATAAATTTATTATGTTGTATATTTATATAAATGATTCATCAAGAAATAATGCTTTATTTATTCTTCAATTCAACATATACACTCATTTATTATTTGATGTTTACATATATACATGTAATATCTATTTTAAAATGTTTTGTAAAACCAATAAGTTTTATAATAAAAAAACTAGAAAAAAAATCAATGAATAGATAAAGTGATTAATTTTAGTTACCCTTTGACCACAAACTTTTCCCTTAATATTAATCTCTTGTTTACTTTAAATATTTTGGTCTTGGTTCCATTCCTAGTATGTGAAATAACTTTAAAATACTCATTGGTGATGCATGAATTTATAGATTTTTCTTTTGTTGAAGCAATTAATTCCTGGCATTGTTTTTATATTCAGCTATAGAAATAAATCAATTTGGATACTAAGCTTAGGATCAGTAAAAGAATCTTAAAACTTAAGAAATAGCTATTTTTTGAGGTTTACTTATAAATGTTGGCTTGGTTAGAATGATGTATTTTCACCAGATCTTAATGGTGAATAAGATAGGCAAATGGTTCAAAACCCTGAATAGTAATCTTTTGTTTTAGCCCTCCATTTTAATGCTATATCTCAATCCAATGGTTATTTTATATTATATATATATATATATATATATATATATATAATATAAAATAACCATTATATATATATATATATTAATCCAATGGTTATTTTATTTATGATAAAAATGGATTTTGTAGAAGAGATTAAAGTAAATGTCTTACTTGCTTTCTTTTTCAATGGTGATTTTTTTTGTTGTCATAGTAATTTATTTTCATTGTTTTAAACCTTCACATGCCAACTTTAAAAAATTTTTCAACACAACCATTGTTGGTCTCTTTTTTTAAATATAAAAAAAAATAATATTAAAATTATATCACAATTACCAAAAATAAAAAATGCAATATAATCATATAGTAACAATTTTGTATGCTATTATTTATATATAATATTTATATACACATAGATATATAAATTTTTATATCATCATTGCTATCAAAATCTCACCCTCACAAAACAAGACATATACCAACAATAAATAAAGAAAAATGACCCAAATAACAATAACAACAACAACTAACAACAATAACAACCTGTATACAAATCTTTATGTAAATACCAAATCAAAAATATTTTTTTAAAAAAAAAACTATAATGGCAGTTCAAAGGAAGGGGTGGATCTTTCCATCCTTACAAGACTCCTCTGCTAATAAAAATGTTTTTGTATATGAACAACTATACATATGAGGATATATGCAACTCCTCAATTATTCCCATACAATTCCCTCAATTATCTATGATTATCTTTTTCCACTTAAATAAATGCCTTTAATAACAATCATATAAATAAATAAGTTTTAAAACATCTATACAAAATAAATAAATAAATTATCACATCCATCCTACAATAGCACTTAACTATAAAAAAATCTCCATTTTCCCAAATCATTAATGTCATATTTCCTTATTTAATGTTTTTATAATTAGTCACATTAAATGTATAACAAAATAACATTTGATAAAACATTCACATAATAAGATTTAGAAAGAAATTTATTTACATTTTCAAAGAGCTCAAAACAAAATATTTTCAGTAAAAGATTTGTACTAAAACATTGATTAAAATAATTTTTTCCAATATATATATATATATATTTAATGATTTAGAGCCCAAATATTACTGGTTAGTTACAAAGTACTGGTATGAATGCTCCTGGCATTATAGGTTCCCTTCAAGCCACCAGACGTAAGAATGACATAAGCATTAACTTCTACTTCCTTCTCAATTCAGTATGGCCCTTCATAAAGATTGAAAAAAAATTTAATTGGTATTCATGTCGATGACTAACATCGGGATAAATAACTAAAATTTTGAAAACATATATCTATACAAAAGCTTTATAATTATAAAAAAAGTTTACAATGTCAGAACACAACTTTCCTATAATACAGAATTTGGGATAAAAAAGATCTTAGGAAAACAACAAGAGTATTGTGGGAAGACATATGGCTTCAAATTTTATCCGAAATGGATATTTATAAATTGAGTCAATAATATTATGCTCTCTAAATAAGTTATAAATATAATAACTTACTCTTAAGAGATTCAAAAATACAGACTCCAAATAATAAACAAAACTATCATAAATAGGTTTCTATACCTTCTTATTTCTCTCAAACTTCAACACTATACTTCTTATCAGTTTTGTCCTGTTGGGATACTTATAAAATAAGTCAGTTACATTGCAACAGTGATACAAATTCCAATTCAAACATTTCACCTCTAATCTACCTAAGAATATAGTTTCTTAGTACCACACAAAATTATCATGACACTGTACTATATGAAATAAAGTTTCATAAGTGGAGTTATTTGTCATATCTGGACAAATTTTTCCACATTTAACACTCACATTACTCTATATTAAACACTTTGTATTAGCTCTACCATCAATTGCTCTAGTATCATAAAAATTAAATCTATTTATAAAGTTTTGCCTTTTGAGTACTTTGTTACAATGGAAAAATCCATCGCACCCAAATCACTTACATACATAGAATTTGCATTTTTTTTTTATGAAAACTCACTTCATCTTACAACCTATCAGAATTTAGATCTTTACTTTTAAGACTGTCATATAAAAACAACTTGTCAAAATATTTCTGACTTATTATAGCACTCTCTTCAAAAAAAAAATTCCATACTTTTCTCACAAAACCTATTTCCAGGAAGCAATCTTGTGTTTTCATTAATTCGAAGCCTTTCTCTGTCATTATAGTTCATACATTGATGACCATGCATTTAATAATAATAATGCCATTGAACTCCCAAACTTCTTGACTCTACATAAAAGCTATTGGTTTTACAAATCTTACTCAAATAATATTGATTTTTAACTAAAGAAAATTTATCAATATCCTTTTTATCCTGACTCTTTTCAAACTCAAAATTATCATTTATTACTGTCATCAATTCTGTACTTATTTCATCAAAGTTAGATTTTAATTCATCAGTACTAGCTTTTAACTGACCTTTTAACTCAGCTTCCAATTTATTAGAACCATCCTTTAATTAATCAGAGTCAGCTTTCAATCTAGTCTCCATTTCAGCATTTAATCCAGCAGTGTTATCTTTTGACTCAGCAATCCATTTATCCATTTTACTAGAATTAGCTTACAACTCATCAGAGTTACCTTTTATTTTAGCTTTTGATTGCTCAGAGTCAGCTATTAAAGCCATCATTTTTATTATCATATTCATTACGTATTTCCAACTACCATCATCATAACTTGATATTTTGTTAGCATTATCCATATTTATGCTAACTACTAATTATAGCAATATTATACACTCAAAAAAGTAATATATATATATATATATATATTGAAACAGATATACTGTTCCACATGTATATATATTCAAAAGACCTTCCCCATTTAAAAAAGACTAGCATGATTTGATCAAATTAAAAAAGAAATGAAGCAAAAAGTTTATAGTTAAAAGAAAATCATTATTGATTTTATAGATTTAAATTACAATATAATTTAAATATATCACTCGTATTTATTTAAAGCTGGCATTTATTAAAAATATTACATTTTCAATTTTTGGAATGATGTTGTCAGATAAAGTGTGATAATAGCTTGAGGCAGTCTTAATAAATTGAAAAACATGGCTTAATCTTCATGCTTCCTTATCTATCCTGCTAAAAAGTAGATTATCCAATCATTATGAGGAGAAAGGCAATCAGACTTAAATGAGAGCTGTGGGATGACTAGGATACATGGGCTGAGCTGCTTAATCAGTTCAAGAATCAGATATATATATATATAGTCAAGTTGCAAGTTCAGAAGAGAGTTTTAAAAAGTTTATCCAAAGAGATTTTTAGGAGATCAAATTGTTATTTTTTTTTTTCAAAGAGAAAATTTTTCAAGTAGCTGTTAAAGAAGAATTTTGAAAAAAAAAAAGATTTCAATTTCAAAAAGATATTAAGAGCAGTTAAAGAACCACAGTTAATGATGGAAAAAGAAAACTTTAATAAGGAAAACTTAATCATGAAAGCCTAAACAGTCACAGCTTTTCTCTTCATTCTAAGCCATGTTTCTCCAAGATTTGCCTGGATAATCATCATGAAAGGGAATAACGCCATTCAGCTTAAATAAAATGACCCCTTTTTGAAAGGACAAACTGGATATAAGGAAGGTAACAATTTTATAAATTTTTAATACTTATATGGGTTTATAAAAGACAAACAAAACAACTTTCTTAAGCTAAAATTATATGTGTTTTTTAAAAGACAAAATAATGGGCTTTCTTAAACTAAAATTATATATGTTTTTAAAAGATAAACAAAACATCTTTATTATAAAAAAAAAAAATTATTAATAAAAATAGCTGTGTAAAAATATGTTCTGTTAATAATAAATTGTAAATGATAAATATTAAAAATATCTATAATCAAAAGGCATTTTTAATAAGGATTGACTTCTCATCTACAGATACATTTGAATTAAAATAAACTAAAAAATGAATACTTATAATGATTGATATTATTGATTTAAAAATAAATATGCCTAGAAGAGTCAGAAATACTGAGCTATTACATATAACTCTAACTGGCTAATAAATAATGCAGCTGCTGATCAAATTATATGAAGAAATATACTTCTGTGCCAGACCAAACAGCAATATTTATGCTAGATATTAGGGTAACCAAATAAAATTACAAATGCTCAACTGCCTATTAATTATATAAAAAAATCATTTTTATTATGGATTTGGATAACCATGAATAGAATATATGTATTATGCTTTAACTAGCTTAAAGTTAACTGGAACTCTGAAGTCTAATTCATAAAATGTAAATGTAAATGGTTAAAGAACTTGCATTCTTTAATTCATATTGCCCTATTATTGGATACATACCAAGATGCACAATGGACTATAAATAAACTATTTGTGAATTAAGTGAAACTCTGAATTAAATATAATGCTAGCAGTTAGCTACATTATTATATCTGCAAGGAATATCTTCATACAAGAATAATTAAACCACATTACATGTGACTACCCCCTAAAATAATACAAATCACAATTAAGTGAAACTCTGAATTAAGTGCAATTAGTTGTCTTCATTATTCTCTCTGTTGTCTTAATGTGACACTCATCTCTGGGAACTAACTAAATGATTAAATATGTAAACTGTTAAAGAACTATTAAAAGAAGGACTTTATTATGCTCTCCACAAGTTACATTCTTTAAGTCTTACAGAAGTATACCAAAGAAGAACAATGGACCATAAGTGAAATATTTATTTGAATAAAGTGAAACTCTGAATTAAATGCTATCAGTTATCTTCATGTGCTGCATTCCTCTCTGTGAATTAATTAAATAACTAAAGATGTAAGTTGTGAAAAGAACTATGAAAGAAGGACTTTATTATACAAAAAATTATTTAAGTGCTATTATTGGAAGTATACCAAAGAAACACAATGGACCAAACATGGATAAACAATGAATCTTCACATGGATATGAAATAACTTTATTAGAAGAACTTGCCAATTAATTGTTAAATATAATTATTGTTACTTAAAATTAATTTTAGTTATCCAGTTGTTCAATTATTTTTTTTTGTTATTGCATCACTCATCATTCAGTTCACCTGTTCATTAAAATCTCATGCCTCCTGAGCTACGGCTGGCATAACTAGACCTAGGTAAATCACATTGTAGTGAGATGGAACTGTAGTGGCACCATTTGGAAAACCAAACATTAGATATGTCTAGATGCTTCCAGCCTCTATGGTGCTACACCCTCTGATGAGCAGGAAATATTGCTGTAGGGGGGGGGTTAACATCTGCATTGGGGAATGCCAATTGATAGTTCCTTCCTGCAACATGCTGATCAGGAAATTGTTACAACTGAAGTAATAGAAGGGTTGTACAGGGTCCGGTTACATTTGTCACCCTACTGTGATGCCTTATCTAGTTAGAATATCCATAGGCATAAGCAGATGATGATTTTGTGATACGGGCAGTGCATATGATGCAGTGATGTGATTTATTCAAAAAGGGGTGGAAAAAGAACATAAAAATGAATGGCATAAATGGTAGATAAAGAATAAAACAGGCATAACAAAGACTTGGAGTTAGGTCAAGGTATGGATGGAGAGAGAAGCTTATCAAAATTGAAATAAAAAGTACAAGTAAATTTTTTAAAAAAATATTGATGATAACCAGATCAAAAGCAAAAAAGATGATGAATACAGAAAGTATAGAAAATCTTCCAGAGAAAGAAGATAAACAAGTAGACAAAGCAGTTGATCAAAAGCAATCACAGAGAACAGGAGAGACATCCATGTTAGCCCAGTTAATGGAAATGATAAAAAAAGACAACAAGAAAAAGGAGGAAAAGAGAGAAGAAGACAACAAGAAGATAGAAGAAGACAACAAGAAAAGAGATGAACAGAGAGAAGAAGACAACAAGAAAAGAGAAGAACAACAAGAAAAAAAGATAAAAAAGAACATAGTGACCAGAGAGAAGAAGACAACAAGAAATGAGATGAACAGAGAGAAGAAGACAACAAGAGAAGAGATGAACAGGGAGAAGACCACAAGAAAAAAAGAAACAGAGAGAACAGAGAGAAAAAGACAAAACAGAATTGAAAGCACATATCAGAGAAATAACCGAAAGCCAAAATGAAAAGTTTGACCAGTTAATAAAAGAAATGACTAACAAAATATTAAAAATTAAGAAAGAAGTGATGGAGGAAGTAAAACGCCCATTAATAGAGCAAGAAGTTAAAATGACCCAGATATGTGAGGTCATGGATAGAAAAATAATAAGAATTCAAGAATCTATGCAGGAGAAGGTGGACATATTGACCACCCAGATGAAAAAGATAGAAATAAAAAATAGCAATACATTGCCTAAACAAGGAAAGGCAGAAGCAGTCCCAAAAGAAAGTCAAAAATAGAATTACCCAGTTTTTCATGAAGTTCCTATAACCAACCAGATATCTGGATTGTAAACCAGTTTTTAAAAATCAGAACTTTTTCAAGGAGCTGTAATGAAGCACCTATAAAATATGTAAAAATTTTGGAGAGATACTTTAGTATTATTGTATTGACAGAAGAGGCAAAGCTGGCAATAGCATGTAGTCATCTCCAAGGTGCAGCAAAAGCATGGTGGGATTCACTGTTCACCCAACCTACAAATTTTGAAGATTTTAAAGGAGCACTAATGAGCCGCTATTGGAGCAACAATTATCAGGAGGGGATTAAATATAAGGTGTCCCAGGAGAAATGTCCACCTGGAGAGCCTTATACACCCTTCTTTAGAAGACAGGTGACCAGGTTGAGAGCCTTGACATCTGTTTTCCTATCTGAACTCCAGATTATTAGATTGATACGGCACAGCTTCCCAAATTACATAGAAAGAATGCTAATTGGGACTGATCATTGATCTATTGAGCAAGTTGCTGAACTACTAACAGCATATCATAGCTGTGGGGCATCAGCAACCAAGAAAGGAGGAGCAAAGCAACCACAAAACAAACCTCTCTATATAAGAGATGATGGGCCTAGAATAGGAGCCATTAGATACAAAATGAAAATGCCTCCCAGAAAATATAACAACTATGACCCACCACCATGGTGTCATCACCAAAGAAATGAAGCACCACCATGGAAGAGAAGAAGAATAAATTCAACAGGTGAAATGCAAAACCCATATCAGACCTGTATCATAAAAAAATCATGCAGTAGTGATGAGCTGCAGAGAAGTGTGGATAAAAAAAACAAGCAACCATGATGATGTCTGGCCTGAAAAATGACCAAAAACAAAATAATATATAGGAGTCCATCACTTTCAGACATTAAAAATTATTATCGGAGAACTGATCATAATTATCAGTCTCCCAAACCAGGCTGTAGTTACAATACAGAACAATAAAATAGAGAAAGCTGATGGAAGAAATTTGTGAGTGTGATGTAGTGATGCATGGACTTGTGTTTTTCATGTCGAGATGGGTGGAAAACCAAACATAGAAATGTCTAGATGCTTTCAGCCTCTATGGTGCTACACCTGATGAGCAGGAAATATTGTTGTAGGGGGGTTAACATCTGCATGGGGAAATGCCATTTGATAGTTCCTTCCTGCAACATGCTCATCAGGAAATTGTTACAACTGAAATAATAGAAGGGTTGTGCGGGTTCCATATATATATATATATATATATATATATATATATATATATATATATATATATATATATATATATATATATATATATATATATATATATATGATAGTTATTCCATCCAAGGCTCACCACCCTCTTGCCATTACACTAAAATGCAATTCACTATCCAATGAAAATATGAAGACCATGATCTTAATTATGATTATAGCTATTCAATGACTGAAATCTCGATTCCATGAAGTCATGACCTTTGTGGTTTATGGAAAATGCAGACTGATACTATGGCCCTGATAAGCCTATATATATATATATATATATATACAGAGAGAGAGAGAGAGAGATACAACTTTACCCTTTTTATACTATATGAGTGTAGCCTCATTAATTGTTTACTTTTCAAGCTAACACATTGCTTAGCCAAATGTAATGGAATACTGGTCACCAACAATCATCAATTAACTGAGTGCCACATTTAGGGATGCCAAATGTAAGGGAATGTATTATCTAACTTTGAAAAGATGAAATTGTTCTTACTGGTGGGCGGCAAAAGGTAATAGATTGCCCATAACCACTAACAAATTAATTAATTGAGCTCACATGTGGTTATACCCCACAGCCACAAAATAAATAATCAAGCCACATGTTGCAAGGCACCAAAATGTAATGGAACATCTGATTCCCCTAATGATAGATAGCAACAAATGTAATAAAAATCCCCAATTGAGAAACCAAATGTAATAGAACATAGTATATGTATAAATAGAAATGAAATTATTCCAATAGTTGTGGGCTCTCTGAAATGGGCAATATATTTCTATCACCACATATCTCAGATTTTGATTAATTTTCATTAAATTATAAATATAACAAAGTATTAATGAATCCAATCAATGAATATGAAATACATAAAACTAGGTTATGATGTTTAACTTTATTTGAACAAACTACTAATTTACAAAGTAATTGTTGACAATTACCTATACTACAGTAACATATTACACATGAGTGAGGGTTCTTTAGTCATGAATTATATTATTACATTGACTAGCTATGTACAAAATAAACCTGGATACTACAGATCATTAACTAAGACATGTTAAGTGGTTAATTCTCAGGTTTAACTTAACTAACAATTTGAATATTTACTAAATATAGATTGGAAGCAAAGGGAATTTTGTTGGATCCAACCCATATTTACAAGCAGATTATATATGATTTAATATTCCAACTAATGATGGCTTCAATGAATGAATAACTAAAACAAGATGCCTGTGAATCTACCATATTAATTAATGACTCCTGCATTAAAAAGAGAAAATAAAAATATTAATAAATTTTAAATAAAAACACCAACTCATTTCATATAAAATAAATAATATATGCTTTATATTTAGATTGTGGTTTGATCTTTTTAAATAGCAATAAATATATGCAAAACAAATATAAAATCAGTTTACTTTTCAAATCTTCAATTTTGGTAAACATAAGTTAAACATAAATATTTATGAGCAATAAATATGAATTGAACTTTATGTTTGTGTAGGAATCATCCATTAGTTTTCTACATAAAACTGTAATATATATATATATATATATATATTACAGTTTTATGTAGAAAACTATATATATATATATATATATATATATAATTGAAATAATAAATTTAACAGTATACAAACTATTACAAACAATCCTTAAATTTGCAGATGTACTTTCAGTTAATTTCTTAAACCTGCCTCAACTGCCATTAAATTTATATATATATATATATATATATATATATATATATATATATATATTATAATGACTGGTAAATTGATCATAGCTTGTTGAACTAATACTTTAAAATCATAGATGTGTTTCTTAAAGCTGAATCATTTAAAAGGCAACAATATAGAATATAGTAAGAATTCTTTCCCATGATGCTATGTCTATGTATCTTCTTAATCATGAATACCAAATATCTATATTTATTATTTAAATAAGGCTTCTATACTTAGCCTGCAAAATTCATTATTCCATTTATGACTTCTTTGACTTGGGCTTTACTAAATATCTATCACAAAATATGCATATTTATAAAATATATTATACCACTTTTAGAAACAAGCAATATATATATATATCAAAATAACTCCTAAATAACAACTTACAATTCCAATATTAAATAATTATAACCTGATCTATCATCTTAAACACATCTGATAATAAGATTATAATATTCAAATGATTAAGAAAATTTATTTTAAAATAAATGATAAAATTTGGACACATAAATTTATTATGTTATATATTTATATAAATGATTCACGCAAAAATTAATGCTTTATTTATTTTTCATTTCAACCTATACACTCATTTATTAGTCGGTGTTTGCATATATACATGTAATATCTATCTTAAAATGTTTTGTAAAATAAAACCAATAAATTTTATAATAAATAAAACTAGAAATAAAGAAAAATCAACAAATGAATAAATAAATTGATTAATTTTATTTACCCCATGATCGCAAACTTTTCCCTTATTTTTAGTCTCTTGTTTACTTTAAATATTTTGGTCTTGGTTCCATTCCTAGTAAGTGAAATAATTTTAAAATATATATACACATTAGCGTCACCTGAATTTATAGATTTTTTGTTTGTTGAAGCTATTAATTCCTCACATTCTTTTTATATTCAACTATAGAAGTCAATTGATTTGGATATTAAGCTTAGGATCATTAAAATACTTTTAAAAGTTAAAAAAAATAGCTATTTTTTGAGGTTTACTTACAAGTGCTGGCTTGGTCAGAATTTATGTATTTTCTACAGAACTTAACAGTGAATAAGACAGGCAAAGAGTTCCAAACCCTGAATAGTAATTTTTTTGTTTTAGCTCTCCATTTTAATGCTATATCTCAATCCAATAGTTATTGTATTTATGCCAAAAAAGAAGATTTGTAAAAAAAGATTAAAGTAAAATTCTTACTTCCTTTCTTTTTCAATGGAAATTTTTTTTTCTTGTTGGCATAAAAATTTATTTTCATTGTTTTAAACCTTCATGTGCCAACTTAAAATAAACCCTCAACACAATGATGTAATCTCTTTTTTTTAAGTATAAATAATAATAATAATAAAATTATATCACAAACAATTACCAAAAATAAAAAAATACAAGATAAATATATAGTAACGATTTTATATGCTACTATTTATTTATAATATTTATATACACATACATATATAAAATTTTATATCATCATTGCTATCAAAATCTCTCACCATCGCAAAACAGGGCATATACCAACACTAAATAAACATAAATGAAACAAATAACAACAACAACTAACAACAATAACAACCTATTTACAAATCCTTATGTAAAAACCAAATCAAAGATATTTTTTGATAAAAAAAGCATAACTATAATGGCATATCAAAAGAAAGGGTGGATTTTTCAATCCCTTATAGTATATATATATATATATATATATATATATATATATCATGATCATCAACCATTATCAATCAACTGCTGGATGAAGGTTTCTCCAAGTTTCATCCATCTTCTCTGATCTTTAGCTTCTCTTCTCCACAACACCCCTGCACATTTTCTTATTTCATCCATCCATCTCACATGTGGTCTCTTTCTGGGTCTTTTACAATCTCTTGGAATCCAGTTTAAAATTTCAATTGTCCATCTATTATCATCTCTTCTAGCAATATGTCCAGCCTAACTCCATTTCAATCTTTTAATTTTTTCAATAAGGTCAGTAACACCTGTTTGTTGTCTTACCCATACATTGCGTTTTCGATCTCTTCTTGTTACTCCCAACATACATCTCTCCATACTCCTTTGAGTGGTCTGAAGTCTCTGTATTGCTCTTCTATTAAGTGTCCAAGTCTCAGATCCATAAGTAAGAACTGGTAAAACACATTTGTTAAAAACCATCCTTTTCAAACACATAGGCATATTTCCTTTTAGTATCAAGTTATTTCTACCAAAAGCACTCCAACCAAGTTTAATTCTATGATTAATTTCCTCCATTATGTTTCCATCTGTATTAATAATCTGACCAAGGTATTTGTAACTGTTAACTTCTTCTAATTCTTCATAATCAATCTTTATTTTCATATTTTGAGCAAATCGATTAAACATTATTTTAGTCTTTTTAACATTTATCTTTAGTCCTACTTTTCTACTTTCATCTGCTAACTCCTGCAACATTTCCTGCAGCTCTGAAGCATTATTTGCAAAAACAACTACATCATCTGCAAAATCTAAATGACTTAAATACTCTCCATTTACTTTCACTCCTTTAGTTTCCCATTTTAATCCACAAAATACTTCTTGCAGCACTGCTGTAAAGAGTTTTGGAGATATGGAGTCACCTTGTCTTACACCTTTCTCAATGTTGATTTTTCCAGTATCATTATGTAATCTAATTGTTGCTGTTGCATTTTTATAAATATTCTTTAAAATATGACAATATCCTGGATCTATACCTTGATGATCCAATGCTTTAATCACTGAAGAAATGTGTATAGAATCGAATGCCTTTTCATAATCTACAAATCCAAAACATAATGACAACTCATATTTGTTTGTCCTTTCTATGACTTCTCTCAATACCTGAATATGATCTATTGTACTAAAACCACTTTTAAATCCAGCTTGTTCTCTTGGTTGGTGGAAATCCAAAGTTCTCTGCAGACGAGTTGTAATTATCTTGGTAAAAATTTTATATAAAACTGATAAAAGGCTGATAGGTCTGTAATTTCTAATATCTTCTTTATCACCTTTTTTAAATATTAATATTATTACTGCATTCTTCCAATCTTCCGGTACATCTTTATCATTTAGACATTTGGTATATAACTTTGCTAAAATTGTTTCTATTTCTTCACCTGCTTCTTTTAATATATCAATTATAATTCCATCATTTCCTGGAGCCTTTCCTTTCTTCATACATTTAATTGTATGTCTCACTTCTTCATTTAAAATTCTGGGCAATTCGAAAGATGTAATAGATATAGGAGGTATTTGTTCTTTATTACTATATAATTCTTGATAAAAATCTTCTACCAATTTCATGATGTCATCTCTCTTTTTAGTAATAATTTCATCTTTTTTTCTTATTGCAGATATAAATTTCCTACCAATACCAAAATGTTGTTTAACAATTTTGAGACTTTTATTTTCTTCTACAGCTTTCCTTGCTATTTCAGAGTTATACTTTCTTATATCATTTTCAACTCTTTTCCGTACCATTTTACAAAATTTGAGATATTCAATTCTTTTTAATACATCATTTATGTATATCTTCATATTCCTTTTTTTCTTCATAAATTCTCTAGTCTCAGTAGAAATTTTATTAGTCAATTGCTGCTTTTTTCTACCAGCTATGTTTGTTGCAGTTTTTAAAAGTGTATCAGTTATTTTCATATTAATTTCATTCAAATCTGAATCATGTTCAAAATCTCCTAACACTTGAAACCTATTTGTAAGTTCTAATTTAAATTCATTAGAATGTTTCTGAAGATTAGGAATATCAACTGTAAATATTGTTTTTCTTAATAATTTTTGTCTCTCTAGTTTTACATTAACACGTAACTTACACCTTACTAATCGATGATCACTTCCTGTGTTAAATTTATTAAGAACATTACAATCTTGAAATATGTATTTTCTGTTAGTCAAAATATAATCCAATTCTGCTGTACCTTCATTTGGATGCTTCCATGTCCATTTCATTTTAACATTTTTCTCAAAAAATGAATTCATAATATAAAGTTTTTCTTTTTCTGCAAACTCCACAAGTCTATGTCCTCTCTCATTTCTATTACCATAACCAAAATTACCTACAGCAATTTCATCTTTCATTTGTCTACCAATTCTAGCATTAAAGTCTCCCATAACAATTTTAAAATGTTGTTTACTCTGATCAAAAGCCTTATGTACATCCATATAAAAATCTTCTACTACTTCATCACTATGAGAACTTGTTGGGGCATAAACCTGAATTATCTGCATTTGGTATCTGCTATTAAGTTGTATAACTAATCTTGCCACTCTGTCCGATACACCATCAATCTCCACAATATTGTTCTTCCACTTTTTATTTATAATGAATCCTACTCCACTTGTATTTCCAATATGTGTGCCTTTATAATAGAGTATATGTCCACTTTTTAAATCAATTGTTTCTTCTCCTTTTCTTCTAACTTCACAAAGTCCAATAATGTCCCATTTAATATAAGACAGTTCTTCTTCTAATTCTTGCAATCTTCCTTCACTTGAAAGTGATCTGCAGTTGTAAGTACCTAAATAAAAAGTCATCATCAAATGGCAGCCTGGGTCCGCAATCAGGGGATTCTTAGCACCTTCCGCCTTCGGCCACCAACTGCTGCCTTGGTTGGTGACTTTACAGCCTCCTGGGAATAAGGGCCATGCTTTATTTTTGTCTGTCATAATTGTATATATGTATTGGAAAAATATTTATCATTTACACAAACATTCATTCTGCCTTATCAGGCACTGAGAAGAAAGACCATGGTGTTTATTGATCTTAAACTCAGAGGTAAAAAGCCAAAAAACTCACCACACTGGCTAATGTGTGTTGGTGAGCAGCCCATCCATGTTCGTATACTATATGAATAATCACATAGTAATAACAGCTGCAATGACAAGAACATATGGAGTGGACATTAGGAATTTGCCCTGCTCGGTTCCTTTAAGGCCTCCAAGAGGAATCAAAGGGTCTCCTTTCAGTTAATAGCAAACTCCTTTCTGCAGCCATATATATATATATATATATATGTATATATATATATATATACCATATATAAATATAAATATATATATATGGTATAATATATGAATTAATTGTTTGATTTAATATAGTAATTATTAAAAGGATAAAGAGATAAATAAAAGCATATATATATATATATTGAAGCAGTCAATCTTAGCTTAAGATTGTGCTTCATGATTCCAGCAAACCCTATTCCATTCCACTCCTTTTGCTATGTATATAAATTTTATGTATATATTTGAGATGTTCGCCTACATTTATAAACTTTCAATAACATATTTATTATTATTATTTTATTAATTATTAGTTTTTTTAATTAAAGTACATAGGTGCAGCTCACACACACAAACACACACACACACACACACACACACACACATATATATATATATATATATATATATATATATATATATATATATATATATATATATATATATATATATAGGAGCAAAATACTAACAAAAATATTGATTTTTTAAAATATTTTATTACATGTCATTTATACAACTTTTTCTTTTTAAAGTAATTTTTTTTCCTATTAAATTGTATTTTATAAAATCCAAGATGTGCAGCCATCAGCTGTCCAAAAATAATTAAAGGGTTGAAAACACTATTGTTTTAATCTGGGGAAGGTATTTTTAATTAAAGTTTTCACTTAAAATAAATTGGGGATTAAGATAACGACTGTACTTTTGTTGTAAACATTTTGTCAAATCTATTTCCAATCTGGAAATAGATTTGAATATATTTTGGGAATGTTATTTAACAGTAAACAATGGACAAAGAAATGTAAAATTTCTGTTAGATTAAATATTATTTCTGTTAGATTAAATATTATATTTGAGATAGAGATAAGAAATTAAAGCATTCTTCAAATACCTGAGCAGAGTATAAAAAGGCCGGATTTTAAATCACCAACAATTTTACCTATTATTGAGAGAACTGATTGCTACTAGATAACATACTGTTTTGAAATCTAAAAATGATGATCTAGTAAAAAACTTTTTCCAACTCTTGTTGGTCATCTTCTGCTGCCATAATATTTTGCTGCCCTGAAATGAATTAATCCCGATTGGAGAATTGTGGACTGCTGACTAAAAGCTTGCTGTTATTTAAGAACCAATTGCCATGCATGAGCTGGACCTTTTAATTTGGACACTTAAAATGGTGCAAGGTAAATTATTTCAAACTGCCACCATTGAAACTAAATCTAGCTTGCCTAACTAGTCTCAAACTCTACTATCAATTTATCCTAATGTATAATTTAATTTTGTAACTTTTTCTAATATGTAAATTGCTCTCAAATAATTTCTATAAATATTATTCTCCCTCATATGCTCTAACTTTCTTTAATTTTGGTGTGATTATTTATTTATTACTTGATTTTATATGTGTTTTTATTATTAATGTGCCAATCTCAAGCAATCTGATGAGTTGAATTTCTAAAATCTTTTTTCTTTTAAGTAAACCTCCATGAATTAACATCCCCATAAAATATAATGTATGATAAATTAATATGTTTGCCAGATTGTTTTTACGAGTTAACATTTTGTTTATGTTTTAGTATAAAAATTTGTTTATTTAACTCTGGATTTTCTACCCAGGGTTAATCATGAATTTAGGCTAATTAATTATCTGAAACTTATTTGTTTGATAAATGTTATTTATTCAATTCTGAAAGGATGATTTATTATTTGTTTTCTCTATAATTACAATTTTACTTTATTATTCATACTCTTAAAATATCAAATACAGTACATATATATTCCAGTTATTATAAAATCAATGAAGGTGGGATTTATTTATTTAAAATATTAGGAAAAGGAGGGGGTCAAATCTTAATGTATATTTTATTAAATGAAATCTTCCCTATGTATATTTTGTAGCAGCATAGCATATTATTTGTCTAAATTATGGCATTCAAATAAGGGGCATTTATTTAAAGCAGTAAATCTTATTGAATGTCAGTAGTGACATTTATCCATACTGTGTTACTGACATTCAGCCTATCTTCATGAATTTTTATATTATATATATATATATATATATATATATATATATATATATATATATATATATATATATATATATATATATATATATATATATATATATATATATATTATGTGCTTCTAATCTAAATCTGGGGGTTGCACAAGTTTGAACCCATACATTTTTTCTCAAGCCTTGTCCTGAGGATAGTTGAGCTACCCAGGACCATTTATTTTGTATAAAAAGCCTTTGGCGGTAATTCCTGTAAGTCTGGCACATGCTATGCCTATCCATTTTCTTTGTATAAAAGGCCTGCACATTGGTGATGTCCACATCATGCCTTATCCACTTTTCTCTAAGAACTGCCCATGAAGGGTGTCTTAGACTTTGTTTTCATCCAGAAGCACAACCTTTCCTCTTAGTTATTTGCCATTATGTCAGGAACACCCAAACTTCAGATTATTATTATTTTTTTGCTTATGACCTAATTTTAGTGCTGTAATAATATTAGAAGTGTGCTTTGCTCAAAATATATATAAATGCCAAATATTACTAGCCACATTATAGTATAATTATAGCTTCACTATTTAATGTGAAATAAAGTCGCATATTTATAATTACAATTTTTACTAGTGAAGAGAAAAACAATTTATTACATAAATTATTAATATTATTTTAGTTTTATTATATAATCCAATCATCGTTATTTGTTAATTATCTATTTAAGAGTATTTGCCTTGGGGAAAATAAAGTATTCTTCTTACCAGCGCTAATTAAAAGAATTTTCATTAAGTATTATATCATATAATCAAATATGTTTTCAAATGTACTTTATTTATTTTCATGACCGTAATGGCATGAAAATGGTTAATATTATAACTGTAATGAATCTTAGAATGCTCCCTGAAGTAATATGTTAGTCACCATGTTTCAGAACTGTAAATCAAAGCATTAATGGCAATATTATGTAATCCTTTTAATAAATGTTTGGCATCTTAATATTGGACCCACCAAAGATATGTGTTTATTTATAATGTATTATTTAGTTAATAAAAGAGTGTATGAGATATAATAGTGTGAATAACAATATATAATTATCTATTATTTGGTAGACCGCTTGCTCATTCACACACATACTAATGTATGCCATTAATTTATAAATGTATTAATGAGTTGTCATTATATTAAACAATTTTTTTGTTGCTTAACCTGTTTGAGTATTTCAAATTCCTTTTTCTTCACTTCCACACATATAGTTATGCGTATATATATATATATTTTAGTTAAGTCATAGTTAATAGATGTCTCATTGTCTTCTCCACTCTGCTAGTGGGCCAAATTTAAAATTAATTCTCATGTGCCATCATTGTTATGTTATCCATTAGGTGTTTAATATGGGGCTTAGAGAGTGGGTTCAAATCCAGGCTGGTCCCTGACTCAAATCTTGGACTTGACTGGGTTTGAAGTACATTTTGTGAGTTCCAGCTCATGTTAGATGGATAAACATGTTTTGAGTGGTACAATATATATTTATTATTTTTATGAGTTTATTTCTAGTGATGACCACTAGAGATTGAACTATCTTTAGAACATTCCTTGTCACATGATAAATATTAAAAATGACATTTTGAGATGATTCATGTCAAAATCGACTTGATGATATTAAATTAATTTGTATATCAATAAGTTGTCTATTATTTCGATTGACATTTTTATAATTTTTCCATTAATTAAGTATGTGTAATTATTTGATAACATTATGGTTGTATAATATACTGAAAAATGTCTATAAGAAATGATATATATATATATATACACACACATAAAGATTAATGAGGTTTTCTGTATAATTTTCTAAACAGAGCTATGCTATAACGTAAATAACTGCTTTAAAACTTGCAATTCAAACTTAAGTCACATAACAAGATATATAATGTATTTTTAAAATATGTACTGCATTAGGTTCACTGGGCTTGGAATAACAATATACAAATTTAGAGGAAGTATTATAATTTTTATTTTAAACCGAAGTTGATATAAGACAATTATCTTCACATAAAACATGCCAACTTTTGGATTAACTCTTGCTCAAACTGTTTTTTTTAAACGAAGGGGATAGTGATTCTGATTAATATTTAAACATTGTTGTTTGATTTATTTAGTTTGTCGACCAATATTTGTTCAAAGATTTTAATGTTTTTTGTCAAGTAAATATTTAAAAAGTCTATCAACAAAGTTATAACTTACTGATAAGTTAGTAATTATGATTTCCCTATCTACAGACTGTTTCTAAATTCTGTTTATTTGTTTTGTCATTAAACGTTTTTAAAATATAATTTTCATTAGTTATTTTCTTTACCTGATATAAAATTGTTTTAAAATGACTAACTTAGAAAACATGTCATTTTTCTACGTATTTTGTCATATTTTCATAAAAATATATTTTAAACAGAGCAATAACATTTCACTGAGAATTATTATCTTTGACTTTCAATGCAAGATATTTACACTTTTATTATTTTTAATGTTTAAAAAAATGTAAAAAGAATATATTTGCATATTTCTGAATAATGTATTTAAAATTTTAATGCAGATATATTTAATTTTGTTCACAGATATACATAAATTTATTGTAATTATATATCACTTCATAGACGATCACATGACGTATATTTTTGATATCTAGTTTTGGAGTGGTCCAGATTATTTCTCTAATTTTTTTTTACGTACTATCTATTATAATGATTTTTCTCATTAACTTTGCACATTAGCAGTAAAAATTAGTTGAAGAGCTAAAGTATTATTGTTTAAATAGTAATTAATGTGGCTTTTCTTTTTTTTGTAAATTTTTATTCTCTTTTAAAAGTGTATTTACGTTTTACTTTTTTTTCTAACAAGTTTCATTAATTTAATTACCTTTCAATACTATTTTATAAGCTATTATCAAGTGTAATAATCTATTCTTTTATTTTTAATTATATCTCATGATATTCTTATGTTTAGCAACAATAACTTTATCAAAAGAGTAGCAGGAAATTATTTGAAATAAGAAAACAAATATCAATCAAATTATTCGCAGCAACTGTTGCACTTTGCCGCCAGAATGAGCATAGCAGATGAGCGATTTTCTGTGTAGATACTTATCTTTTTTTTAAAAAAAATATTTATTTCATAAAATAAATTCTGACGTTATTTGGGCTTTTTTATATATATTAAATGTCTTTCATTACATTACTAATAATGATATTTAATAAAATGTTAAAAGTTTTAAATTCTTAATTTAGTATCTTATGTAGAAGAGACTATAGAAATTTCAGTGAAAGTTGCAGAAAGACTACAAACAAAATGGACGTTTTCAACCAATTAGTAGTTAATAAAGATCCTACTAATAACATTATACTCGTCATAACTAAGAACGTTATCAAATAAAATTTTAAAATTAATAAGGTTGTCTAAAGAAATTTTGACAAAAATGTTATAAAAATATTAACATAATCTTGATTACTTTTTTGTTTGCGACAAATATAATAATCAATATTAATATTTGATTTAGCTTGATGTAGAAAAAAATAATGTAAACATAATTTTGTTAAATTATAAGTTTATATTTGTAGTTATTAATCAGCAAGTCGTTTAAAACTAGAAAATTATTAAAGGTTAACATAGTGAGGTAAATTAACTATGTCTTAAAAAATAATCTTTGTTGGAAACAACCAATGATCATTTGAATACCATTGTTTTTTTTTTTTATTCTGTATTTTTTAAACTTACACTATATTGCCCAAACAGTAAAATTTGAAGAACATTTCTAATAGATCCTACTGATAAGAAAATGCTAACGCTAAAATTGTTTACAAATGTAAAACACAATAATGTTATATAATATGAGATAAATTAAATAAGCATTAAAAAATAATCTTTTCTAGAAATTACTTATAACCAATTGTGTACCATTACTTTTCTATTTTTTCCTACTTGTAATTTTTTAACTAATACAAAAAAGCTTGAATTAAGACTACTTTAATAATGTAAATTAGTTCAAGAATATATAGAAAGTCTTTAGTTGCCTTTTAACTAAACATTTATACACTATAATTATGGAAAACACAATTTAATTATTTTCTAACAAAGTGATTCTCAATAGATAATTTTTTCCCTCCTCAGTTTTCCACTATCTTTTTATTAGCACTTTCTTTTTCTTTTGTTATCTCTCTATATCTACCTATCTAGATCTATTTCTGCTGGGCACTTTGCTCTGTTTTTTATTTTTTCATTTGATACAAATTGATAACTTTTTTTTATTAACTTATCATATATATATATATATATATATTGATCTCTATAAAATCAAAGTTAATAAAATTAAATAGAAGTTTGGGACATAAACATTGTACAATAGTAACGACATCAAATGAAACTGCTATCCCTACATTTGTGAAAGTCACTTCATTAACGGGAGTTTTGCTTTATTTAAACTTAAACTTTATTCTTAAGGCTACAAAGACAAAGCTTTGCTGATTGATTTATCATGGCTGAACAGAGAAAAAATGATTCATTAGTTCAAAGAAAAATAACCTATAGGTATTTATAAATCACTGAAAGTATCTGCATAATTGGTAACAAACGTTAATATAATAATAAAAAAGAATAAATATCACATTCAGAGGAAATACAAAACATTAAAAAATATACAAAATTATTAATAAATACTAGTTTATTTTTAGTTTCTACAAATTACTGCAAGTCATTCTATAATTAATACTACAATTTTGTTAATTTTTCAAACGATTTTTTTTGTAACTTTATCTTTAATTAAAAAATGAAAATATAAAAGTTAGAAACTTTATTTATCACTTTACAAATATTAAGCAATTAATCAATATTAAAACAAATTACAAGTCCTTAACATTTTTACAAAGGCGACATTTAAACAGAAAAGTACAATGTACATATATCTAATTACTGAAAATAAATAGATGATGATAGAGACATGTATTGAAATTATACTTAAATACCAAAATAATAGGTAAATGAATAGTGCGAGATAGAATGTGCAATTGGAGATTAATAATTACAAAACTTCTTATAAAAGATAATGTAAAATAAGTATAAAAATAACTGGTAGAAAAAACATCCGTGGAAAAGTGGTGTTTTGAGAATATTGTCGCATTGCCATGTTCATATGACTTATTAGTAATGATGTTAATAGTTATGATTATATTAACTTTTTTCTTTAATTTGTAAAAATATAATTCTTGACAGTTTTATTATATACCAAAATAATTTGATCTTATTTGACAAAAATAAGCCTTTTAATATAATATAAATGTTGGCATTAATTGGTTCATTGAAAAAAATGCATTTCTATACAGTCTACAAAAAAGCTTTAAAAATAAATATATGTATAAGTGATCATATGTATATTTAAGTAAATGAGTATATATATATATATATATATATATATATATATATATATATATATAATGTTAAAAGTAAAAGTAATATAATAATAATAATAAATTATTTAAATTTTCTCTCTTTTATGGCTTCATCATTATCAGACATTCATAGACAATATGACTATTTCAACACAAAGAGTTAAAAAAACTATTTTCGAAATGAGTTTTGATGATGTGCAGACCAATAGATTAACCACAAATATGTCCCCATATTGAAAATGTTCTGGTTATTTTTATATTTTGCAATTTCAACTTTAACTTCTTCAGAAAACTTTACTTTCTGAAATGCTTCAAATACCACATCTAATAGACTATCATTAAAGACATTCTACTCACTCCTGTACCTTCCCAATAAAAATAAATAACATTGCACTTCTTTAGAATGCCTTTTAGACTATCCCTGTGTTGTTCTCCATAAAACACATTTTATGATGTCTTGCATACCATCACATACAGAAAAATGAAAATATTGATTAGATTTTTTATTTTGCCATTCCAGTGCATTTTTAAATGAAGTACTGCTGAAGTTATTATGGAACATTGATAGAGTAACCATATTTTACTTTCGAGAAAATAATATAGAGTATATACAGGTAAATTATTAGAAGCAGTTATTTCTATGTAATTAAATACCCAAAATTTTAGCTTTTTCAGAAAGAATAGCAGTACATGAGGAGAAAAGCAAAATGCAGAGGGAGACAAACAAATTTACCCGGACATATTTGTCAATTTCAGAGATTTAAATTTTGATCTCAATGACATCAGTTAGCAAAAATAAGAAATTTTGGTCGAAATATTTATATTAAGGCAATAAAAAAGTGGAAAAAATAAGACCATACATCTACATAACTAGCTAGCCACTCATGTATGCATTCAACTATTAGCTATCTATCTATTTACCTACATGCTTATCCATTGATCTATCTTTTAATTGTCTCTCTGTTTATCTATATACCTATCTATGCCTATCCATTTATGTTTATTTTACCTGTCTCTTTATTTGTTTATCTATGTATCTGTTTTTTATATAACCATCTATCTCTTACATGTATCTTTGATATTTTATCTATTTATTTTTCCTTTATGTGTTTTTCTACTTATCTCTGTATATATTTGTTTATATTTTATCCTATTTCTCTATCTGTTCTGTATATATCAATTTATATATCTGTTTATATGGTATTCTAAATGTAATATTTATTTATGCAACCAAACATATATTTATCTAATCATCAACTTTTCATTATCAATTTAGTTATCTAGCTAGCTAGCTACATACCTATGTTTCTATATATCTATCTACATATTTATTTATCTGACTGTCTATTACTGTGTCTCTTACTTTTTATTTATGTATTGATTCATTCCTCTATTTATCTATCCATTCTCCCTTATGCCTCTAGCTACTTTTATCCATTTATCTAAAGTCTATCCAACCATCAGTCATTCTCTCTGTCTTTCTATCCAACTACCCATTTATCTTCCTGAAGGTTTGTGATGAAGGATTATAAACTCCAACAACTTTTCTTATTGATAGTATAAAAGAACTATTAACATTCTGCAAAAAATATCCTACTTTCAATATAATACAGATTTTTTCCAACAAAATCAAGGAATGACTATGGGATAACTATTGCCACCCCTGATTTACAATATTTACATGAAAGAACTTGAAACCACTGTCATAAAAAACTATTCTATGTCCTCCTAAAGCTTGACTTCACTATATGGTTGATACATTCATTGTATTACCACTTTGTAAGCACTATTACAAACCTTCTGGAAACATACCAACAACATATCCTCTTTGATTAAATTTACAATAGAGTCAGAACAAGAACAAAAAATTGGTATTCTTAGATGTTCTTGTGACTAGACTCCATCATGGCAAAATCAAAACTACAATTTACCAAAAATTTACACATACAAGAAAATACTTAGCCTATATATCCACTGACACCAGAAACACAAAACATGGTGTTATACTATCACTATAGAAGAGCAAATGAATTTTGTTCAGAAACCAGAAATTTGGAAATAGAAAATATCTATAAAAAACAAATTCTTATGTAAAATGATTATCCATCAGCTAATTATTAAGAAAACCTTAAATCAATAACAAAAATGACCATAAAAAATTATTGATACTGTAGTGAAGCCATACTTACCAAAAATAGAGATTGTAAAGAAAATCTGCAATCAGTATAACATCAGAAAAACCTTCCAGAGCCATACCAAGCTACACAAAATTCTAACAACCACAAAGCCTAAACTTGAATTGCTGAAAAGAAAAAAAACCAGCATCTATGAAATATCATGTGGATGTGAAAAAAATATATATTGGTGAGACACATTGTTCCATTGAAAAGCACTTGCAAGAACACAGACTGATGATTATAAGAGAGAAAACAGAAATGTCTAAGGTAGCAGACCATGTATGTGTCAATATGCACCAATGAACATATGTTCAATTGGGAAAACAAAAATATTGAATATAAAGAAAAGGTACAAAGAAAAAAAATTAAAAAACAGGCTCACATGACAATGGCAAATAATTTCATAAGGCAACCTAGTATGATCATACATAATGAATGGAAACCACTACTAGACTTTACTCTTAAGAAGAAAAAAATGGAGAAATCAGAAGAAACCACACAGATAAGTATATGAAATTTCAACTGGCTATTGTCTTTGGCAGGATAGTTCAGTTGATAAGAGCGTTATCTTAAAATTTAATTCCCAAAAATCTAAGAGTCCGGGTTCAATTCTCATGCTAATACTGTCACTGTCCAGACCAGCTTCCACCTGTAGAAGTGGGGGGGGGATAATACCTCTCAAAAATGTTATGAACACACAAACTTGTTTGATGTGCTATTACTAATAGTTAAATGTATTTCGAATATTTAATTAAAGTTAAATTGTCCAAACAATAAATACAACCGTTTTATCTATTTATCATTTTATTTAGCCATTGAATATAGTTATCTAACTAATACTGTATCTTTATTATCTATCTAACCATCCATTTATATATTAATTTATTTATTTCTATTATTTGTCTACCAATATTATCCATTTACTTATCGATTGATAGATAAATAGATACAAGAATAAGTAGTTGATAGATGAATAATAGTTAAATAAATATACTGATAAATGAATAAATATATATTGCAGTAGATAAATAGATATATTAGTGTACAAATATAATGATAGATATATAAACAAATGGTTGAATCAATAGACAGAAAGTTAGATCAATGGGTGGAATGATAGGTTAGAAATTCAAATAAATAAGTACAAATAGGTAAAGATATAGATAAGATGGATGATTAAACAGCTTGTATATAGGTAAGTATGTAGGTAGATAATTTAGATAAGTAGATTGATAAATAAATAGATAATAAATGGGTAGTAGGTAGTTCTTTAAATGGATAGATGAATGCCTAAATAAATAAATAGGTAGAAAACCTGATAAATATATAGATAGAGAGTTAAATAGCTAGAGATAGATTGATAAATGGATAGATAAGAGAAACATATAGACATATAGAGAGATACATAATTAAGTGGACCGATAAATAAAAAGGATAAGAAGATAGCTAGATATTTAAAGTATAATTGGATGCATAAATAAATAGGTAAAAAAATAAGATATTAAAATAAATATATGAAGAAACCATTAAAAATAGTTAACAAATAGAGACACAAGTAAAAGATAAATTAATGGATATGGATATAGGTTATTGGTAGATTGATAGATGAACACTTAAAGACAATAAATAGATAAACAGATAGACAAACAAAAGATTAATAGATAATTACCAAGATAAACAATAGAGAGTTAATAGATAAATAGTTATTTGGATAAGCTGATAGATTGATAAATAAAAATGCAGATAAAAAAACAAATAGAGAGATACATAGGTATAGAGATAGATTAATAAATATATAAAGACAAGTAAAAGGTAAATTTATAAATAAGTTTCTAGGTAGATAAATAGAGCATAGATAGTTAATAATTAAATGAATGTGGATGTGAGTAGCTATTTAAATAGATTAATGGTGTTATTTTTCTTTGCTTTAATTTTTTTTTTTAAGAGTTTGACCTAGTCTTGCGTTGTTAGCCGAGAGGTATCGCAGCCGCCATGCAAGCAAGTAGTTGGTTGCAGACGGGTGTGGGTTCGCGTCCCGGCAGATGCTATGACATATGAAAAAAAAAAAGAGTTTGACCTAAATTTATTCCCTACTGACGTCTTTGAGGTTAAAGGTGACTACTGTGATATCAAGTGAGTCACTGGTGAAATTTGGAGTGAGACATAACTTTGCATGTTTTGAGATAATAAAAAGTGGATTTCTTTAAATCATCTAATATGTTTTTTATAGTTGTATTTATAAATTTTAATATTTAGTATGCATAAATTGCTTTCACTAACAAATTGTAGGAATTTTTTATTTTCGGTCAAATATTAATATTTTTTTTAATTATTGTGTGTGTGTGTGTGTTTTGTCAAATAGTAATATTTGTTTAACTGTAAATATTGTTTTAAAATATTTATTTTATTTTTCGTTTTAACATAATATTATATTGTTTAGATTAATATTTCCCTTGTAATTACACATTAAGATAGTCTTTTTCTTCTTCTGTATTTTGCTGTCTCATCTTAAAAATGTGATATTTCTCTCATAATTAAACATTTAATTACTTTCGAAACGTGGTGCTTGCTCCTTGTAATATTAAACCCATTCATTTCAGCTTTTATGAAATATTTTAAATGTATTTTTACCATGCAAAATTAAAATACTTTCATTTATTACATGTTTTTTTTTTTTTGATTTAGCATAACATCCATAGTATTTTAATTTTAATAGACTCTAATAATTCTTTTTTTTAATAATATTTATATCACGGTTTAGTAATTTATTTTGTCAGATACTTTTTATGTTAGTTTAGTAATTGCTTTTGGAATAAAATAATAAGAGCAGTTGTAGATTATTTTATAAAATTGCTGTTTTTATTTTTTTGTGTAAATTATTTTTTTTTATTTAGATAGTACACTAACAATTTGTAATTAATTTTGAGAATGTTATCTAGGATTCTTTAATATTTGAAATACAGACATTCTTTATATACCTACTATTTAATTGTAAATTTAGGAGATTTGAACACAAAATTTTAAGCATCCTTCAACTATTCACACTATCTCATACCACAGATACACATGATCACACATATGAAGAAAAGATAAATAATCCCCAATATATATATTTTGTGCTGAACCAGAACTTGTCAGTTGGTCCAGATTATTATCTCCCATATATATAATCAGTGCTCAGTTTGTATTAAGATAGAACCGGCTTCAATCTATACTAACCTCCAACTCTTCAGCCATCCATACCAATAAAAATCTAATGATGGAAAGCCCAAATCCCATGCTGATGCTAATATTATTTCTATCATTAGATTTTCAGTGGTATGGATGGTTGAAGAGTTGGAGTTTGGAGTCAATTGAAGCATGTCCATTGAAGTATGAAGATTTTCTATCTTAATATAAAGTGAGCACTGATTATATATATATATATATATAATCTAACCTTACACTCGTGCATCTTCACTTCCAGATAATATATGATATGAAATAAAACAGGTTCTATCTCAGTTAATAATTAATAACTAAAATATTCAGCATTAAAATTAAAATATTTCACTAGCTCAAATGTAAAATACGAATAAGATTCAGTTTATAAAAATAAATTAAATAAATATTTAATATTTTCATGAGACTTGAAGTGAAAATACAGATGACAAGATAGATTACATTGAGCCAATATCCCACAGGATACTACCTCAATGGCATAAGAACACTATCCCCCCTTATTACTATTTCAAATAACAAACTCATAGTATTCTTACGACTTTAGTAACTTCTACTCACTAAGATTAAACTAATAATTAAATCTTAATCTTCTATTTAATAATCTAGCTCAATAAAATAATCTCAGGTTCATAAAGTTTATTCTAAGTTAATAAAATACGGTAGTAAAATATGAGAAGGGATTTTATGTCATAATCTACTACACTTAAACTAATAATAATAAATAACAGTAATAATATTCTTCATTGTTTAACTAATTCTGTATATCTTTTCTTTTTACTATAATTTTATTACCATAATAAAATAATGAAATAATATAATATGATCTTATATCTTCATGTAATGATATAATAAATACGTGGTAGCATTTTAATAATATGACAAACAAAATATGTGTGGCAACTGATAGCATATAATTTAATATAATATTGTGATAACTGATTTATGACCAATAAAATAATGTAAGATTATGATTATTTAATTATAATGAATACCAATAAAATATTTAAAATTCTTAAAATAATTCTCTATTTATCTTTTGTGCAAAATTATATATTTGTTTCAATTATTATGCATATATCGTGTTTTCATGCAGCAATGTGGAGAAATAAATAACTCGGACACAAAATTTTTTGAAATAACAAAATTTAACAAAGTTTATTACTAACAACAAATAAATAAACAATTTATTTACACTATTTACAGTAGATATCCTTAACCTTTTTACTTTACAGTTTGATCTACTGGGTTATAAAAAAATAATTTATATTTCAATTATATCTTTATTTAGATTTAGGACAAAATTTAAAAAAAAAAAAATGTTACTATTTGATTTCTCATTATGGTTAACTTATTACAAATATATTTATCTACTTTATTAGCAACAGCATTTTATCCTTAATGTTATTAAACTATTTTATTTTAAAAATTCATACTTAGAAAAACATTCTATAGAAAACAAAATTTTATAATGAGTATGGATTTCTCAAAATATAAAAAAAAATTCATCTTGCAAAATCAAAGATGCTACACAAAATATTATCCAAAATTCAGTACGAGATTTTAGTATTTATCACACAATATTTACTAATCATAATCTATTCTTCTTTAAGCCTTACTTTAGTATGATATAATTGTAATCATCAATATATTTCTGTTAATCAATAAACAAAACATACTATGCCTATTGTTTACATAATCTACTTTGTACTATTGTATTTTAAAAAATATGCAATACTTATTTTCTCTTTAAAAAAAATAATACTAAAGCATTTAAAAATATTATCACTTTAAAGAAAATATCTTTGTTTAGATACTTTATTTTAAAAAAGTTTATATTTCATTTCCAAAAAAAAATTCAAAATATATTCTATGATTCTTTTCTTTCCTTAGGATACTTTGGATCTTCAATTTTAAGTTATAACGTGCTATTCCTTCTAAGCAAATAAACCAGTCTTATACAAAACGATAGCATAACATAAGTCCTAAATTATTTATCATTTCTCTTAAACATATCTTACTGAACGATGCAGTTACATGAAATAAAGATAGTGAAAACAGATGCATAGGATTAAGGAAGAAAGCTAGAGTATTACTCCTAACATATCTCAAAATCATGGTACAGTGCAAAGAGGTATGACATTTACCTGCCAAATATCCTCTAGTACAGGGACGATGTTAAAGCTATTTCTTCAGCTTTATTAGAACATAAAATATTTAAAGAAATATAAACACTGTCCAAATAAAATGTGTATCAGTCATAGGGCTATGTTAACTATGCTGATAACCACATAAAGACTAAATATTATTTCCATTCCTTATAACATCCTATTTCTTAAAACATCAACTTGGTTTCCTGTTCACTAAGTACTTCCAAGCCACTATCTCAACATTATTTCTCAAGATTTTCCATATCTTACATCGATAAATAACTATCTGCATTTACAAAACAATAAATAAAATTCATTAATAGTTAAACAATCTAGCTGTTCCACAAGAAAAGTCTGCTTACTTCATTATTCTATATGTCTAATCATATACAACCTACTTAGACAATATTTGAATATCCAATCACATGAAAATTTTAAAAGAATCACATAATTATTTGTTATGTTGGATTATATCACTAATAAAAAAAAAATCATCGTATGCATATTTTCAAATCAATCCTATCTCATAATGTTTTTTAAAATGTTGAATGAAATGCGGTACATATAAGTAAAAAAAAAACTTTTACACTTCATTCTTCCAATTTATGGATGATCTAAAGAAAACAAAAAAAAATATACATTATAAATTATCAATAGTTATTATTATTACCAATAACCTTTATCTAGTCATCATGTTCAGTAGGCTTCCTTTATCCACTTGAGCATTGCAGATATAAAAAAAATTCACACCCATACACTTTATATTAAAATATTTTTAGTTAAATTATTAGATTGTTATATTATAAAATTTTAATATTAATAAATTAATGTTTTTATGTTTTTCCTAATCTTATATAAAAATTTAGATTTAAACTAGGTTAACAAAATAAAAGGAATCAAAACTATATTTACATATTTTCTTGATGATAGTTCTTGATAAGTCCAAAATGTTATTATTTTCTCTAGAGTTTTTAGAAAATGTTCTCCTCCAAGAGCATTAAAGTTTAAAATAAAAATAATTATTAATCCATTTAGTAAAATTTATAGAAAATAATTCTCGGTTTTAGTATTTAGGATGATAATTATTAAATCATAATATTAATTAATCCCGTGAAGCTTCTTAATCTTCTCTACCAATATTCTCTGCATATCTGATGCATCAATCCATCTAATTTAACTTTAAAAATATCCGATAAACTTTTAAGTACTATTTGTATTTCCATGGATCCATTTTTTATTTAACTATATGTTCACTTTTTTTATATAAGTTTCCTTCTTGATACATTTAAACTTTCGTTTGGTATTTTTATAAATCTCTTTTAAAATAAAAAAAAATGTTACCTTCAGAAAGGATATAACATTTTACTCCTTTGAATATCATATTATATAAAATGATTCATGAAATATAATTGTCTTATTATTATTTAAAAAATAAATCTTGGATAGGCTTATAAATAATAATGCATCTCCATTTTTTCATTAGACTCCATATGATGTCCAAGCTGTGGTTTTTTATGTACCAAAACAGTTCTTCGGTGAAATATTAATAAAGCTGTATCAATAAATATTTCAAATATTTTTTCAGCATTACAACTTATATCCATTTTATTTTGTAGTATATCCATTTTTATTGCGAAGTTTAGGTTAAACTTTTAGATAAAATATGGCTGGTAAGTACTTTAAAAATTAGAAAACCATTTCAACGAAGTTTCTAAATTATTATATTTTAAAACTCTCTTTTGCAAAAAATACTTTTAAAATTATCAATTACTTTTTTTTTCAGATAAAGTTATAAGAAAGTACTAAAAAAAATTGACTAAAATAAAATTTTTAAAAATATACTATCTTTTTGATAGTTATAATTTACCTTTCTCCAGTTTCAATACATTATTAATCTCCCCTGATAACTTACTTACGACAATATTTATAGTCTGCAAGAATACCTATTCCTATTGGTTAATTCTTACTTTAGCTTGAGAACAAATTTACATATTTTTAGTTTATAGTAGAATTAAATTTCAAAATTAGAAATCGTGACATAATGAACTTAAAATATTATTTAAAATACCACTTTTAATTCAATTATAACTTTATTTAAATTATTTTAATCTTTTAAAATAACTTTTAAAACAACATTTAATAACTTATTCCATTTCTTAATATTCAATTTATCTATTTTTATTTAAATAAAATATTTAATTTTTATATTATGAATGTATTCGTCTTTATTACATTATTTAAAACATTACATACGTTAGTTAACTTAATGATTAATACTATTTACTTTTATGATAGGCAATAATTCTATCCAATTCTATAATATAACTTTTGAAATATTTTAAACTTTGTTATTAATTCAAACACGCATGTGTGTGAACGTATGAAATATACAAGTCACATGATCAATAACTTTGACAGACGATTTTCAATCTATTTCTCTGCCCAGATTTATAAATTGATACACTTATTATATTATATAATATAATTATAAAATTTGGAAGAATAATTTAGAAAATATAGAATTAAATACAATTCTCACCATCATAAAGTTTATTTTTAAAATATATTATATTAATTTTGACTATTAAATATGATTATAAATTTAAACACTGTATTTATTAACTTATCAGTTCTAAACTATTAAAATCGAATTTATTAAATATACTTTTAATTTTTATAGCTGTGTTATTTAATATGGCCAGCTTTTACAACCTTATGAACCAATATTTTAAACTTTACATAATTACTTTTTAAATAATTCGCTATAATTTTATATACCATGTATTTTCTTTAGCTTTAAATTGTACTTTAAAAATATAATTGACTTAATACAATTACCATATTAAAAGAACATATTCTAAATTTAAACTTTTTAGTAATTGACTGTTATAAACTATTACCGACCTATAGAAAAGGGCACAATATATATATATATATATATATATATTGTAACAGGCACAGACGACATTACATTGTTTTTTTTTATTAGTAAACATGAAAAGAATAAAAGTTTGCAAATAAAACTTCCTTTTTAAGAATTAAAAATTGAAAATTAAAATTCTATACTAAACTCATATATATATATATATATATATATATATATATATATATATATATATATATATAATCACACAGATGTAAAAAAAATATTAAAATAAAACTTTATTAAAAATAGAAAAAGTAGTTTAAAAGCAAAAACTTAAAAAATATTTAGAGATAAAAATATATCTTTAAGTTTGAAAACAAATTAATTAATGTTAGAGAAAAATGGAAATGATTATTTTAATTAGTTAAATATAAACTAGCCCTTGGGCATTTAAAATGTATAAGCAAAGGTCAGATAGGAGAGAAAAACAATGGAATTGGACCTCAGTGAAAGGACCATCACATCGATGATGTAATGTCAATTGAATCTTTAAAATTAATATAAAAGGAAAAGTTTGGAAATTATTAGTTGGAGTTTATTACAAGATGACAGATATGTGTTAAGTTGGAGAGGGTTGGAAAAGAAGAGATTGAAAGATGCACTTTCAATTCCTTCAGTTGTTCAAAAAAATGAAACATCATTTTCCAATATTGCGGACCACAGGACATCAAGGTGCGGAAGAATACCATCAACCATAAAGGACCTATGGTTAACTGCACGCCGATCTCCTTATGACTTCATGGGAATTAACACCTTCCATTACAAAAAATCAGAGACTACGGACATTTTTCAAAACAGTAAGAAATATATAATTAATGAACATTTGAAAACATTAAGAACTTTAAAATATAAACTTTCCCTATATTTAAAAAAAATAGAAATAGATTCCTATCTGACCAAACTAAATTATTTATTAATTAGTTATAATTTTATTTGATGTATTTTTTTTTAAATCATTTCCATTTTTTTTTTGTTCTTTAAGTTTTATTTATGATTTTTGTTTTGCAATAAATTAAATTATATAAATGTTAAACTTAAGTTGTGGGTGAATGGTTATATAGATTTGTAAAGTTATATTAGGGGAGGGTAATCTTAGGTTATTTGTTTCATAGTTGAATTAGGTCAATGGATTGGATATATTGGTGTAATTAGTAGATGTAGTATGAGGTTCACTATGGGCAGAATCGCTGTATATGCCACACAAAACCTTGTTGCCTATGGATGGGATTGTAAGTTGGCAAAAAGGGCTGTGATCCCTTCCTATGGAGTTTTTATTTTATTGTTCTTCTTGCCATACAGATGTAATATTCCTGTATTGGACAAGAGTCAATGTCTTCTCTAACTATACTGTTCAGATGTCCATTTCTGACAGTATAGTATATTGTGCTGTTGTATTTCCATGCTACATTGAATACACCAATGTATCAGATGGATTGACGCCGGTTTGACTGTGAACTTTTGGCCTAAGAATAAATAAGGATAGAATATTTTCTTTTAAATGCAAATCTATGTAGTCTATTTATACTCAACACTCTAAATAAAAATGCATTAAATTTAAGTTGGGTATAGATGCTTGCATGGGTTTGTTACCAGTTAATTATGTTTTTGGTTTTCATGATTGATCAAAATATATAGACATTCGGTAAATACTGATACCTTACGGTGAGTATCTACGATGTATTTATGTTGGATGTCTTTAAAGTTATTGGTGTCTTGCAGCATCTTATGATGAATGCCATTGGGTTTCTTATAAATTCCCCTCTGCATTTCCATCAATGACTTTATATTTTGATTGTTTATGTTTATTTTGAAATGTTTTTGACCATGTAATCTATGTAACCAATCTATAATCAACATTTATAAAACAAACTTTTATAAATACATCTGTGCAAACTTTTAATAGGATAAAAATTAAAATGTAAATTAAAACCTAAAACAAAAGTTAAAAATAATGTTAAATGTTAAAGTAAACATGCTAAAATAATAATGTTAAATTTTATATATATGTGCGTAAATAAATGTTTGTATGTTAATTACTGGCAGTGGCTTATTTTATTCTTCTTTTAAAATATTCTTATATAAGAATTTATTGTAAAATATAAATCTCTGCTGTTCCATTGAGCTAGTGACAATGGGCTAATGACCGGAATCAACCAATATAAAATAAATAATTTTTTTTGAACTTACGTATCTGCCTACTATATAAATTTTTCTAGGTTCAAATGCCTAGATGGCGCCCTTGGAGTGCAGATTATGTTAAGCTCTTTCTCCGGATCGTTATAATATATATATATGTGTGTGCATGGAAAATCATAATCTGAACCAATTGATGATTGCTGGTTCAGCATAAAATACATGCATTAGTGATTATTTATCTTTTCTGAATGTGTGTAGATATGTGTATCAGTGGCATGATATAGTATGGATAGTTGAAGGGTGCTTGAAAGTCTGTATTAAAATCCTTTCTATGTACAATTTAGTCCTAGGTATATAAAGAATGCCTGTATTTCAAATATTACACATTAAACTGTATTCTGCCCATCCCTCTTCTATGTATTTAAATGAATAAGGTCCTATACATGAGGGATCAAAGTGACTTGTGTTCAACATGTGGATGACAATAATATTGGAAACACCATGGAATTTGAATTTCCATCATTAGATTTTCAGTAATATGGATGGATGAAGAATTAGAGAATGGGGTAGATTGAAGCCTGTCCATTAAAGTATTAAAATTTGCTATCTTAATATAACCAGAACACTGATTATATATATGTTGAGGTCAACATGGACATGACAATAATATTGGCATCAGCAACAGATTTCGGCTTTCCATTATTAGATTTTCAATGGAATGGATGGCTCAAGAGTTGGAAGTTGGAGTAGATTGAAGCCTGTCCATTAAATTATGAATTTTTCTATTTTAATATAAACTGAGCACTGATTATATATATATATATGGGGGGGGGTGGTAATATGAACCAACTGATGAGTGCTGGTTCAGCACGAAATATGTGTATTGGTGATTATTTATTTTTTCTACATGTGTTTGGTCAGGTGTATCAGTGATATGGGATAGTGTGGATAGTTGAAGTGTGCTTGAATGTCTGTATTCAAATCCCCTATACTTACAACTAAGATTCTTTATTGTTTGTTGTATTAGCAAGACACCAAATCAATTGCATTACTTTCATTACAGACTTTTTTCCTTCATTAGCCTTATTTCCATTTTGATTAGAATAAATGTCATTTAAACATATTTTCAATAAAGCCAGAAAAAAAACTATTATAACAAATATGAAGTTAGGTAACGTCATATTATATGATTTTATTGTTTTCTGCATAAGATGTTTTTATCCTTATTATTGTTTTATCAAATCAATATTTTTTATTTTATTTTCATATTTCATTACTTATATTAATTATTTTTTTTATCAATGTTTTTTTCCTTCTAAATTTGAACTGTTTATCCGAAAGGCATCTGTTAAGAACTTTTACACCTTTCTAATTGTACTAGATATTAATTTTAGAATTATAAAATTACATTTTATTACATTAACTTTTTTATAATATATTAATTTTGTGTTAAACATCTGATTTATATTATAAACAACAAATAACATTTGTAACACCTTCTGAATGTTGACAATAGTATTAAAAAAATCCACACAGCCGTTTTAATTTCAGATTAAAAAAATTAAATATGAATAAATAAATAAGGTTTATGTATATATTAACACACTCCGATAATCAACAACCATAAACTAATTTGGCGATTTGAGAGTAGAACTATCAGTTTTGATGCATGAGTCATTTGAACATAAATGGTCATAAAAAGAGTGAAAATATAGTGATCTACTGCAGTATTATAAACAAATGTGTTACGTGATCTTAAGAGTAATCTCTAATTTTAAGGTTGTGTACTTTAATTAATATTATGTATTCTTTATCAATTTAATGAATCTCATCTTTTTTAGCATTCTTAACTCTTTGGGCAATTTTTTCCATCGATTTCTATTTTTGTTTCATAATCGTTTTATTTTTTTATCCATATTTATTTATTATTATTAAATATTGCTGATGTATAATGATTGTTTATTAATTAATTTATATAATTTGAAATTTAAAAATACATTTAAAAATAGAAGGGAATAATTATCTTTCACTTACACTTTTAATTTACTTTGTTTGTTTTTTTGTTTTTTTTTTTAAAGGAAAAAAAAAAGGAAAGGAGAAATAGAAGGAGAAGAAAAAACATTTATTGAGAGATATGTGTTATTCCCATAAGTGAAATTATTTAATGTGTTTACATTTTTTCAAACTATATATTTTTTCCAATACATAGAATTGTTACTACTAAGTCACACATTAGTATACTATTAAACATAATGTTTCAAGTGACATTTTCCATTTTTTTCTCTTCAGTTGTTGATGGTCTAACTATTAAAAGCTATCTTAGGAATTGAATCAGTGATGTTTAGAATGATGAATACTAAATATGAAAGACCCATATGATATTATATAATTGCAATTTTAATTTTTTATCATTTGAAGTTAGAAAGAAGGTAGGATATCATGCAAAATGCTAAAACAGGAGTCAGCAACCTACAGCTCAGGAGTCATATGTGGCTCTTTAATCCCAATCTCAGTGCTATATTTCAGCTATTTGATTTCAATATCATGGTGTTTTTATCATGATAACCAAATACATATTTTTATTTCCCCATATTATTTATGAATAAATATTTTGGTCACTCTAGGAGAGAAAAAAATGTACATTATAATATTATATCATGAATTCATTTTACTATAGAATAGTAATTATTGAATACTGTGAATAGTTAAATATTAGAAACTTCTGAATAAATCAAAGTATCAAAGTAACTTTTTGTTTGTTTGATTTTAAGATAATTTTTCTTTTTGTTGTAATATATATAAATTGTATTATGTTCTATAATTAAAATGAATGATCAAATATATCCATAGTCATTAAGGAATTCATATTTTTCATGAAACTATTTTTCATTTCTTCTCTTGAGATACTTTTATATGAGGGGGGGGGTAAACAAAATGACTTTTCATATTAAACTGTTTTTCTAATATTTTATTAATTGTTTAAATTTTAGTATTACCTCTGATATGTTAGATGCATTACACAATATGTATATATACTTTTTTCTTTTGGTATTTTATTTCCTTATTTATTTAGTGTTTGTTTATGAAAACAAATAATTAGCCATTCTCTAGATGAATTTGTTCTATGTTAAACTTTTTTTTTCCAAGTCAGTGGCTTATGAACACATTTATTTTGTTTTTAATCATTGTAATATGTTAGTATAGGCTTTTGTACTTAGGATTTTTCACTCTATTCATTCTCTACTTTATCTCAAGAAACCAATGCATATGATTATACACATACAAAAATTATACAAGATTACCAAAATGCATATTTTATGCAGAAAGAGTACTTATAAATTGGGACAGATCATAATCTCCCACACATATATACAATTATTTCTTGGTTGATACTAAGCAAATTTTAATGGATAGGCTTCAATCTTCTCAACCTTCCAACTGTTCAACATCCATTTCATTGAAAAGCCAATGATAAAACACTCAAAGCCTTTGTTCAATTTGTGGAGGATGAATAGACTAAAAAATGTCAAGTCCAAACCCATCTACTTATCTATATAAGAAATATTCAGTATAAATAAATTACATATTAGTTTAGAATTACATAATCATTGTAATAGCATAATTCCACTTTTTATATTTTTGTCATGATCAGATATATTTATGGTATGCATCATTTTGAGTGGGTAAATTTTTTTTGGCAAACTGTAGTTATAGTTTTAGAAGATAGCCATGTCAGGAGAACACCTAAAAACAACAATTTTTATTTTTAAATTTTAGTTCTATTATGAATTCCAATGAAATCAGACATATTATGGATGTATGTTCAGAATGCTGTTAACAATGTTCACCATATGAGCTTATAGTGTATTATCAACCAAGTTAGACATTTGTTGGAGATAAAAATAGTATTTATGACTATAGTCTTTTGATTTTTTATGTAGATATATTTAATTATGGATGAGAGTGGTAAATTTATAGCTATATTTCAATCATGTTGGAAAAATACTTTCATTTATACAACTTCTAATATTATATACAACAATGACATAAAAATGAATTGTTTTGCCTGATAGCTGCATCACTACTTTTTTTTTTACCATAAAAAAATCTTTCATAATTTGGTACATTTATATTTTTTTTAATCAAAACTTACTAAGTTGACAGGTTTTATATATGTCAATAAATACATCAAAATTCCTTTTTTTTAAAAAAAAAATTGTTTTTCTATGACTATAAAAAAATAAAATACATCGAATGTTTCAACTATTTTATATAGTCTTTTTCAAGAAATCCTCAACTATATAATAATAAATATCAAATATTCCAAACAAATGCAAAAATATTAAAAAATACTAAAATTCTCTTTACCTCAATACTTTTTTTATTACAAACAGTCTCAACTATCAATTTTTTTACATTTATATACCCATCCAAAATACCTTAAAATCATTTAATTAAAGCCTATTAATTTCTATTTTCTTTTCTATTAACATCTTGTTTAATTCTGATTTAATTTCATTAATGTAAATTCCTTACATTATTATTGTTTCATGATATGACTTTATATTTTAAATTCATTACCAGTATTTCTATTTTCATGGCTATGATTTACTCCTTAAAATCGTTAAAATCACTTGCAAAGGACAATTGTTCTGTTCTATGTGTTAAAGGGAATAAAAATCTCTAAATAAAACCTTGCCATGATAATTTCTACAATTGGTTTTAATAGAACACATCCTTATAAATTTTATTTAGATCACAAAGATAGAAAATTTTGCTAAAATAAGTTATTACACTAATTTTTAAGAATCAAAACTATTGTTTACAAAATATTTTAGGACCAATGAAATACTGAGTATATTCATACAATTATAACATATAGAATAGATCCAAAAGAAAGATTCAGAAACAAGATTTGATACAAAAAATGACAACATAGAAAAAAATATCATTAATAATAGTTATTCATCATTTATCTTTAATAAATCTTAATAGATTACAAAATACTGTAACAGTCTAGGTTTTCCACCAGAAGAGCGAAAAATACATCTTACTATGATTGAACCTAGGATCTTCAGGTAGAATGTTGTGAATGACATGATGAAGTACCTAACCTATGATTATATCTACTTACAATGGGCTAGCTCTAAGATTACACATTAAATTTAGATATATTTTGGGCTAATTCATTCATATCTCATCACTCTTTCAGAGTCTATTATGCCTCAGTATTCAATCTTATGGAGAAATTTGCCTTTGGTTCTTTTCAGGGGTGAATTTACTTTATCTAGCCACTTACTGCAGAATCCAATTGAGCGAAGGATTTATTCAAGCATATTATTATATTATTTGTAATAAGACGGTGTATATATATGCATATATATCCTGTTGTGAATTGATAAACAAATGAATAAATAATTTGGACCAACCAGAGAACATTTAAATGAAAATCAAATTCACAATGTTTATTGACTAACAAAATAAAATGTCAAAATTCTTTTAACATGATAAAAAATTATATATGTGTGTGTGTGTCAAGTATGTATTTCTACCATATTCACAATAAAATATGTCTACTATTTCAATCCTTACACATGGTAGATATAAATGACAAGGCATAAAATATTTACAAAGTAGATAAAATTAAAAACCAAAAAAATTATCAATTCATTATTACTATGATTGCAAAGCTGACTAACTATTTCACTTCATCATATGAATGTATGTGCAATAGCCTCAGTATCCAATTCCAGTTGTTGAAGTTCCATCTTCTTGCCCCCCCCCCCAAACTGTGTACAAATTAGCTATGGTTGATAGAAAAAACATCCACAATGAAAATTAGTCATTTATGACAAATAAATATAAATGACTACTTAACAAAAAATAAATAAATAAACATGAACTCTGTCCTGTAGCAAGTGTGTGTTCTTAATATTAAATAATATCAAATAAATATTACCTTATCCCATATCACAGTGCTAATGATGAGTAATGTAAAGTCACTACAGAGAGAGAATTGACCTAAACTTTATTTTTAAAAAAAATCTTTTTGTCTAACTCAATAATCATTTCCTTCCTATACTTTGTGCTTCCAATCGTAGAGGACTCTTCCAAATTCTAAGTATTGAGATTCTCAAGTGCAGAAATAAAATAAAAATAGAAATTCTACAAATATGCATATATATAAAATAACCCATAATATATTAAAACTTTCTTCCAATCATCTTAATTAATGACCCATGAATTTGTCAAATAATGACTTTGATAGATACAGTCTATTTCTTCAGATCATCTTTATTTCATAAGTCATGTATCATATGTAAAAAGTCCTCAGTGACACCTTTGAAGTGATATTATTTTGATCATCCATAGTTGCTTTTCTTTTGGATCAATCTATACATGTAAGACAGAATATTTGATATTTCCTAAGGTATTGTATAGGTGAATGTTAAATCAGTGTGTTTCCTATACTCAGGGACAATAGCACTCTAGTCCTATCACAATGTTAAATTATCCAGAATATAGTGCTCAACATCTAATAAAAGATTTAAATTTGCTTAAGTTGCTGTTTGGTATTTAATGGCACATAAAAGAAAAAGTTACTTCATCCTATCTATCTATCTATCTATCTATCTATCTATCTATCTATCTATCTATCTATCTATCTATCTATCTATCTATCTATCTATCTATCTATCTATCTATCTATCTATCTATCTATCTATCTATCTATCTATCTATCTATCTATCTATCTATCTATCTATCTATCTATCTATCTATCTATCTATCTATCTATCTATCTATCTATCTATCTATCTATCTATCTATCTATCTATCTATCTATCTATCTATCTATCTATCTATCTATCTATCTATCTATCTATCTATCTATCTATCTATCTATCTATCTATCTATCTATCTATCTATCTATCTATCTATCTATCTATCTATCTATCTATCTATCTATCTATCTATCTATCTATCTATCTATCTATCTATCTATCTATCTATCTATCTATCTATCTATCTATCTATCTATCTATCTATCTATCTATCTATCTATCTATCTATCTATCTATCTATCTATCTATCTATCTATCTATCTATCTATCTATCTATCTATCTATCTATCTATCTATCTATCTATCTATCTATCTATCTATCTATCTATCTATCTATCTATCTATCTATCTATCTATCTATCTATCTATCTATCTATCTATCTATCTATATGTAAAATAAATAAAATATCCGTTAATTAAAAACAATATTGTAAATATAATTGAAATAATATTTTTAACGGTTTACAAACAATTACAAACAATCTTTAAATCTCCAGAAGTACTTTCGGTTACTTTCTAACCTGCCTCAACTGCCATTAAATACAAAAACTAAATGCGGAAGCAAACGTCATCAATTCAAATTCCACGAATCTCATATTTTAATGTTAGAAGCTTGTCGATTTATTAAATGTGTTTTATTCCTGTTTATAAAAATTGCCTCTTTAATTTTTCTTTTACTATGGTTTCTCTCTTCGTGAATTATTTTCACATTTTCAAAATTAAAATTAAATTTATATTTACATGTTTTTTCATGATCGAAGAAAACTGAAGAAGATATTAAATCACCATTATTTTTATTTTTTACACGCTTATATAACAATTTGTGTTCCTTCAATCTTTTCTCAATGCTGCACCTAGATTCACCTATATATGATAGCATACAATCACAAAAAAATTGATATATGACATTACTTTTTTGCTTGACAAGTATGGCATCCTTAGAATTATTAACTAATTTATTAATATTGTTTGGAATGTAGAATGAAACATTAAATACATTCTTATATAAATCCTTAAAAAATTTTACTTGTGGATTTGAAATAAATGGAATAGATATCTATTTTTTTATTATTAATCTTCATTTCTTTTAAATTATAATATATTTTTTTTAAATTGACTTAAAGTATTGTTTATTTGTTCCATTTTATAACCAACATCAAGCAATTCCTTGGCAAATATCTCAATATTTTTCAATTTATCACTTTGGTAATGACATAATTTTTCATTCCGAAACAAAAAAGATTTAAAACTTGCCATCTTATTCATCATTGGTACTGTTGATTTACAATTTATATATCCTCTTTTTTGCAATGGCTTAATTATTAGTTTATAATTTAATATAGTGTTAATAGTATATTAAATTATAAACTAATAATTAAGCCATTGCAAAAAAGAGGATATATAAATTGTAAATCAAAAGTGCCAACAGTATGTTAAATTATAAACTAATAATTAAGCCATTGCAAAAAAGAGGATATATAAATTGTAAATCAAAAGTACCAATGATGCATAAGATGGCAAGTTTTAAATCTTTTTTGTTTCAGAATGAAAAATTATGTCGTTACCAAAGTGATAAATTGAAAAATATGGAGATATTTGCCAAGGAATTGTTTGATGTTGGTTATAAAATGGAACAAATAAACAATACTTAAAGTCAATTTAAAAAAAAATATTATAATTTAAAAGAAATGAAAATTAATAATAAAAAATGGATATCTTTTCCATTTATTTCAAATCCACAAGTAAAATTTTTTAAGGATTTATATAAGAATGTATTTAATGTTTCATTCTACGTTCCAAACAATATTAATAAATTAGTTAATAATTCTAAGGATGTCATACCTGTCAAGAAAAAAAGTAATGTCATATATCAATTTTTTTGTGATTGTATGCTATCATATATAAGTGAATCTAGGTGCAGCATTGAGAAAAGATTGAAGGAACACAAATTGTTATATAAGCGTGTAAAAAATAAAAATAATGGTGATTTAATATCTTCTTCAGTTTTCTTCGATCATGAAAAAACATGTAAATATAAACTTAAATTTAATTTTGAAAATGTGAAAATTCTTCATGAAGAGAGAAACCATAGTAAAAGAAAAATTAAAGAGGCAATTTTTATAAACAGGAATAAAATGCATTCAATAAATCGAGAAGCTTCTAACATTAAAATACAAGATTCGTGGAATTTGAATTGATGACGTTTGCTTCTGCTTTTAGTTTTTGAATTTAATGGCAGTTGAGGCAGGTTAGAAAGTAACCGAAAGTACTTCTGCAGATTTAAAGATTGTTTGTAATTGTTTGTAAACCGTTAAAAATATTATTTCAATTATATATATATATATTGTGACCTTCTAAATGGGCACAAGGAAGAAATTTTAAGTAAATAACATTGTGTCAGTAGGAACCAATTATATTTAACTAAGAAAAAGTGAAATAATATGAAATTTTTTTATAAATTTTCTTTAAAATTTGGAGAAGTTACTTGCAGATACTGTTTAGAAGTTTTAGAAACATTTAGAATTTTTTGATGAATATTTGATAATAGAAGACTGATGGATTGCCCCAGGAACTGTTAGTGAGTAGGTTGAGTTAATACATATTCATTTTATTTGTCTATGAGACAGTGTTTGATATTTGCTTAGTGATTTTCTGTTATTTGTTAATTAATACTTCAGTCCATAGCATGGTTAATACAGTATAGTTGAGTAGTGGTCATATAAGCTTAATTTTATCAGATTGGTTTAGTATTATATTGTGGCATATGTGTTTGTGCCATCCTACAACTTCATCTTTCATTCATGTATTTAATTATGACACTGAATACTATATTTTACAGTGAAATACATAAATTTATAATAGATATCTCTGATAACCAATTTGAACACATTTTAAGTGATTAATGAATTGATGGATCAGTGGAATGTTGGGCAGACCGAACACACTGTCATCTACTTTATTTTCTAAATAATTATTTTTTTATTATTCTAAAAATGTAGAAAATATATTTTTTGATTCAATTTGATTAATATTATTTAGAAGTCAGAATGATTTTTTTTTTAAAAAAAATATTGAATATTTCCAGCTAATTATTTTAGTGCAAAGGGTGGAATTGACCTTCTTGAGGTTGACTTTTGGGAGAAGTAACCTCTTGATTTGTGAAAGAAAATATATATTTAAGCAATAGTCGGTAATAAAAAAAACATTTTTTTTATTAATTGCTTTTCTCCTTCTCTATATGGTAATTGCAATCACCAACTTCTGTCGGTCAAGAAGGTTAATATTTAAATAAAAATTTTAAAGTATAACTTTCTTTAAGTATTTTTTTTTATGTGAAACTAGTATCTAAATAATTTTTTTTTTTTTTTAATTAAGAAAGAATGAAAACATAATTGACTTTAAACAAGGTATATCACATTATCTTTCATTCAACTAACTTTTAGATTAAATATCATTATTTAAAATGTATATGTGCATCGATCAATCAAATTTAACTTATTTGATCTCAATCTTTAGTATTAAGGATATGAGCAAGGTTATGCATAACTTTGTATCAAAACATTTCATAGACTAGATTAAAAATTATTTCTAGCTGTTTAATGGTAAAACTCAAAAAAAGTATGCAAGTTTAATTTAGTATAATGTGCTATAAATTATCATCAAGTGAGAATTGTATCTAACCATTCATATCCTATATGATTAAAGAATTGAATGTATGGTTATATAAAACTAATATATAATTGACATCTACAAAATGTACATATAACTTAACTCAAGTGGAAGAGTGTGAATATTGTATGTGTATATTTTACTCATTGTTCTCCTCATTTATACTTAACCTATAAACAAATATTGTTATTTAAAAAATTGTGTATACTTAAATGAATCTCATAAATTGATAAACTATTCGCCTAATGGATGGCATTTAAAAAGTTATTGTAAACATCCAGATAAATATAATTATAGTTAATATTAATTTGTGAAAATTAGTGTTACTGCAAAAATTTGTAAGATTTATTCCTGAGTCATAAATTGCATAATTTGCAATGAATTAAATGATAAAACATTATTAAAATCTGCAGCAGTAAGCATTAATTTATCATTATCAAAAAAAGAAAATAAAAGAAATATTGAATACTTCATATGCTATATCATTGGCAATCTCAATTACCTATTGCTAAAAACCTTTGAAATTGCTCCTCAATTGGATCCATAATGTATATTGTCTGTCCTACAGGAATTCATCTATATGTCTACTTATACTTATTCATTTTGTAATTATTGATATTATCTTTATATATGCCCAAAAAGCTTTATTTATAGTCTGTATGAATGAACAAATATTTTCTCATTAAAAAGGATTTAATCATTTTACTATCAGTGTAGGGTAGATAGGTAGATTAATTTATCTTATATGTTGTTTCTTTGCTCCAAGATTGTCTCAGACACATATAATATAAAAGTATTGTACTAAATAATTGATTATCATTTAAATATAATTTCTTTTATACATGTTTTTATGTGCTTATGTTAGCAGTAGAACTGTTTATTTGCTATCATGAAGCTAACAATGAATCTAAAGAGGGATAAATACACAAAAGTGTTGTTTTGTCTTTGCATTGTCAGAGATGATTAGGTCTATTTAATAATAATTATTATACTCCAGATTTAAAACAGTTATAGTTTGTCACAAATTAAAATTTTATTTTCGATTTATTAATTAATATTGGCATAGCAGTTATGTCATAAATATGATTTGAAATTATTTTGTATGTTATTTATGCATGTGTGTTTTATTTTGTGCAACACATTGTACATAACTGTTAAGTTTATGATTGTTTGACTTGCATCTTCCTGATCATTTTTGATGATGTAATATGCCAAAAAAGGTGAAAGAATTAGGAATCTATACATGAATAAATTTGTTTTAATGTTTAGAATGAGATGTGTTAAGTAGATATAAAAAAAGGAAACATTAAGAATATATATTATATTGTCAGGGATTGAAAGAACTCTCCCTTAGTTCATTTAAATATTTACTATGAGTGGATTATATCTCCTAGATTAAATATTTGTGCATTATGATGATGATATTATACAAAGTGAAGCAATGTATTTCCCTTGTTTTTGGTAATGAGACTGAGTCCACACCAATATTGTACCTCTAAGTAAGGTTAGAATGTCACTATATTTGTCATTAGATTATTAGAATTATGAATGTCTTCTTGTCTCTCTTGTGTCCATTTAGAATTTTTTTATATAACATAGTCAGAGCTATGTGGAATATAGGGTGTCAGTTGAAATGAAGGTAGGATTAACTTTTTATGGCATATCTACAACTGAAGTAGTAGTATAGTTGTTGGCTGGTCTATGACATCATCCGTATTATATTTACCTCTTGATTTCATAAGCAAACTGACAGGATGTAATTGGTTTAGTTATATGATAGCATGTAGCATAATGTAAAAGCAGACATGAAATGCTATTGGTGCTGAAGGTATGGAAGGGTTTTATCACCAGATTTGCATGTTATGAGTAAATATTTCAAATCATTTTGGTGTCTTTGGCTCTTTTACAACCATAGCCACCACTATCCTATTAGGCAGGATTGGTGTTGCTAGAGGGTTGCATTAGATCCTAAGATCTAGATGCAGTGCTCTCAGATCCAAAGCTCCTCACTGATGAAGGCCACAAGCCAGAAAGTAGTCTGGGGATATTGGATGAGTAGGCAATAGATAGGGATTTTATGCACAAGCCTTCTGGCATCCATTGATTACTCTGTTTAGCACAGGTGGCAATACTGTATGGAGAGTTTTGCTCTGTTTATCAACAATTAATGTGCTAGTATAGGAAATGTGATCATGTGATGCTTAATGGTTTAACACCAATCCTGCCTAATAGGATAGTGGTGGCTATGGTTGTAAAAGAGCCAAAGACACCAAAATGTATGGGTGCTGAACTGAGTTCAGACCCGTATGACTATGTAAGCTATTGAGCTTAGATTGAAAATATTTTTTGCATTTTCAATTTCATTCTCATAGTTTGTAGTTAAGTAGAGATAAAAGGTGGTTGCTAGAGGGTTGCATTAGATCCTAAGATCTAGATGCAGTGTTTAATGGTTTAACACCAATCCTGCCTAATAGGATAGTGGTGGATATGGTTGTAAAAGAGCCAAAGACACCAAAATATATGTGTGCTGAACTGAGTTCAGACCCATATGACTATATAAGCTATTGAGCTTAGATTGAAAATAGTTTTGTGTTTTCAATTTCATTCTCATAGTTTTGTAGTTAAGTAGAGATAAAAGGTGGTTGCTAGAGGGTTGCATTAGATCCTAAGATCTAGATGCAGTGCTCTCAGATCCAAAGCTCCTCACTGATGAAGGCCACAAGCCAGAAACTAGTCTGGGGATATTGGATGAGTAAGCATTAGATAGGGATTTAATGCACAAGCCTTCTGGCATCCATTGATTACTCTGTTTAGCACAGGTGGCAATACTGTATGGATAGTTTTGCTCTGTTTATAGATCAACTCCTGATCTTGATTGGCTTTAAAGTACCTCAGTAATTGCTATTGTGCTTATCTGGGTATACTCTCATCATAAACATTTGACCCTATCATTTATTTTTTTATGTCACTTCTTTTTCTTTACTAATCTTAACTAAAATTTATGCTTATCTTTTTAACTTACATTTAATGTGAGTGTATTAGGTGGTCATTCTGACTGATGAAAATAAAGCCTTAAACTGTGAGCATTTGTTTTTTAATAGTGAATGGTCCTGAATATAAGTAATAAAATTTTTGACATAGTATTTTCCAGTGGTTTATTTGGGTGGGACATTTTGATAAAGACTTTATTTCCTCTTTTAAATTTGTGTGCATTCCTTGTCTTGTTTCTTCACTTAGCTTTATTTATTAGTGTTCCATATGGCACAACTATCTATATCTTACTTACTGTGGAACGTCTTTGTGTTTGTAATGTCCTCAATTATTCTCTTTTTTATTAAATATTATATTTGGGTTTATGCCTTTGGATTTGTCTGATTTACATGTTCCAAGTCACAATCCTTGAGTTCCATCTTTAACATGTGCTTCTTAAGCACTAGCACTTAATATGGTTAATTAATGGACCTTCATAGGTATTGCATAATTTGTGGAACTGTAATCTTTTTTGTTTAGTGGTTTGTTCTGTGCTATTCACTATCATGATCAAATAGCTTCCCTTAATCAGATTATCTTCTATATGATGGATGAATATTAAATACCATGTTATACAGGTAAGATGGTCAGACATATAGACTTTATCTGATCTTCCCAAACTAATGATGTAGTTGTGACAGTTTTTTTCAGGTATCAATCTGCTTTGAAGGCTGTCACTATATTTGCAAACATTGTGTTTGGAGTATATTTTGTGTTCCTGGCACTAATTACTCTTACTATTTAGGTCTTTGATGGTGATATCTGGGTTATTTTCCATGAAATTCAATTATTCCACATTATTGTGAGTCTGTGGTACCATCTTGGTTTGTCACATTCCACAGTCTAGTGTTTCTTCACACTGCTGAACTTGATTATCACAAATCTCTGATTGAGGGCTTTATCCATCTTGTTAATCCAATCTCACAATTCAGTCATATTTTGCATCAGCTTCTCTAGAGTGATCTTGTCCATATTGTGTCAGTTTCCATTCCCAATCTCACAATTCAGTCATATTTTCCATCAGCTTCTCTAGAGTGATCTTGTCCATATTGTATCAGTTTCCATTATGGCTATCTTGTATTCAAGTCATTTAGGATGATGATCCTGAGTCTCTAGTGCTTTATCACATGACTCCGTCTCAATGCTCTGTTATATGGAGAGTTGGTCCATTCTTGAGTGTACATCCTAGAATTCCCTTTGGATCTCAGCTTGCAGCTTCTCCTGATCTGAACATACTCGCAACTAAAAGTTTCCTGACTCCTGCACATCTCATCATATCAGATATTCAACTACCCAACGATGCTAGACCTAAATTCTTCAAATCACTGTTGGTATTTCAAATGTTTCCCATCTATATCATTTCTTAGGTTTTTTAAGTGTCTGTTTTATTTCAGAGTTATCCCTCTCTACACTATCTAAATTGATCAGCAACTGCTTCATGTCTGTGAACAGCCTAGTTTCCACATCCTTCATCTCTATTTTTAGTTCTGCCCTGATATTATCTATGTTTGTCTTTAAAATTTTATTCTATGTTGGCCATTTTGTTACTTAATTCTTCCTTCATCTCTTCTTTCATATTTTTCATCTCTCCTTTCAGATTATTTATGCTAAGGTCCATTCTTGCTTCCATACAGTTCACACCTTCTTTCATGCTATTCATGTTATAGTCCATACTTATTTTCATAGCAGTTATTCCTTCTTTCACTCTGCTCATATTATGATCCATCCTCATGAGCGTTTGGAACAGTTGGTTCATAATAACTTCTATCTTTGGAAGCTGCATTACTCCAGCTTCAGATATCTAAACTATCTAATTAGTTGGTACTTCTTGTGTTTGAGGTAACACTTTGTTTGCAACAGGTACCTGCAGTGAGTGACCAACTTCGGTCATAGATCCTCAGGCATTTAGATCTGTGAAGGACCTTTCCCCAATACCAATAACATCATTTTCTACTTCACTATCTCTGCTTTCTTATAGTTCCTTAAAATGTCTCATGTTCCATTTAATAAATGCTTACTACTTCTAGTTATCATTAGATTTTTCTTTAATACTTAAATACAAAAGTATTCCTTTCTTTTTAATTACAAATAAATATATATCATAGAACTCTACTCTATTTCTTTCCATTCAGTACTTATATTTGACTTCTTTCTGTAATTATTTTTATTTGTGTTGAGCTAGTATTTGTCTGCCAGCTCATAATCATACATATATATACACACATATTTTGTAAAAATAAAATATATACATTGTAATAAACTTATTTTATTAAAAATAAATAAACATGCACATATATATTTTGTTAAAATATAAATATCGTTTTATAATACATAATTTAAAAAAAAAAAAGTTAACATTTAGTTTTAAAATGAGGATTTAAGAAGTTAAAATAAATTAGCTCGAGATCTTGCTTATTGATAAAAGTTTGTCTTTCGTTTAGTCTTTAAAAAAATTCTTAAAGATAGAAAGTAAGAGAAAGCAATTAGTTTGATTGTTGGGACTTTGACAGTGAAGGTATTTTTATGCTATCTATTATGCTGATCAATTGGAATGTTTCTTTGGAATTTTAAAATAAAAATATGAAATAAAAGAAGAGAATATTAAAGGTGTGAACTGAGACTTTGGAAGAAAAAACTATAATTAAAGACTTTCCTTTTGTTTAAAAATTAATTAGATATCTACCAAAGTCAATATCTAATCTATAAGTTTCAATTCAGCTCAGACTGTTGAATAGTAAAGACCTAAAAAGTGCAAGAAGAAAATGTTGAATAGCTAGAGCTAACAGAACTTTCCCTTTTGGGAACCTCTTGCTATTGCCACCTGGAACTGCCTTGTAAATGCCGGACATAGAGAGCTAGCTGAGGAGAAAGGACTGGAAGAAGACACGAACAAACCATGAAGAATATAGAGTGAAATATTTCACCCACACAGGATCTGCACTGATCGATCAGGATAAATAGACTTTTTTGTTAGAATCTCAAGAGACATTTGCATAATAGATTTAAAAGAAAAAAGAAAGGAAAGCCTTCACTTCAAATGTCTCAAAGTTTCAGCAATAGAAAGGGAGGGATATAGTCTTTAAGTAGATGTACTTACTAATTTAAATTAACCCACATTATATTGTTTTTTTATTATTTAATTTTTTGTTACGACCTATTAATTAAACTTACCTTTAGTTTCTATGATTGTTATTCTTATAATGTATAGATAGGAATAAGAAAAATTGTATACTCGATCTAAGGACGAGTAAAAGATTTAACATTAGAAAGAGGAGGTTTGAGTGTGTTTATTTTTAACAAACGCACTCTTATAGTAAGTCATCCTTGAGTTCACTCATAGATATATACCATGATATTTGATGAAATATTGTATTATTGGTAAAGTGACAGCACATGATCCTTTGAGAACGATACATGCTAAATCTTGATTAGAAAGAAAAAGGATCGGCAGGGTTTGATTTGACAAATGCGAGGAAAAATAATAACCAACAAATAGAATAAAGGTTAATAAATATTTCAACAATATTTAAGCATCGATCTGTTTTGTTTCTTTTTTAGTTATTATAATTAATTCTTATCTTTCATTTTGTAGTCTTTTGGTCCGTAAAAAAGAAAATAATTTTAAGGTTTGCAATTGGTGATTGCCGTTCGTAAATAAATTAACCGTTATTATAAAAAAAAATTTTATAATATGGTCTAGGCAGAAATGTTTAGTGGCACTCTCGAACAGCCACTGTATGTTGCAATCTTGTAAAATTTAAGAGCATAACAAAATGTTTTGTTACAGTGTGTAAGTATTACTTTTAATGCCTAGTTTTGTTTAGCCTTTCCGACATTTGTCTAACTCACCTATTTTAATTTTATTTTATTACTTAAGTCTTTACTTATTAATTAAATATTTACATTTATTTTAAAATTGTTACTTTTTTTGATGTTTTGTTTTTAAATTAATTATTCTTAAATCATATTATTATAAGGGGTTCTTTGATGTCTTTGCTGAGTAACAAATTGCACTTAGTAATTTTTAAAATGTTCTTCATATTATTTACATTTTGTCATTATCAGGTATATCAATTTTATATTATTATCATCATTATTATTACTATTTTTATTATTATTATTATAAACAATAAAAATAACATTAAACTTATATTCACAAAAAACATTGAAATTTTATATTAAATAAATAATATTTGTTCAAAAAATGAAAAAATAAAAATGTCACTAATAAAATCAAACAAAGTGGAAATACTACTACTTTCAGTCAATTATTGAATATTGAAATAAAATATAAAAAAAGAATAAAAAAAAGATGAATAAACAAATAAATAATTTCTCATAAAAAAGTTTTAAAAAAGGCGTTCAGTGTGTGTGTGTGTGTGTGTGTGTGTGTATGTAAGTTTTATATTTATCTTTAATACAATTTTCATTTATACACAAATTTTACAAAAGACATAATTATGTATTTTATTTAAATATATTTAATATTTACTAATTTTATATAATTTCTTTAATATATATATATGAAAATAATCCAGTGTTTAATGTATTTTGAAATATACGAACTCTAATATATTTAAATATTTATTTCACAGAAGGCAGGCAGTGCTGTACTTCTTACTCACGTGGAGTGATTTAATAAATATATAATCACAATAGTAAACCTTCAAATAAATACATATTTATTATTAATACTTTGTTGCTCTTAATATATTACCGGCTATTATTCCATGATTACGCAAAGATAATAACATGTTTTCCTGTACTGTTACCCATAAATGATTTATTATATTTATTGAATATATTGAGAAGTCTTTTTAAAAAGCATCACAATTTATTTTTTAAATTGTAGTTAAACTACACGTTGATATTCTTCCTCTAAACATTTAATGGAATAACATTTTTTGGAGTATGGGGCCAACTTTCTTTAAATGTCTGCTATGTATTATTATAAAGACAAATAGATCATGTGATTCAATATTTCCATAATAATAATAATAATAATAATAATAATAATAATAATAATAATAATTTGTTAATTCTTGATTTTCCTATTTGTAGAAGACTTTTTATGTTGATAATATTTAATATTAGGCTATATAATTGGTGGTATTTATAAAAGTGTATTAGTAAGCAAATTTTATAAATTATAAATTAACTGTTCTCTAAATAGCACTTTAATTTGCCAGGTCTTTTTTAAAAATAGTTTACCAAAGTAAATATCACTTTTTCTTTCGCAGTACATATTTTGGAAAAAAACAATAATAATCTTACTATTTAACATTATTAAGAATAAGTGTGTAATTCAAAGGTTCTAAAACCAAATGTAGTCGATTGTATTACAAACTAGAAGATTTGTGTCCGAACTATAATTATTTATACTCTTAGAATGATGTGGCTTGCTTGCTATTACATCATATTTAGTAACAAAAAAAAAACATTCTTCTTACAAAAAAAAATAATGAATAATTTAATAGTTCTTAAATGCTCTCAAATTCTTACCAAGAAAAACTATAAACGAAATTTAGGAATATAACAATTTTCTGAGGTTTATTTTGTTTCTGCATTAATTCACATATTAGTATTACAAAGCTAAAGTCTATAAATTATTCATGAAGTACACATCCACATACTAAGACGTTACTCGTTTCAAATTTGAAGTATTTTTTATTGGTCTTGAAGACTATACCTAACTTAAATTTATTCTCTTATATATATATACTGAAGCAGTCGGATCTGAATTTGATCCTAGCTTCATGACATCTAGCCATAAGTTCACTTCAAACCCTAGTACTAACCTTAAATTTCCGATGCAATGGGGCTTTATACGGCTTTATACGTTCAATCCATGCTAATTTCCATAAAGAATAACTTATTTCATAAATGTGTATTCAAATAACTAGTTTCAGATTTAAATTCATTAATTTTATTAATAAATTCATGATAGAATTATTCATGAATTTATATGTATTATAACTGTATATATTTGTAAATATTTAAATATATATAATTGTTTGAAAGTTTCATTGCATCGAGGGAAGGTATCTAAAAACAATCAGTAAGTCTAAAAACATTGATAATGAAAGAAGCACTAGCGTGAAGGCATCAGTGGACAGATATATATAGCTCTGAAAAGTTTGGAGAGAAAGAAGCCATCTTTGTTGCAGAAAAGTGCCAGTAAATAATGTGCTGTTCAAAACCATAAATTCAAATAATCTTTCAATTATGGTGAAGGCTAGAACATCAGGAATCTGGCTACGGTTCCTGAAGCCCTTTGAGAATCTTCAATGAAGCTGCTAAATTCTTTCCAGACAAATCATGCTGCCAAAATCAAATAAAATGCCATTCAAGTAATCAATCAAATGATGCCTATGTTTTTTTACCAACTCGGACGTGTAACTTAAGAATCCAGCCCGGAAGAAATGGGTAATATATTTCCATAATAAACCTTAAACTTTCTGGCCAGTTCCAAACTTTACTTTACACTCCCTTTAAGAGCTCTTTTCATTCTATAAATGTCATAATCTTTGTGTAATAATCTCTGTGTAAACTTATTTTTATTTATGCTATTATATCGTAATTCTCTCAACTTCTAGTCTTTAAACTTTCTCTTTTCTTACTTGGCGGTTCATTTATTATATATATATATATATGTATATTTGTGTGCTTTATTAATGTCGTTTATTTTTAATTATATGCCAATAATCTTTCGACTCAATGAGCTTCTTTGTTCTATTTGCCTCACGCAAATAATATAATATTAATTCTAGTAGTAGTTCTGGCCCATTAAAACTAAATTTATAAGTTCTATCAATCATCGAGTCAAAAGAAATTATTACATGTTTACCATTTTTATAATTGGCTAATAATAAATTATTAGCTCCACTTCCAATCTACGCCTCAGCTATTTTCTTGTATTCACCAATGTATATTTATTCAAATATAATCTTAAAATGTTTTTTGCAAAGGGCCGATAAAGAAATCAAATAAATATATTCTAATTCAACTTTGTTATTTTCAATTAAGATTCAGGAAGGGCACGATGATTGGGGCATAATTAATATGATTTACAAATACTTTGAAATAGTTTTACTTAAAACTCATTTGACTTTAATTCATTTGATCAAGTCATAATGTAGAGCATTCTATAATTGTGTTTTAGTTCTCAAACAGTGACTAGTAAGTCATCATCTTCAACATTGCTGATGTAGGGCAATCTTCCGCTCTGTTAGACTGGTCGGTGATCATATTTCTGTTATTTTGAATTATCAAGGAAGAAGGCACTTCCTCTCCTGTTCATATTAGTGAAAGGGCATAAGACTTGTCAGACGCAAGCCGCTATAGGACTTCGATTATCGACTAGCTATCGTCTTTCAAGTTCATTTTTTAGCTCATAATTCATCAGCACAGTTACCTCTCTGTTCCAGTAAATCCCCCTCTGATGCTCATAATTCATGATGAAGTGATTTCAATTAAAGTTGAACAAATTTTCAGTCATATTTAATTAAATAATTTTTCCAATAAAGATTAAAGTTATGCCCTAAATACGTATCTTGCTCTTCGTGAATGGATTTGCGAATGTGAAAATAAATATCACATTCTTTTGTATAAAATTAGAGTAATAAATTTCTTTACTAATGAATACCTTTATCTGCTTTTTATTCCTTGTTGGGGTCATAGACATAGACTTTCAAATATTGCATAATATTCATTGGAATATAACAAGAACCACCACTCTTATTATTATTATAAATTCTGTTAAAGGCTAGAGGTAATTAATATAATCATTATTTAAAATTCAAACAAAACAAATTATTATTATTAAATGTTTTCTAAACACACTTGGTTTTTTCATTCTTAATTCTTTTATAATTATTTTAATGTTAATGCTTGCTGTCTGTGTTGGCAACTCGAACATATACATATGATTCAATTTAAAATTATTTTAGTCATTTATTATCAGATATTAATGTCAGTTCAGGGGTCTCTCATCCTCACCAACCATTGAGCTAGTTTCTTGGTGCATAGCACTGTGCCGTCGATTTAGATTTCTACTAATCTGAGCTGGGTTTGAATTTAGTTTGAACCGACTGAGTTTGGATCTGACACAGTTTTTTTGCTGGGTTTTTCGACTGGTATATGGTATGTTTTTGGTCGCCCAATCATTGGAGCTCGATTTAATAAACCCCACACATACCCTGGAGATAGTAATTATGATCTTAGTTTCTCAGTCAATTGAGATCTCGATAATTAAATGTTTCTGTAGAGAGGGATATTTTTGTAGAATGTTATATATATTTGGAAAAAAGTTTTGTGATTTATAACGCATAACTGAAATAATTTTAATAAATTAAAATGTCATTTTGTAATTTTTTTTCTTATACTTAAAAATGTTTTCGAGACTATTTTTTAAATGTTCGTTCAGTAAAAGATTCGTTAGTCAAAATAATTATTGAAAGAAAACTAATAAGATAGTAACATATATATAAATTAATTATACGTGTACTATATCAGTATATATATTATACATTTGTTTATATGTGTTCATGACAGTAAGTATATAGATTAAAGCAAGGGGCAAAATAAATGAAATATTTTGTCTGTGTCAAAATTAATTATATGTATCTCAGTCTTATAATTACAAATATCCAATATGATATCATGTTAAAAGTTTTAAATTTCAAAGTATTGCTTGCTAGCACATATATTTAATGTTCACTCCATATTCTTAGTAGCCTCAAAGCAGGTGAAGACCTTTTGTGTACACCAAGAAGCCAGATGCAGTTGGTAAAATGCTTAAAAGGTTTACATGGTTTTATGCTAGCAAGATTAAAAATGATACCAACAAATAAAAGTCTTGTGTAATATTAATTTTGACATTTTTTTTTTTGTGTTAAAGCCTCATGCTTACTAAAAATGAAGTAGTGAACTCCTATATTTAAACTCAGGTCAGGAACGTGTCAGTTGTCCATAAATAATAAAATACTCATCAATCAAATCATTTTATCAAAAATTAAGTCAGTCATATGTGGTTTGGGGGTCAATGGGTTATATCACATGCCCTATTGATCTCATTTTGATCACTGGTGCCCATATAAATAAATTTGTCAGCAAATTTGATTGTCAGCACAGTAGTGGATTAGTTGTCTAAATTATAGAAAACCAAATGTGTCCAATACAGAAATTACTTGTACTACCTGCTAATATATATATATATATATATATATATATATTATATAGATATATACAAACATCATATATATATATATATATATATATATGAATGTTTGTATATCACTAATTATTTGTATAGTTTCTTTTTTCAGACATGGGAGAACAGTTGAACAGAGGGAAAGTGAGTAATGTTTGTTCCTTATCTTTAATATTTTTTTCTAAATAAAATATATGTCTCATTCAAAAAATGTATAGAAAGAGCTAACCAAGAATATGTAGGTAAACTAAAACTAAACTAAAAAAGTCATATTACATAGATTGAGGAAATAATGTGCAGCAGCTAATGAAGATAGGGACAATGGGACCAGTAGTCAGAGACCTAATTAAATGTACCAAAGAAAAAAGTTATTTAAGTATACAGAGAAAGAGTCCATAATTACCTATTATTTTCAAGATGATAACATACCTTTGTTTATACAAACCAGAATGGGAAAGCCACTGAAAAATTCATTGACCTTTCAATACCCTTTGATTCAAATAATAGATTTTTACAGTGAACACTGGGAAGATCCTCAGCAACATATAGACAGTTTAGCTGATGCTTTTGCAATAGAAAGTCTGAATAATGTTCAACAAATATTAATTGCTTGACACTATTTGAAAGCCTTGGCCAAAGACTGGTGGGGCATGCTAGAGAAAAAGTCGGACACCTTTGAACAATATTGTCACAAGCTGCTAAAAACATTCTGAAGTGAAGAGAGGCAAGAAAGCTTATTGCCTGATTTTATTAATGATCATTTTTCAGTAAATAAGGGAAATACCTATGACCAGTTTTTTTTACAATAGTCAACCAAATTTCACTCATTGTCCAGTTTTAACTTTCCAGAGTCTTGAATTGTTTGTATGATAGGACACAACATGCCACGAGAGGTTTGGGAACTTATGATTGGTAGTCAGATTGGTACTATCCACAAAATGATGGACTTATTAAAAACAGAGGATAAACATTTTAAATCTCTGGACACAAGCTACAGAAAAAACACTCCAGCCCCAACCATTAATCAAATGACTAATTTAATCTCTGAGAAAAATAATGAGGGACATCATATAACTCATTTGTGTCCCATTATCAAAATAAATGTATAGGAGAGCAGAGTATCAGCCTTGATCGATTCAGGCAGTCAAGCATCCATTGTATCTGCAGAATGGATCAGAAACTTGGAAAAGAGATGCGAGATAATGGAATTCCCAACCGGTCTGATCCAAATGACCTTGGATAATGGGGAAAAGGTGTCAAGTGAAAACCATCAAGTATGGTTGGAGGTTGAAATAAACAAAAGGTGAGTAGGGCATACATTTCTTATTATGACAGGGCTCATATCTGATGTAGGATTAGGCTCTGACTTTTTAATTCAAAACTACAGCATTATTGACTACCCTAAAAGTAGATGCTCATTTGAAAATGAAACTGTCAACTTTAAAACATCACTCCACCGGGAAGGAAACCATGACAGTTGCCTAATCCAGCTGGTTGATCTTTCAATGATCGACAAAAAGGTTGAAGAATCCATTATTACTGAACTCGATGATACCGAACAAATGCATGAAATCCTCAAGATATATGCCATAATTTTCTCTCTGATGCCGGGTGAGATTACAGGGTATACTTACCGAATCAGAGTGAAAGAAAAAACTTACATCCAGTCCAAAACATATCCGATTCCATTTCAATATAAAGATGAAGTAGAAGCGCAGATAAAACAAATGATCAAATGGAATATTGTCGAGTGCAGCCCTTCTCCGTATAACAACCCATTGGTCATTGTCAAGAAAAAAAAATGGAAACTTGCGGCTGGATGCCCAGAGGTTAAACAGCATCACAATACCAGAAAGAGATGCTCCCCCTCCTATCCAAGATGTACTTGTACAATTAGCTGGGAAGACAGTATTTTCAATGTTAGATTGAAACTTGATCCAAGGGACCAGAAATACACTGCATTTCGGTACGGTGGATACACACACATTTTTAAAAGGGTTCCTTTCAGACTTATTAATAGTGGAGTGGGCCTTATGCACTGTTTGAAACAGGTCCTTTCTGAAGAAGTGCAAAAACAGATGGTATGCTATGTTGATGACATAGTAATCATCTCAGAAGTTGTGAAGGAACACTTACAACATTTGGAAAGGTTCCTGAGTGAATGCAGAAAGAAGAATATCACAGTGAACTTAGAAAAGAGCCATTTTGCTATTGGGGAGATACCTTCCTTGGTCATGTCATTAACAAATATGGCATCAAGGTACATCCAGACAAAGTTGCAGCCATAGAGAAGTTTCCAACTCCAACGTCTCAGAAACAGATCCGATCATTTCTTGGGCTTTGCAACTTTTATCACAAGTTCTATCCAAACCTTGCCCAGGAAACTAGGAATCTTATAGACCTCATAAAAAAAACCGAAAGTGGGAATGGACCTCACTCCATGATCAGGAACTACTGAACATAAAAAACATCATACGGGTGGTTATGCTGCACCACCCTGATTTCAGCCGGACTTTTTACGTACAAACTGACAGCAGCAAGCAAGGGCTAAGAGCTGTCTTGTTTCAAAAGGGCGATTCTGTCAAACATCAAGTGATATATTTTTGCAGTCATGCTTTAAAGGGTGCAGAAATACATTACATGACCAACAAGCAAGAAACTCTTGCCATATTATGGGCATGCCAGAAATTCTGGCAATTCTTTCTAGGATCAGAAGTTGTCATCATAACTGACCACTGATGTCTAGAATTTTTTAATAAGAGTTTCCTCACCAATGACTGACTCATTAGATGGAGTTTGGTCTTCCAACAATTTCAGTATAAGATCCAATATTGCCCAGGACCAGAGAATGTTGTTGCTGACATTTTAAGTCACCATCCAGTTCAAATGAGCATACAGAATCCAAAAATAAATGATCAATCCTTAAAAATTATGGCCACCACAATATTGAGTCCTGCCGAGGCTGAGCTAAGGAATCTTGCATACTGGCAGGGCCTACAATATCACCACAATATTCTGGAGTTACCCAAGACCCAGAGTAAGGATCAGAACCTACAAATTAGATACACTCACTTTTGGGTCAAGGAGGGTATTTTACAGACCAAAACTGGGGACTAGAGTGCACCATGAAAAACTATGGTCCCAGATAGACTGAGACCACCCTTACTTAGACATAATCATCAAATCATTGGGCCCTACGGACCAAGAAAGACAGAAAAGGCAGTGCATCGCCAGTTCTACTGGCCAGGAATGTACAATCAGATTCTTGCCACTATAAGACAATGTGATGTCTGTGCTGCCACTAAGTTTCCAAATAAATCGTATGCAGGAGGTATGAAACCAGTGATGGCCACAAGACCAAATGAAATCCTCACTATAGATCATTATGTGCCTCTTTCCAAATTTAGGACTTTCAATACTTGCTTGTCACGTATGATATTTTTTCAAAATATGTTCAAATTTACCCAGTTCGAACCACCAATTCACAAAATGCCATCCGGGTCCTTCAGGATCAGCAATTTTCTGAGGTAGGTAAGCCTGAGATCATATTATCAGATCATGGCTTAGCGTTCACCTCAAAAGAGTGGAAGAATTGGATAAAAAACAAAGGTAAATAATTGTCTAACATCAATTAGAAACACACAGTCCAACCATGTGAAAGAGTTATGAGAGAAATTAGTCAACTCTTTCATGTGTGCTTACCTACAGATCATCGGAGGTGGGTCGATAAAGTTCCATATGTAATGGACTGCATTAATAATACAATGAATGAGTCCACGGGTTTCGCACCAACATGACTTCACTATGGGCAGCCATGTCAGGCCATTTTTTCTTCACTATTACCAAAAGATGAAATATTTATTAATCCAATAACTGACCAAGATATGGCCAGAAATCGTCTAGAACAGATGGCTCAGAGTCGAATAAAAAGAAGTAGGGTGCAACATTACTATTTTAAAGTTGGGGATCAAGTTTTGTTAAGATCACCAAGAACTAGTAATGCCCCCAAGAAAGAATTCAAAAAATTCTTCCCAATATACAGTGGGCCATATAAAATAATAAAAGATTGCCATGACAATGCATTTTTGCTAAAGGGAAAGGGACTCCAGGGGGTTTACAATGCCAGACAGTTAAAACCATATGTCCACCTGATCCAGGGAATCAATAAGACAAACATTAAATGACAGTATATATATATATATATATATATATATATATATATATATATATATATATATATATATATATATATATATATATATATATACAGATGAACGACTGACACGACCATAGAGAAAATGAGATTTGATTATCAGACCGATTTGTTATAAGCTTATTATAAGCTAGATAATATTTCAAAGAAAATGTTCGCAGTGAGACATGTATAATTTTGTAGTTTGTACAGATGATATTATTCACACTCATGCTGTTCTCCCATAGTCTAACAACTAGTCAAGTACACTTATGCGAATGTATCACGCATAAGTAAAGAGAATTTTTTTTCATTTTTTTTTTGAAGTGAAAAAAAATGAAGCAGTCAGATCTGAGTTCATTCCTAGCTTCATGACCTCTAGTCATAAGCTCACTTCAAACCCTAGTACTAACCTTAAATTTCTGATGCAATGGGGCTTTATAAGTTCAATCCATACTAATTTCCATAAAGAATAACTTATTTCATAAATGTGTATTCAAATAACTAGTTTCAGATTTAAATTGATTAATTTTATTAATAAATTCATGATAGAATTATTCATGAATTTATATGTATTACAACTGCATGGATTGTGCGTATATATTTGTAAATATTTAAATATATATAATTGTTTGAAAGTTTCATTGCATCAGGAATGTTTCATTTTATTTTTAAATAATTTGTTAAAGTTTTATAGATTAAAAGCTACATCCTTTTGATAAGCTTTCAGATTTTCCCTTTCCAAAAACAACAATTAAAGTTTTATTAATTAGAAAAATATAAGGATTTCCTAATTAAAACCATTTTCTGATTTTAAGAATTGATTTTCTAATTAGAAAATGAATTCAAGTTAATGAGTTTGAAAGCCTTATCGAGGGAATGTATCTAAAAACAACCAGTAATTCTAAAAAACATTGATAATGAAGGAAGTGCTAGTCTGAAGGCATCAGAGGACAGATATATATAGCTCTGAAAAGTTTGGAGAGAAAGAAGCCATCTTTGTTGCAGAAAAGTGCCAGTAAATTATGTGCTGTTCAAAATCATGAATTCAAATAGTGTTTCGATTATGGTGAAGGGCGAGAATATCAGGAATCCGGCTATGGTTCCTGAAGCCCTTTGAGATTATTCAATGAAGCTGCTAAATTCTTTCCAGACAAATCATGCTGCCAAAATCAAATAAAATGCATTCAAGTAATCAATCAAATGGTGCCTACATTTTTTTTACCAACTCGGACGTGAAACTTAAGGATCCAGCCCAGAAGAAATGGGTAATATATTTCCATAATGAACCTTAAACTTTCTGGCCAGTTCCAAACTTTACTTTACACTCCCTTTAAGAGCTCTTTTCATTCTATAAATGTCATAATCTCTGTGTAATAATCTCTGTGTAAACTTACTTTTATTTATGCTATTATATCATAATTCTCTCAACCTCTAGTCTTTAAACTTTCTTTTTTCTTACTTGGCGGTTCATTTATTATTATATATATATATATATTTGTGTGCTTTATTAATGTCGTTTATTTTTAATTATATGCCAATAATCTTTTGACTCGATGAGCTCCTTTGTTCTATTTGCCTCACGCAAATAATATAATATTAATTCTAGTAGTAGTTTTCACTCATTAGAACTAAATTTATAAATTCTATCAATCATCGAGTCGAAAGAAATTATTACATGTTTACTATTTTTATAATTGGCTAATAATAACTTATTAGCTCTTCTTCCAATCTATGCCTCAGCTATTTTCTCGTATTCACCAATGTATATTTATTCAAATATAATCTTAAAATGTTTTTTGCAAAGGGCCGATAAAGGAATCAAATAAATATATTCTAATACAACTTTGTTATTTTCTATTAAGATTCAGGAAGGGCATGATGATTGGGGCATAAATAATATGATTTACAAATACTTTGAAATAGTTTTACTTAAAACTCGTTTGACTTTAATTCATTTGATCAAGTCATCACATAGAGCATTCTATAATTGGGTTTTAGTTCTCAAACAGTGACTAGTAAGTCATCGTCTTCAATGTTGCTGATGTAGGGCAATCTTCCACTCCATTAGGCTAGTCGGTGATCATACTTCTGTTATTTTGAATTATCGAGGAAGAAAGCACTTCCTCTTCTTTTCATATTAGTCAAAGGGTATAAGACTTGTCAAACGCAAGCTGCCATAGGACTTCAATTATCGACTAGCTATTGTCATAGAGTTCATTTTTTAGCTCATAATTCATCAGCACATTTACCTCTCTGTTCCAGTAAAGCCCACTCTGATGCTCGTAATTCATGATGATGTGATTTCAATTAAAGTCAAACAAATTTTCAGTCATATTTAATTAAATAATTTTTCCAATAAAGACTAAAGTTATGCCCTAAATATGTATTTTGCTCTTCGCGAATGGATGTGTGAATGTGAAAATAAATATCACATTCTTTTGTATAAAATTAGAGTAATAAATTCCTTTACTAATGAATACCTTTATCTGCTTTTTTATTCCTTGTTGGGGGCATAGACATAGACTTTCAAATATTGCGTAATATTCATTGGCATATAACAAGGACCGCCACTCTTATTATTATTATTATTATAAATTCTGTTAAAGGCTAGAGGTAATTAATATAATCATTATTTAAAATTCAAACAAAACAAATTATTATCATTAAATATTTTCTAAACACACTTGGTTTCATCATTCTTAATTCTTTTATAATTATTTTAATGTTAATGCTCACTGTCTGTGTTGGCATCCCGAATATATACATATGATTTGATTTAAAATTATTTTCATCATTTATTATCAGATATTAATGTCAGTTCAGGGGTCTCTGATTCTCACCAATCATTGAGCTAGTTTCTTGGCACATAGCACTGTGCCATCGATTTAGATTTCTACTAATCTGAGCTGGTGAGTTGGGTTTGAATTTAGTTTGAACCGACTGAGTTTGGATCCGACTTGCAGTTCTTTTGGTGGGTTTTTTGACTGGTACAATATATATATATATATATATATATATATATATATTAATACTTATATATATCTATATATTAATACTTATATATTCTTTGCCACTAATAAAGTTTAAGTTGTGATGAAAAAAAAGATTTATAATTAAAAAGATAATTTATATACTTTTGTCATTATTTGCTATATCCAGCGATAACATTATTAACAGCTGAATTGACATCGATATTTAAACTAAAATGAATACTCAACCAGAGGAAACAAATCAGAGTTTATATAAAGGAATAAATATAAATCTTTATCTATATAACTATTTTCTTAAAAGTTGCTTTTACATTAAACGCTGGTGCAAGTACAATTTTACACTTTCTCACCATAGGTATCATCATCATTCCTATAGATTAAATCTATTACTCTAGTCATATCCTCTGTTCTCTCAAAGCTGATACTGATCCTTTCTTCTTTAGCATTGTCAATAGTTTTTTTTATCTGCATCAGCATAATCTTCAAGTATTTGCATAATGAATAAAAATATGCATAATGTATATACATTTGTATACTTTGCATATATGCATATATTAATTTTTTAGTGTGTCCAACAATGAGGAAGTTAATATATATGTCCATTCTGACTTCTTTTTACATACAAATTTTATTTGACATATTTATATATATATACATATTTAGTCAGATATTGCACTTTTTCTCCTTCACTCTAGAAAATCACTTTTTTAATTACAAACTTGGTCCTTAAATCTTTCTCATCTTTTACTGATATTTCATCCATTTAAGTAGTTGTAATGGTAACTTTTCCTCCACTGTTTTTTTTTATCTTCTTCTTTGGGAAATTCTATCACAGGTACATGTGACAAATTTTCTGAATGATTAATTATGCTAATACACTCAGCTTCATCTATTAACTCAGTTTTAAATCTCTCTTCTTATAGAATTTTGAGAATGCACTATTATACTCTTTCTTTCACAATATTTCTCAATTTAGTTATTGCAGAACATATTTTTCTATGTTCTTTTCCTGAGGAACTTAGTGACTTCTTAGATGGGTTTTGTATCTTTGGGTGTTGTTTTCATCAACCAATCGTATCAATCTGAGTTGCTTCAATAATAAGTTTGTTATTACTTTTCTTAACTGTATTTTTGTATGATGACATGTTTCCAAACTATTTCTCCAAAATTATATCACACATTTGTACATTATTCTTTTTTTCTTGATCTTGTGAGTCATCAGTATTGATATGGGGTTTTTGAATTTCCATCTCATTAGCATTTCAGTTGACATCACTCTAGTTACTATGCTTTTGCATGACATCAAAAGGTGATAAAACATGACCCCCATTAAAATTTCATAAATATTCTTAAATTGGATTTTATCTAATGTTAGATTAGAATAATTGATAAGTTTTATAAATCCCCGTACGTTTATTTTATCATCCCAGAATCTTTTTATGCAATTTAATGATAATATGACCAGAGTTATGGGGAAAATTTTAAAATGCCACCTTATGATTATCTTATTGTGTAGTTTATTTTACAGAACTCATAATTAGCCCCAAGAAATAAAATGATGGTAAATTTTTAGAAAAAATTCTCCAAATCATTAAGTAATAACAATAAGCAGAAAACAGGAAGTATATTCAAAAACTATATGATTTGAAGTTATCCATTGGATTATGACTATAACGTATATTATGTATATGATTTAACTGATATTAGATGATACCAAATTACCACCTTTCTATTTTATTATACATGAGTATAACTTTCAAAAAATGACAGTTAAAATCATTGTTTGGATTGTTGATAGGATATAGACTTATGTGCTCATGATAATGACAACGACTATATATATATATATATATATATATATATATATATATATATATATATATATATATATATATAATATTTTGGAACTGGCATAATTAATATTTTAGATGATTATATAAATCAGTTTAAATAATGATTATTATTATCAACAACATCTTTATTATTATAAAGGTAGAAAGATATCTTTCTCTCATGACGTTTCTACAATGCCTATCACGATATATATATATATATATATATATATATATATTAAACTCTTCGATCATCAATTATTGATGTAATATTTCAACCTTATATGTGTGGGAATATAACACATTTTGTATCAGCTTACCCAATATTTAGGTTAATTTCAGCAACATTATCATCTAAAATGTTTAAATGAAATGGGTGTGAATTTGCCAATTATACACATATACATATAAAATATTTACACTAACTTTAATCTTGGAGCTTTGAATATTTTTATCTCAATAACCTCTTTTACAACGCTTCCGGAGACCTTCAGTGAAGGTTTTAATTTAAATTCCTTTTAAGTCTATTTAATGAAAGTTTTTGAATAAAAAATCATTCCGATGGTTTATAATAAACTGTTTTTAAAACATGCACGCACACAAAAGAAAAAAAAAACATTTACAATTAATCACGCAAATTGACATTTAAATGAATTAAACTTTATTTTTTAATGTGAAGGATGAGTTTGGTGTTTTTTAACTTAGTCATTTACTTTGGTCTCTCGATTTTTAAGCTTCATTCTTAAATCTTTTTCTTATGCTTAGTTAAACGTCAGTTTGTACGACTTAATTCAGATTCAACCAAATAAGAATTGCAGAATAAATGTTAGTATTATTATTCAGGTTCAGGTTTTTAACATTGATTATAAAATAATGTTGACATTTTCAGTCCTCAAAATTATTGGGGTAAATAATTTTGCCTATGCAACAAACATTTTTAAAGATTGTTAAAATTCGAGTTAAAATAAATCTTATAATATAATTAAACAAAAAATGTGTTATATTAAATGTTAATAAATCTAAGTTAATATCGTATCTTAACTGTGCTTAACGTTTATCAGAGATAATTCTTAATTGAAATATGTTATATAAAAAAAAAAAAAAACAAGAACTAGTTGTTTTATTTTTTATAAGAAAAGGAATAAATTTAAAACATAAACAAGATGCCACGAGGCAGATATGTTAACTACTTCAGAACAACAACCAAAATACTTAAGCACCTGAAATGATATTCTCTATGATACTTTGCAACCAAAAGTATCAAAATTCAATACATTGATTTAGTTTTCTTAAAATTGGTGTTTTTACTCATTTTTAGTGTTATTTTCATCTAAAGTGAATATATTTTTAACAATTATTGTCAAAATTATAGATTCTCATATTTTCTAATGAATATTAAAATTTCTAACAAAAACAACCCTTTTGTGGACCAATTTATTTTCCATTGACTCACTAACGACCTCGTTTCCATTGTCCAAACACCTGAGAATAGGTAATTTGCAAATAATTGCTTTAACCCATTATTTTGTCACTACTAACTACTACTAGAGATCCCAATTGATATAAAAAAGATTAACATACTTTTTAAGTGCTCCCATTTACATTTTTAATTTTATAAAAATTTAGTATGAATTAAAATAAATTGTATCATTGTTTTGGAATTTAAACTTATTTTATATAAATTCGGTTTCTTTATTTTTTATTATAATTAATATTTTTTTATCTCTTTGTTCATCGAATTGGCTTAGCTTTACTGGAACTTATTTTTTATGAACTGTTCTGCTAACTTATATATGTGCAATAATAAAACTTAATCATTGATATTGCAATTTATAATCATCAATTTAGTAGGTCATATATTCATAAAAATCTGCTCCGATTTTAGGAATAGAGTTAAATATATTTTACAGGGTTAAGGGCATAAATTAGAAATAAAATATCAATACAAAGTATCAATATTTAAAATTATTAAATTGAAATTGAAACTAAATTAGTTTGGGAATTTCCAATATAATTCATGGCATTTTCTCTGAATTCATTTAAACAATTTGCAGTTACCCTAAATACCTAAGGTTCATTATTATCTATATCAGAAAAATGATAATTTTCAAAATCTATGTCTTTATTTATAATTTGAAGTAACTCAAAAAATGAAATCCATCAACATTACCATAGTTTTAACTTTTACCATTACAATATATATATATATATATATATATATTAGTTTGGTCTCAGGGATATGCCAATTACTAATAATTGATAATTTATTGGTAAATTTATTGGTAATATCAAAGGTTAATTTTTATGTACATGGATATTATCTTCTCATTTAGATTCTTTATTACAACAACAATTCATAGAAATATTTAATTCAATATATATATATATATATATATATATATATATATATATATATATATATATATATATATATATATATATATATATATATAAGAAAATACTAGAATTAGATGTACAGTATTGAAATTATCAATATATAAATAAATGTTGGTATATGAAATATTGGAAAGTTAAATCCAAAATTTTATATTTTCATAAATTAATGTTACTGATATATATATATATATATATATATATATATATATATATATATATATATATATATATATATATATATATATATATATATATATATATATATATATTATAATGGTGTGGATATTTGTGGTTGAACTTGGGTAAAGAAAATCATTTGCCATTGGAAGTCAACATATAAAATTTAACATAATATTTAATATATATGTAATGTTATATATAATGATAAAGTAATTTAATGTAGTGAGCATGAGATCACTCCATAAGATTATTCTGAGAGATCAGCACTGCTAATTACCTAAAGTATAAGTATAATTAACTATAAATTCACCAGCATTATAAGTAAGTATAAGTAATACTCATCATTATGAGTGATTAATAATTAAATAAAACAACAGTCAATCTTGTGATTGGATATGAAATGGGTCTACTATAGACCAGGTTAATTATTTATACCTTGCCAACTTGTGAAGATTATTTAAATATTAATTTGTATGCACAAACATAAGTGCTAATTCGTCAGAATATATACAACTAAAACAAAAATGCTGAGATATTAATACATGCTGATTATCATCAAATCTTTGGCCATTTATTATCACTGATGCATTGGCTAATCATAAACTTAATATCCAATATAGATTAAACTAAATATAATGTATTGCATGAACATTAAGAAATATGCCCTTTGCACCACATACGGTTATCATCATCAATTGGATACTCATAACCACTAATATATACCCCTTTTATATAACAGACAGTTATGCATAAATCTAGCTAAGAAAAGCCAAGCTCTATAACTATTAATATGACCAAGATATGATGCAACATGTGATATTCTAAAACTTTTAGGTATTAAGTTCACTGGAATAATTTTAACAATGTAATATAAGTTTATTAATAACAAAAATATGACATTATGATCTGCAGAATATGACTATACACATAAATTAAATCTTATTTGCATTATTATACAAAAATATGTTATAACATTGTGATTTATATATATGTTGCAATAGGTTTACATAAAATATATATATATATATATATATATATATATATATATATATATATATCAGCACACAAATGTGCCATATAATAATTTATTAACATATTTGAATTATATAATAAAAAACTCATTAATTTTTACATATATGTGTTTTCTTGACACACATTGATAACAGTACACAGACATGTACTACCCTAATTTATGAACATATTTTAATTGTCATAAATATATAAATGAAATTTAGATTTTTTTACCTAATCAATAACAGATTAAGAATATATATGTGTGTGCTCACTGTCATTTATATCATAATAGTTTAATTTGTCAAAATAACAAAATTATTTAAAAAACATTATACATTTCACAATTAATTTTATAAAATTCATTGTTATTTTAACAATAAAAGTTTTAATTTTTTCTTCTCATTTTTAAAAAAATATTACATCTTTGACAGGTTACTTTTGATTAATTATAAACATCTTTAAAATATACCCCAGCAAGTTTCTTTGTTTCCCAATTTAGAAATCACTTTTGGAGATAAATCAATCATTTATTTTTAGATTTTTCATTTCAATTAAAATGATTTACTTGTACTTTTAAATTATTGATCTTAAATGTCATTTTTTAAATAAATAATTTAAAATAATATCATTCTCTCTCTCTCTCTATATATATATATATCACTATTCACCAGCTCTCTTTCATATATATATATATATTTTTTAAAAAAAATTTAAATTGCAAACAACAAAATGTTAAAGATTATTTTTGAATCAGCATGTGATTTATGGAAAGGCAGGAATTTTTGGGCAGGTGATAGAAAAGAAAAAGAAGAGAGACATTATTATTTTCGTTCGTGATTATTTTTTTTTAATTACTCTTATAAATATCATTAAAAAATATTGGATTAAGGATTTCTACACAAAAACGATGTGCTAATTTACAACTTTATCATTTTGGGGCTTGGCTTTTCGGCTTGCCTATTATTAACATCAGTGGAAACTTCGGTAAAACACGGGATTTCAAAAATAAACCGGTATTTGTCAAAAAGTTTTAAAAATAGCTATTATACTTAAATAATATATCTCATTATAACTTTCAAATTATTTAATGATTCGAAAATCATATTCAATTTCATTGCGTATATAACAGAGCATTCAAGAAATGGCTAAAAATAATGGTTTTATAACAAGAAGTAAATCTCTTCATTTATCAGCAATATGTACATATTCATGTCTATCAAGCTATTTTAGGATGAAGAAAATAAAGTCAGTGCTGAAGATAACTTTCAATTATTAAACACTAGTGCAATTAAGGTAAAGAAACAAACTGTATATTTTTTTTTATCCAATATGTAATATATTTTTGTAAAGGAATACATAATTGAAATGTTAACATTAGCTTACAATTTATTTATTTTTAATTTTTAAATTTTTAAGAATAATGAAAGTCGATTTTAATATATACGTTTGTATATTTATTTTAAAGATATTTTGTAACTCAAACTATGTCAGGATGTGTTATTATAAATATATATAATTTTTTTTTTTTACTTTTGACATTCAAGTATAATAAATAATAAAATTCATTTGTCAATTTAAACTAGAATGCAATAAATTAGATTTAATACATATAAGAATTGTATAAGTGTACAGATTTATAAAACTGTATTTATAAAAGCAATATCATTGTTTAACAATTATATTAGTTCTTCAATTAGTATTTTAACAACCTGGTTACATTTATTCATATCCATTAAATCTTATAATATTAAAACATTTAATATTTCATACGTGTGTGTATTATATATAATTGTGCCAATATTTCATATGATAATCATTATCTTTAACTATATGTAAATCAGTTGATTATTAAACCTATTTGTTGGTGCAGACATTACTTATTATTTATTGAGATTAAAATTATAGTAATAACTTTAGTCCATTATTGTAGAGTTGTTTTTTTATCTTGGTATTGTTAGTTGTAGAATAGCTTTCATATATCAGGCCTTATTTATTACAGTTAGTGTTGTTACTGGATAGAGTGGATAAGATCCCCATTCCTATTAGTTATTCATCCATGAGTGGTAGTGCTTATATTTCTAGTGATGGTGATCACATATTTCTAAATACCTAGTGTATTGTATTTTGGTGAGCCTCTCCATATATATATATATATATATATATATATATATATATATATATATATATATATATATATATATATATATATATATATATATATATGTTTTATTGTGCATTGAGACATAAAGGTCCAGGCATCTTCTTTTACCTCAAATGTAGGTGTTACTTTGGAAGCCACCACGCTTTTGATATTTATGCTAGTTGCATTATAGAATCCTCTTTTGATTTATCACTCATGAGATTTAATTTAAATTTTCCACCACAGTAGGTAAAGATGCTTGTATTTCAGTATGCAATACCAGGATAAGTTTGTTTAAAGTATGGATTCCTTTAGGATGTACTCAACTATATTGGTTCTTTAAATTATAAGAATGTCTGTGTTTTGTGTTATCTTAATTTGTAATCATTTTGCAAACCAACCAACAGTATTTAGCAATTATAAATGTTTGAATTCATAAGCATATGGCCAGTTAGTATAGTCCACACATGTTATGTATATGCTGTAGTCATCTAAAACTTTTCCAATGTAAATGTAAATTACTTAGTTATTTTTAAATGTTACTTAGATGATTTACATTATATGGACAATGAATTCAGAACTTATATGTGTATAAGTGACTTTTAATAAATGCCTCATTCATTGAATTCAATTATTATTTGCTAATTTAATCATTTGGTCATTTGCTATTTCTAATTGATATTTATTTAAAGTAGTATTTAAAAGAAATGTATTAAAGAAGTACATATATAATTTAGATCATTGATACAACAAGATATCTCCAATTTGTTTTTGATTTGTATATTTATCCAATTTCATAACATCTTATACAGTTCTTATGTAAACATAAATTGCAAATTATCAGTGTTATGGTTAAACTCTATACTTAATTTACATATAAAAAAATTAAGTATTTGTAAAGTATAAATTATTTTTATTTTTTCTCAATATGCATGCCATTATAAATATAGAGTTGCAAGGTCAAAATAAAGCTATATCAGTTATTTTATATATAAAAAAAATGATTTTGAGTTTTATTTGAGATTTACTAATTTTCTTTTTCTTTATTTTAGTACAGCAGTTCTACCAGCTAGTCAATGTGGAAGTATTAAAAAAATTGGTAATGTCAAAAATAAATATATTTTGGATTTAATAAAATTCCTTTTGTTCCAAAATGTATTTAGTATATAATTAAACATAAGTTAAATTAACCCTGAGACCTCATTAGCAAAATATTTCAGTCAATGCTTAAGATTATTAAGTTTGTGATATAGTTAGCCGTGGTAATATTATAGTTTGATATATTTATTTTGAAGTAATTTATTTTGTTTCAACTTCATATATGTACAAAAATGCTATTAAATAGGTATTACATTTATTATCTTCATATTATTTCTTCTTGCATTGTATATGCATTTTGTTATAGTGACAAGGTACTATGAAACTCGATTGATTTATGAGCACCTCATAAATATATCTTATTTAAATCTTTTCTTATTTTTAATATAATCTATCCATTATAAATGCTGCTCAATAATTTAGGCCATATCATCTTTTACTATGGTATATATGATATGCTACATTGATTACCAATGTTTAAATTCCTTTTTCTTCATTTATATTAATTTACTATATGTTCCATTACTATAATATATATATATATATATATATATATATATATATATATATATATATATATATATATATATATATATATATATATATATATATATTTCTTTGCCAATAGATACATGTAAACTAATTCTTCAGCAAGCTGGTGGCTTCTCTTGGGCTGGCTTATAGTCATCATAAGGAAAGGCTATTGCCATTAATGTGTGATTTCTCTTCAGTTTAGAATTGGATAGACTTCAGGCTCATGGCCCTCTTCATCCACATTTGTTAAAGCTAATGACACAGAAAGGTTGGGTCTTTCTTCCATGTGAATCAAAACTCATTCATAGTAAAATAGTAGCCACTGCCAGATCCACTGTCCCTTGCCTTCAGTTATATGTTCATGGTAGTTTCTCCATAACTCTATGAAAACCAACTACATCCCTAATCTTTCTATCATTCCTTTTTATAATTAAGATGGGTTTGTGAAAAAAGGTTAATGGTTCTTTTCAATTTATTTTCAATTTAATTCTTTTTAAAACTTTGGAATTTTATCAAATTACCTAAAAAAGATATTTCTAAAATAAATAATAGAATTGTATAATTATCAGTAGATCTATTTTAACATAAAATCTACTTGCTTTAATTTTGCAATCAGGATTAATAAAATATTACTTTGACTTTTTAATCTTTAATTTATTAAAAAAATCAAAAATTAAGTAAAGTAATTGATGTATAATATTATGTTGATGCTTGTAAGAAAACAGTTAACTAAAAATCATTATAAGATGGTATGGTGGGGAGAACTGGCCATAGGAAATACTGATTTAGAAAGTCTTATAAATAAATAATTAGGGTAAATTTTAAAAGTAATGCTTTAAATTTAAATGAATAGATTATTCAATAATAATAATTGTATTTATTAGTTACATTTCGAAATCTTTAAATTAAAAGTGATAATGTAGTGATTAAAGTACATATTCGATTTTATAATATTAAAATAATTATTTTAAAATTGTGCTATAATAGTGATTATGTAATATTTTATAAATTAAATTATTCCTTTTAATTTTATTTAAATTATTAGATCTTATTTAGTTTTGTAAATCATATGACACACACCTGTGTTTGAAAATAAAATAATATTATGTGTTGTAAATGTTAAATTGGATTTTTAAAGTGAATATAATAAATGAAATCAGATTTATGATTTTTGTTGAAAATAAATACGTTAGGTTTAAAATAAAGGTAGAAATGGTAATAAATATTAAAATGTGATTTTTAAAAGTTATTTTAAAATATTTATTAAGTGTAAATAAAATATGAAAATTAATTAAGAATTGAATAATATAATAAAAATAAATATTTAATAAATTATTATTAACTTTAACTTTAAACCGGCATTCATGGTCCTGGGTAATTTGAAGTAGGAATTGTTTAATGGACCACTCAGAGATGGAATAAGCTGGGATATTTAAGAGCTGCCCAGATTTTGGTAGACAATTATTAAGCTATTATCTCATTCTACCAATGTACTATTATACCATCATTAGTATTTCTACAATTTTGATAAAGTAGTTAGTAGTGTAATAATCAATTTTATTTAACTTCAATTTTATAAAAAGTACAGTAGTTTATTATTACAAGATCATGATATGGAGATAGGGGGCTAAAAATTAAATAATTTCTTGCTTGCCAATCTGCTTTGTTCAATTTGTCATTAACTTAAACATGAAGAAGTCATCACTAAATATAAAAAGATTGATGGAAATATTCAAGTATTATTATCATATAAAGCATATAATTTTGCCTGTGTTGATAGGTCATATTGATTTACGACTAAATTTCATAAAAAGAATGTCACAGAGAAAATATAAAAAAAATTTCATCAAAAGATATAAAGTGAAATGATACAGTACATTTTTATGAAGAAAATTTATTTAAAATACGATGGAAAAATGTTTTAAAAAGAAAAAAAAACTTAAATTTGACCAAGCAATTATTTTAGAACATTGAGATATTTCTTTCTGAAAAAATATTGGAAATATTTTAAAACTGGTATTTTTCCTAGAAAATATAAAAATTAAGATCATTTGCAAATATGACTTATATCATATTTAAGAATTATTCCAAGTTAGTAATTAAAGTATGCTGGATATACAAAAAGTTTATGAATTTATTTGGGAAAATAATTTAAGTTATTAGCAGACATTGGAGAAAGTTTATTGTTTGTATCAGTAGATATTGAACCTCAGTAAATATGGAAAAGTTACAAGAATTTGAAAAATTATCTTGACAAAGAGTGTTAAGAGTATTTAAATTAGATATTTACCTAGCAATAAATGCTTAAGTATCTTAAAGTTTTTGGAGATAAGAAAAGTATTAATTATATTAGTTTAAATCTTATAGAATAAAAGTAAATGTACCGTATTTAACTTGAAGTGTCATTTTGGATTATATGTTGCAACATTGAGAAGTGGAGCATGCATAATTATTGGAATCAAAAGTGTGTTATTAATGTGTTTATCAGGAGAAAAGACACTTCATGTAATGAACTTATTATCAAGAAAAAAACATTTCATTGCAAGAAATTCTACTAAAGTTATCATAAATATGGTTTAAAATTATTTTTTACTAAAAAAAATTATAGTAATGTTTATTCATAGTATAGATATAGTGTAGAAACATAAAACATTAAATTATTTACTAACCTATTAATTAAAATTTTATTGTAAAGAAAAAACTCTTTAATAGTAATTTTTTATCAAAAAACTTAATATATTTTAAAGTGTGATAATGTGGAATAAACAATAATAAAATGTTTTATTTAGATTGTGATCCAGAAGACATCGAATAAGTAATTGTCAATAAAATTACTTATGGTAATAATGTAAATTATTAATAGTTTTATAATGTATTTTATTATTTTGTGTGGATGTATAGATGTGTATATAAAACACGATACCTATGCATAATTTATCATTTATTTAGTTATTTTAAGCATATGCATAATTTATTGATATCGTAATGATATTTAAATGTAAAGGAAATATAAGTATATGATTCTATTATAACTGAACTGGATGTTTTAGTTGAGTAATTTAAAGAATTAAAAATATGGCATTGATTCTGATTGTTTATGCTTAAGTTTGAGAATTATTAAAGAATGAAATAATCTTGACTTATTAGTTAGTTAGACTGTTATTATAAACATTAATTTATTTGTTATTATAGAACTGAGAAAATTAATTTAGTGATGTAAATTGATAAATTTTTAATGCTATATATCTTAGTATTAGGTTATATAAGACCAGGATAATATTGTATGTAGGGTTTATTTATATGGGAAGAAGAGTATACTATATTGATGATTATACAAGTATAGAAAACATATCCCTATATCTTGTGTATATTCATGGCAGTGTTTATTTTCTATGTGTTAAAGTTTAATGCGCCATAGTGCTGAGTAAATAGCCTGGACATTATATTTTGTAGTAGAGGTTATTAAACAAATAAGTTATACCTCATTTCATGTACACTGTGCCCATGATGGTTAGTTGATAAAGGTGTTATTAAGTTGAAGTTATAGTTTAATCCATATACCTACTAGTTTATGTGATATTGAAATTTATTGGATTACATTGTGAAGGAGAGTAGTTTAAAATTGAAAATACAGAATTTTTATTAAAGTGGATAAGATAAGTTATGTTGCTTAGAGTAAAATAAGTGTAAAAAATTATAAGAACATAATTTCATCAGTGAAAGAATCGTAAAACTTTTATATTTAAAAATGATATTTATTTATTTTTTATAAAATAAATAGTTGATAATTTAAAAGGATTTATAATGATATTACTTAATTATTAAGAATTTTTTTAAAAAGACATACTTATGCATATTTTTATTTATGATTAAAGGTAATAAACTGAATCGTGTTTATTGAATGTAAGTAGTCATACATTTTACAAAAGTAATTCTATAACAGCACACTAATACATACATGATATTTAAAGTTTAAGTAATAATTAGCAAGCAGCTTAGTTTGATGGTATGTTATTAATCAAGGTCGTTCACATAGTTATTTATTGAAAAATGTCTATACAGAATAATATGTTATTTTTTTAAAAAAACTAAATAATAAGAATAAGTTCATAATAAAAATATTACCTTATATTTTTAAAAACAAAACTTAGTGAATTAATAAAAATTAATAACAATAATAAAAATTATATAATAATATTTTGAAAATAAGAGTTCATTTAAGAAAATGTTCTATATCTTATACTTTAGATCATTTGATTTGTATTAGAAAAATACCTGAATGTGAATAAATGAATTCTATCAGAATGTAAATAATATAAATAATTTTATTGTTAAGTTTGTTAATAAATTGTTAAATGTGTTTTATAAGTCTTGGTGTTGACTCAATTTCTTCACACCACAGTTACATAATCACAGATAATTATAATTAAGACATAATATTTGCACATCATAAATAAAATGTTTATTTAAGAGTTATAATGTTTTTATTGATATATTTTATTTAAGAAGTTTTACTTATTGTATTATTATGATGGTCATGGAATAATTACCAAAGATTTATATTAAACTATATTAGTAATGATTGCCACATATTATCAGATCATAATATCATACTAAATATATTATTTAAGATGCGATATGGATAATAGAAAATTACATTACATTTGATTATGTGATATCCAAGAACAACATTATAAGTAAAAAAGATAGGAGAGTGAATTATAGATTAAAGATTAGTATTACTATTTGTTATTATTAGTATTATTAAATTGTAGTTAGGAATGACATTAAATCCCTTATCATACTTGATTACAAAAGCTATAATTAATTTATCATTATTTTAAGAGAACCTGAGATAATTTGAGTTAAATTAGTTTTGAGAAAAAAATATTTAAATTAATTTGTTAAAGGTAATTTACTTAATTAGTTTTGATTAAAGATGTAAGAGAACTATAAATGTGGTATTTAAGTAATAGGAATAAGGATAGTATTCTTATACCATTAAGGTGATATCCAGTGGGAGATTAGCTTAATGTATCCGCTCTGCCACTTGTAAACTCACTTCATAGTCTCATGATTTGATTAGATATCCATTTGTTTAATTTTATAAAACAGAACTATATTATTATTTATTAGTTAAGCTAATTTAATCATTGATATTATTTAAAAATATAGTTATTGTTAATTTAGATACATTTTAGATAAACATAGTTATTTATCTGAGCTAGATCAAGTGATTCAAATTACATATTTCCTGAAAGTGAGGGTACAATATATATATATATATTAAAAACAAAAAGCAAGTTAAAACTTGCTAACGCTTGTATTTATGACAATAGATGGCATTCTACCAAAAACACTGTCAAGCGCATGTTTGTTTACATAAATGTCAGAGCAAGCATTCACTATCTCTAACTTTAGTTCCACCTTCAGATCATGATTTCAAGCTATTTTCTATAATCAGTGAAGGTCAGGAATAAAAAACTAGATCTAAACACAAATTCTGAGTGTTTATGAAACAGCAAGCGTGAATCTTTTAGACACATAATGACTTCAAACTCAGCATAGTAAGCCAGATAGCTATATGGGTCTGATATCAGTTCAGAATCACCACATAGTAGAAGCCTCTGCAATATATATATATATATATATATCATTTCAAGAAAGACCTCAAAGGTATATTTATGAAAAACAAAAAGCAAATTAAAACTTGCTAATGCTTGTATTTATGACAATAGATGGCATTCTTCCAAAAACACCGTCAAGCGTATGTTTGTTTACATAAACATCAGAGCAAGCATTCACTATCTCTAACTTTAGTTCCACCTTCAGATCATGATTTCAAGCTATTTGCTATCGTCAGTGAAGAACAGGAATAAGAAACTAGATCCAAACGCAAACTCTGAGCGTTTATGCAAGCGTGAATCTTTTAGACACGCAATGTCTTCAAACTCTGCATAGCAAGCCAGATAGCTATATGGGTCTGATATCAGTTCAGCATCATCACATAGTAGAAGCCTCTGCAATATATATCATTGCAAGAAAGACCTCAAATGTACATTTATGAAAAACAAAAAGCAAGTTAAAACGTTTATGTAAACAAACATACGCTTGACAGTGTTTTTAGTAGAATGCCATCTATTGTCATAAATACAAGCGTTAGCAAGTTTTAATCACAGATTGAAGAAGAAGAAACTCTTTTTACTTTTTTAATCCTAAAAGTTTGCAAAAAATTACTTAAATATTATTATTATTTGGGGAAACAATTGTAATGAATATTGTCTACATAATAATTTAAATGATACAGGTTATAAAGCTTCCTTAAAATGCATGAGTAAATTAAATTGATTTCTACAGGCAACTGAACAATTAATGATTCTCGGAAAATTTCTTGAAATTGTTATATGGAGAAAATAATATAAAATGAAAAGAAATAAGTGTATGTAAATCCGAAATTGTGACCAAGGAAGAAACTCACTTAAGGAAAACCTTGAGGGTACTGCGTTTCCACTGGATTTAATTGCTAAACTATTTGAAGTATTCATGTGTCATATTAATCAAAATAATTGGAGATGATCAAGTTATTTGCCATGGATAAATAAGACAAATTGTTTTTGACAGATAAGCACACATTTTTAAAATTATTTAAAACTAAAGTAGTAATAGATAATAACAGAACGAGGTGTGATGGAAAAAGTATACATCATATTCAAAGATAAATATTAAAGCATGGTTTAATAAAATTGTAATTGTAGAAATTATTAAAACTGAGCAGTATGAATTTTAATATTACTTTTATGTAAAGTTATAAAATATATACTAAGTGTTATATAGGTTAAATAATGATTATGTTTATACGTGTACTGAATAACAGCGGACTGTTAGTACAAATAAAAACATTGTCTATCATCTGAAAAAAAAAGATAAAAGTGAAAGAATAAAACTATGAAAGAAAATATTTAATAAAGAAAAAATATCCATGAAGAATAAATTGTTGAATAAAAGAGTGCATTATGAAATATAAACGTATATGGAAGATAATATTATTTTACTTTTAAAATAAAAATGGATTCTTTTTTTCTTAATAACAATATTAACCAAAATAAGTAAGGAATCATTTGAATGATGAATCATTTATTACTAGCTGCAAGGAGTATTAGCATCAAATGTATAAAACAAGTTGCAGATAATCTTTAATTACTAAATGAAAATAAATAAAACTGCTACATTGCCAATAACCTGATGTTGTGTAAAGTTCGATAATTGTAATAATCTTTAGATGAAAACAAAGGAGCAAAAATGATTGTAATATTAACATGCAACTAGTGGAGTGTTGTCGAGCGTTGTTAGCTGAGATGTCATCGCAACTGCCTTGCAAGCAAATAGTTGGTTTCAGAAATTGTGGGTTTGCGTTCTGTCCGATGCTATGACATATGAAAAAAAAAAAAAAAAACTAGTGGAGTGTTTGAAATGAAAGTCTTTGAATCTAAAGTGAAAAAATATTAATGTGCAACTAGTCTGTGAAATGATTATAGTTCCAGTAAAAGTTAGTTTTTGTTTTTTTTTGTTTGTTTGTTAGGAACTTGCATTTAAAGATAAAGAATGTCTGCAATATCATATTTGTATATATATATTAATTCTATACTTTAAATATACTGGTTATTACATTGGGGGGGGGGGTTAGATCAACAGATAGTGAAATTAATAATTAATTTAATTTGGTAATTTATGTCTTTATTTATTTTAAAAATTATATTTTTATCAAATATTGTTATATAATTAAAATCAATAGATAGGATTAATGATGTAATGAAATGTATCTTAAGAGTAGTCAACAATATGTATTTTATGAAGATAGTATTCGTTGGTGTTTAAATATACAATATTGAAAATGAGAAACGATGATATTTTAAATTTGATCTTATGTTTTTAAATTTGCTCTTATGTTTTACGATGAACAATTTACTATAGTTAAACGGAATTATAAGCAATTTTAGTTTGTAATTTTTAGAAATAAATAGTTGTGAGAATGATATAAAACAAATATAAGTTAGAAATATGAAAATAATAATTACGCTGTTAGATAAGGCAAAGAAAGGTAGTTTACTTAGAATGTACCAAAGAGTGATCGATTACTATTTAGCGGAATCTCATAAATTACAGATGAAAATTATTGTAGGACACACCCTAAAATTCTTATTGATTGTAATTTACTATATAGGTGGAAAGTAAAACTATAGGAAGATGGAGTTTGAGATCAAAAAACTAATTGATGATCTTACAAAAAAAAAAAAAAGATAAATAAAAAATCAAAGGATGAATATCATGGTATCTAAAAATACACAAAAAGTGATATTTCACCCGTATTATAATAAAATTGTTGTATTGAAGCAAGAATACAATAGTTATTATGTTTCATTTTGTTTTTCCAATTCATCACCAAATTTATAATGGTTGATAATTGTAAAAAAAAAAAAAAAGAGGACGAATGATGATCTAAGGGAAACCACCTGATTTGTGATGGAAAAAAAAAAGAAAAGTATGCAAAAATAAATATCACAACAGCACCATATTGCATGAAAAGATTATATATATATGAAAAACAAAAAAACAAGTTAAAAACTTGCTAACGCTTGTATTTATGTCAACAAATGGCATTCTATGAAAAACACCGTAAAGCGTATGTTTACGTAAACATCAGAGCAAGCATTCATTATCTCTAACTTTAATTCCACTTTCAGATCATGATTTCAAGCTATTTGCTATCATCAGTGAAAGACAGGAATAAAAAACTAGATCTAAACACAAACTCTGAGCGTTTATGAAACAGTTTCTATTCACCTTGCAAGCGTGAATCTTTTAGACACGTAATGTCTTCAAACTCAGAATAGCAAGCCAGATAGCTATATGGGTCTGATATCAGTTCAGCATCACCACATAGTAGAAGCCTCTTCAATATATATCATTGCTAGAAAGACCTCAAAGGTACATTTATGAAAAACAAAAAAACAAGTTAAAAACTTGCTAATGCTTGTATTTATGTCAACAGATGGTGTTCTACCAAAAACACTGTCAAGCGTAAGTTTACATAAATGTCAGAGCAAGCATTCACTAGCTCTAACTTTAATTCCACTTTCAGATCATGATTTCAAGCTATTTTCTATCACCAGTGAAAGACAGGAATAAAAACTAGATCTAAACACAAACTCTGAGCGTTTAGGAAACGGTTTCTATTCAGCTTGCAAGCGTGAATCTTTTAGACATGTAATGTCTTCAAACTCTGCATAGCAAGCCAGATAGCTATATGAGTCTGAATAGAAACTGTTTCATAAATGCTCAGAGTTTGTGTTTAGATCTAGTTTCTTATTCCTGTCTTTCACTGATGATAGCAAATAGCTTGAAATCATGATCTGAAAGTGGAATTAAAGTTAGAGATAGTGAATGCTTGCTCTGACATTTATGTAAACATATGCTTGATGGTGTTTTTGGTAGAACCCCATCTGTTGACATAAATACAAGCATTAGCAAGTTTTTAACTTGTTTTTTGTTTTTCATAAATGTACCTTTGAGGTCTTTTTAGCAATGATATATATATTGCAGAGGCTTCTACTATGTGGTGATGCTGAACTGATATCAGACCCATATAGCTATCTGGCTTGCTATGCTGAGTTTGAAGACATTACGTGTCTAAAAGATTCACGCTTGCAAGCTGAATAGAAACTGTTTCATAAATGCTCAGAGTTTGTGTTTAGATCTAGTTTCTTATTCCTGTCCTTCACTGTCGATAGAAAATAGCTTGAAATCATGATCTGAAAGTGGAATTAAAGTTAAAGATAGTGAATGCTTGCTCTGATGTTTATATAAACATACGCTTGATGGTGCTTTTGGTAGAACACCATCTGTTGACATAAATACAAGCATTAGCAAGTTTTTAACTTGTTTTTTGTTTTTCATAAATGTACCTTTGAGGTCTTTCTAGCAATTATATATATATATATATATATTGCAGAGGCTTCTACTATGTGGTGATGCAGAACTGATATCAGACCCATATAGCTATCTGGCTTACTATGCTGAGTTTGAAGACATTACGTGTCTAAAAGATTCACGCTTGCAAGCTGAACAGAAACTGTTTCATAAATGCTCAGAGTTTGTGTTTAGATCTAGTTTCTTATTCCTGTCTTTCACTGATGATAGCAAATAGCTTGAAATCATGATCTGAAAGTGGAATTAAAGTTAGAGATAGTGAATGCTTGCTCTGATGTTTATGTAAACATACGCTTGACAGTGTTTTTGGTAGAACACCATCTGTTGACATATATATATATATATATATATAGTGAATATCTAATAGGTAAAAAAGAAATGGAAATTTTTCAATTGTTTATAGTGTTATTATATTATATTGATATATATCTTTATTACTATTGTTATTTTAAATTACCTGTTGGTTAAAATATATATTATAATATCTTAAACTAATATATATATATATATATATATATATATATTAGTTTATAGATATCATATATATATATATATATATATATATATATATATATGACCTTCTGAATGGCACAAGTAATTAAGGTATACTATATCAGTGGTGAATAAATGCATTTAAATAAAAAAAAATGAAATATCACTAAAATTTTAAAATTTTTTGGTTAATGATTTAAAATCATATATGTGAGTTGATTATGAATGTTAGTTGGGAATTTTTATAAACATTTATTATTATTATTATTATATTGAAGAAGTATTTAATGCAAGAAAGAGGGTGGATTATTACAGGAATTGTTGATATGCAAGTTAAGTTAATGTAAAGTAGTTTTATTTATTTGTATATTAGTTGGTGATAATTGTTTAGATGGTTTTCTGATCTGTTTATTCATTGGCACACCCATCCATGTATAAATAATATAGTCAGTGAAGTATATTTAACTCATAGCCATATCTGTCATGTCAGTTAGGATAATTTAGTATTCATATAGCAGCATTTGTATATGCATGTATGTATGTATCATCTTTCAATTTCATTTTATATTTAATTACAATATAAAATTTTACATTCTACAATAAAACATTTAAATTACAATAAATATCTTTAATAACTTTGCAAGTACATTTTTGAATGATTAATGGATATCTGGATTAGGAAATTATTTGACAAACTAAATTGTGTTATCATTTACTATATTTATTTTACTAATTATTTAATATTCATTTATTTCAAAAGTGTAAAATTATTTTTTTTTATTATTTGCTTTGATTTAATTTAGAAAATCAAAATGATTTTTTTTCCTTTTCAAAAAAGATTTCTTGAATATTGTTTCTTTAATTACTGAGTGCAAAGGGTGGGGCTGACCTTTGGAGGATAAAGATGACCTCTTGATTGATGGAAGGGATACATTGTAACTGATAGTCAGTAATAGAAATTTATTATTGTTTATTGTTGCATCCATTGCTTTGTTCATTTTGCTTCTGCTAATTCTTCTATTTCTTCCAAAACTCATGTCAGTTCAAACTCCAAAGTGAAACCTTTTAAACATTATTATTTTATAAAAGAAATTATGGGAATTTTAGCTACTAGACAGCTTTAAGCAAGGATGTCAGGTTAAATTATAAGAAAGGTATGTTTTTCTTCATTTCTTACCACTCAGTTAAACATTAAATTAACTCATCCTTAAAATGTATTTCTATGCTGATAAATTTAATCTACTTTGTTTGCTTATATCTGTTGTTATCATTATTAAGAAGAAAATGAAAATGCATGAACTTTATAATCTTTTAATAAATTTGTATGAACTTTATAATATCTTAAGGAAATTTATGCAGGACTGCTTAACAAAACCTATTTTGACTCTCAATTTAAATTCTTCTTTAATCGTATAAAAGTCAAGTTAAAATGGAAGGATGCAAATATAATATTTTTATGATATATATTTAAATTACACCATGATAATAATTGCACTTGTTATTCATGCTTATAAATTATTTTATTAACAAAGTGAATTTGTGGTTTATAAATAATTGATTAATTACTAGTATTTTTAATATGACATGTTTAAATCAAGTAGAAGGACATTAATATTACATATTTCTTGTTCTCCTTGATAAATGGACTTATTATAAAATAAAAATATTATTGCTTAAGAAATTGTAGATCTCCATGAATAATTAATTAAGAACAGACCAAAAATAATTATACTGTGATAATATATAAAGCTAATGTTTACTTTTGGAAATCTGTTTAAATTATTGTTAAATTAAAGTATTTCCAGAATTAGTTAAATGATAAATATAAGAGTTGTAGTTGAAACTATCTATCTATATCTTCGACATTATATAAAAAATTAATACTGCACATGCTATATTAGTGAACTCTGTTAGCTGTTGCTAAGAACATTGGAGATTGCTGAATTAAATTTGAATTGTAAATGTTTATTATATAGGAATTTGTTTTTACGTTTTATGTTTACTAACCGAATTCATCTGGAATCATTTTGGAATCATGTCATTTAGGAAAGTTTACGTTTAAGAAAGAAAAAAAACTTTACAAGTGATTTTTTTAAGTTAAAAGAAGAGTGACTTTATTTTTGTTTTGTTTATTACTATTGATATACCATAGACAGATTGACAGGTTTATTTTTTATGTATTTGCTTATTTAATCATGATATTTCCTTGACTTCTAGCCTGTCTCGGATTACTGTATTGCAAAGTTTGCAATGCTGGTAAACGATTAATATTTAAATATGATTTCTTATGTAGGTTATATATACATTTATATGAGTTTATTGAAGAGAGGTATATATTTTATTTTGTCTAGAAGTGGGCATCTTGGCTTTCAGAGTAGCTAATGTATGAAAGAAATATTGTGTCAGAAATGGTAAAACATCGTTCATAATAATTATTGCCATTTAAATTTTTAAAACAGCTGATATTCTTTTATAAGCTAAAAGTTTTATTTTCAGTTTACCATTTACTTTACCGTTTTGTGTATTATATAATTTGGAATTATTTTCACACTCTTATTTATACTTATGTGTGTCTGTCTTATGCAGTTATTTTATATAATTAGTATATATTCAGTTTTATAACTGTTTGTCTCTGTTAATTTCAGTTAATGTTGTATTCTACAAGAATTGAAGGAGTTAGTGACTTACCTGTATGTATATTTATTTTCCAACTTATAAAATGAAAGGTATTAAATAGCTATGAGAAAGAAAATTATTCTTGATACGTTCTATGTTTATTGAGATTGAGGACTCTCTCCTTTATTATATCCAATTATTTGCCATGAGTGAAATATATTCCTAGATTGTGTACATGTGAATTATAAAATATTTTATGAAGTTAAGAGATATATATTTCCTTTTATTCTGGTGGTGAGACAAAGTTCCACCAATAATCTACCTCGAAGTTACGTAATTGTCATTTGATGTATTAGCCAAGAAGCTTATTTATTCCTCATGTGCTTAAATTTTTTTTGAATGATTATTTTTCGTGTTATCATAGAATCATAGCTATGTGTAATTTAGTTGGTGGTTAGATAAATAGTCAGATTAAATTTTTATTGAATATTAAAGTAGAAATAGTGTTATATTTGTTGGTTAGTCTATGACATTATCCATAGTAAAAAAACCTATTAATAATTAATAAATAAATTAACAATATGTGAATGTATTGATTTTACCTTAAATTAGCGTAAGATGTGACACACACATAATGCAAATAATCTTGCCGACATGCGAGTATAATATTATTAAACTTACACATCAGGAAATATATATTTTGAATTTTATCATGCTTTAAATCATCAAATAATTAGAATGATTATTTTTATTTTGAATGTATGAAAAAGATAGATATTTAAAAGAATTATTTTATGGAGCTACTTAAAGTTAATCTCTTGATAGCCAAAGTTAATCATTTATTTTATTTTTATAATTGATAGTGTGACCTCTCCAACTTATGTGTTTATGCCCATAATATGATATTTATTCATCCAGTATTGTTTACTAATAAAAATGTATTAGCTAGCCTAAATATATTCGAAGTCAGAATATTAGGTCATTAGTTTATTTGTTAACTTATGTTCATAATGTCTAATCAATAAATGACAAAATATGTAATAGAAATAATTTCAAACCCAGGTTAGCAAACTTATTTGTGAGATTAAAACAAACAGTTCCACTGTGAAGTAGCTATAATTATTTGGATATCAAATGTAAATAAATGTTTATGTTATTTATTCACAACTTTGTCTCAAGTTGTTATATGCATTCGTATTCTAGTTTCCACATTCCACATATCTATTGCCACATAAATGCATTGCTTTGTAAATTTAATAATAAACATACTGAAATCTGATAATATTGTTTTCTTGATCTAGACATTACATGAAATGCTTTACCATTTGGATAACTTATAAAAAGTTTCCATACTTAGTTTATTATTTAGACAATTATGTGAGATTAAAAGATACCGTATTTTCTTCATTATCTAATTGCTAGTCCAGTAAAACATTATTCAATTTATTCAATTATATATATATATATATATATATATATATATATATATAATATATATATATATATATATATATATATATATATATATATATTACTTATAGTTATAAATTACTGGATAATAGAATTTTTTTAATCAAACTGTATTACAGATTCCCTGAGATCTGATTTCATATTCCCAAATTAACATTAATTTAACTATTTAGATTAAGATGTGCTAAATAGTGGAGTTATTTAGTATTCTGCTTTTTTTTCTGTTAAAGTTATATGAAGCTAATATAGAGTATAATTAGATCATGAAAGAGATCAAACCAAATTACATTTTGTTAGTTTGAACAAATGAAACTCTGCTGACCTCCATCATTTGGTTGATTATAAATGAGGAATATATTTTTTTAAAATGGTTTGTAGTATTTCTTCTTTCATTTATTTATATTCTATATGTTATTCATTTCCTATAACCCCTCACTGAGCTAAACTATAAGTTAGGCACAAGTAGAAGAGTCTCAGTATTAATTCTAAGTCAAATAAAGTGTTAATTTCTTTTATTCATCAATAAAATTGGTGCCCTGGGCATTTGGTCATATAATGTGTAGGAGCGGTGTTGTGTGGGGGGATTAATTAATATATATATATATAATTAAGAGCATGCTAATGAGCTCTAAACAAGCTTTTTTTTATTTTTTATTTTTTTTTTTTGTTTACAGCTCATTAGCATGCTCTTAATTTTACATATTGGTAAATGCAAGCTATATATAAGTCATGTGACATCTGACTTTTTATTATATATATTACAAATTGGATTTAACTATTATAAAACTCATTTCTAGTGTATTTTTTGTCTTTCTGTCTTTTTTTTTGCAGTTGAAATGGCCATGGATTTTTTTTACCTGTATAAGGGTAATAATGCTTCTGCTGATGATATATGCAATTTATATTTTTTTCATTTAAAAATTAATTTGGAATGAATAGTGGGATCAGAGAAAGAAAATTGATTCTGTTAATATCGCAATCAAAATGCTTATTGTCATTTATTCTATTATTTAACTTATGTTTAACCTTGATTTGTTTTAGTTCTTTAAATATTTTAATTCTGTCAATGATATCTGTTTACTATATCTTCAAGTAAATTCCACTTCTGATCCCTCATATACTGAGTTATTATTTTTTATTCATTTTTAATGTTTATTATCGAAATGGCAAATGAGAACTTTTGGACACTTTTATTAAACTGATTTAAGTCTACCCCCCTCCCCTAGTAAATAAACCCAAACTATTAATGTCTAATTTAAAATTGTGATATTTTTGTCAAAATAATACCAGATAAATTTATTTCTATAATAAATTTAACCTATTCCACCATTTATTGACATCTTCAAATTATTATCAATTTTTATTTTTGAACAGTCATTGAATATTAATTAATTTTTTTATTATTTATTTTATACTTTCTTGCTTTCATGTTTTTATTATTGAAAATAGTGTTTTTAAGTTAACTGTATTGAATATCAATTCTTCGCATCTTAAATAATTTATATTTATTTGTATATCTACCTCTTTTGTTTCTCATTTTAAGCACAATATACTCTATAAATCTGCGACAAATTTAAATTCATTTAAATTTTAGAGAATGCAATCATCTTAATGCTGGAATTCATGATAATATCTCTACCCATTATAACTACTTTTATATTGTATTTTTTAAAGTACACTTTATAATAATTCATCATTTATCCGGGAGAATATTAGAATTGACATATATAAACAATGTTATGCTTTAAAGCTTTTTTTAAAACAAGATTAGCTTACACAATCATGCTTTTATTAATAAATTAACTGGGAAGTAGGTAAAATATCCTTTTATATAGACCATACAAGTTTAGAATACTTTTAAAGAAACTATTCAGTTTTTAAGTGTTGAATTTTTAGTATTTTCAATACTTAATTTAAAAATCTAGCTCAGATTTAATAAATCTTTAATTTTTTGTTAATATCAGATGTTTTTGCAGAAATGGCTATAAATCAGCTACCTCAAGAATACTTAAATTTGACTGAAATTTAAGAAGTTTCACGCTGGATTTGCTGAGTTGGCTGTTTAAGTTAAAAAAATTGATTGAAATCTTCTAAAAGTTATAAATATTGTATATTCTTGTTTTAAATCCAGTTTGTGAGTACAAAATAATGTTTTTATCAAAGTAAAAAATCCTAAAAAAGGAAACACATTTAATAGAATAGGCAGCCGGTTTACAAGTAATAATTTATTTTTGATAAACTTAAAGATAAATATTGTTTTTGTAAATTGAAACCAACAACGTTTAAAAAAGTTTTGTCCAAATATATCAAACGACAAATTAAATATGGTGGTCGAGAGGTCAGCGACAGCTGCTTTACAAGCAGTTGTCCCGGGTTAGCGGGACTACTTCCTGGCTAATGCTATGACACATGAGAAAAAAAATAAGATATATATATATAAAATTGTTTTTATAAAAGCTTAATTGCTTTGTTTTAAAACAATTATTTGAACATAAAATTAATTTGAAAATATATATATATACGGACTATCGCAAAAAAGTACGTGGAAGAACGAATAAATTTTAAAAATCTAAATTTTTAAACGTCTTGTAGAAAATGTGATTAACCTTTTTAATTAACAAATATATTAAAATCATGAAGTCCACATGAATTGTGATCCGTTTATTATCAAAATGCCTTATAACAATAATATATCAAAATACGTGACTTGTGTAACAGATTATTCTGTTTAACAATAAAATATTTGTAATAAATTATGTGGATGTGGATCGTTTCTATTCTTGCTTGTCGCTATACATATATCTTGCTAATGTAATATGTTTTTTTGTTGTTGTTTATTTTAGAATTCATGATGATGATAAGAATAAATGTATATTCATATATTGTAATAGGTTTATGTGAGGGGGTTGTTGTTATATAATATATTAATAAAAAACAAAAAAGAAAACTGAAATTATTTGTAAATGCACTCCTCCGATATTATTAGTTGACAATCGCTCTTATACTCAACGCGTTAAAAGATTTTTTTTTTTCCGCCTTAACATTTTTATTGGTACAATAACGAATTAAATCAATTTTCTAATTTATTTTAATTTGAATAATTTTGTTTTAAATAAAATTATAAGTAATCCTTAGATTACTTTAAAGATAAAATTTACTTTTGTTTGCTTTGTAATGCAAAAAAAAAAAAAAAATCAAGAGGAAATGAAATAGAAGACTTGCAATTGAAAGTTTGGAGTTCGATCAATCTTTAGCGCTCGAGTAGACTCACGTGACATTCCCACCAGCACCCAACACTATATAGATAGTTGATAACACTTTCGTGAGAAGCGAAAACTACACCTTCGAGTCTAATCTCATTTGCGAAGAAAATTTGAGGAATAAGCCTCAATTACTCTTATTTTTTATTTTATTTTATACATTAAACAAAGATGAGAATCGTTCAGCAAGCAATAAATCTTGGTTCAGGTAAATCGCTTTTTTACTATTATTTACATTATATATACATAGTTCCTAAGCGTGCTTGAGTAAATATTTGAAAAAATAAATATGAAAATGAAATATATTTGAGATCCTTGAAACTTTTTTTTAACTTACAATCATCCGTAAATTTTTAACTTAGAACTAGCAATCGTTTTCCTTTCATTTATTACTTTTAAAAAAATTGTAATTAAAAAAGTGATAAAATAAGAAATGGTCCAAAACTTTTTCCAAAGATTTAGAATATTATGTTTAAGAATTAAAATAAGTTTTTGTAATCGAGGAACAAAACAATCTTAAGCAATTGCAATATTTGGCATTAGACGTCAATTTTATTTTTAATCATTTTTTTGTAGTAGCGATCAAAAACCAATATATATATACATAGAGTGACAATTTATTCTTAAATAATTTTATTGTTAATAAGTCATTTTAATTGTAATATATCTTAATTATTGTTTTGTATTTCAATATTTCAAAGTCAAGTATGCAACCTATTTTAAAAATCGTAATTATATATTTATTTTATATATAAGAAGAGTTTATTTACATTACAATTTCAATTCTATAATTTTCTATGAATATAAATATGAAGTTATCATAGAATAATATATATAAAAAACATGCAAAAATATTCTATCTGCAATTTGCAAGAATCAACACGAAATACTAAAAATTTACAAATACTGGATTGAAATTACTAAATATTTTCATAAATAAATATATCAAAAAAATTATTTCAAGATTCTATTCTAAATAGAAAGATTTTTTTCATTTATTTTAATATCTCATTTTTAATAATTACCAGTATCACAGAGTCAAGTTTCTTGGTTTTTAGTTTATAAAATTAGCGTAATTAATTTAGACAGTATTAAAATTTTATTATCGATAAATAAACTTTTCTTCTATCTTATCTATAAATATAAATGAAAACAAAAATTTTAATACAAACACAATTATACACACATATATACATATGCTTTAAAAGAGTTAACTTGAAAAATAAAAGCGAGTGAAAGATTACTCCATTAAAACCGTTTCTTCAGTTAATTGTTATTTAATATTTTAGAATGACAGCTACTGTGATCCATATATATATATACATACATGTGTGTGTGTATTTAAAATACAATATTTTGGTAAGTGTAGATGCTGCTCCAAACTCCACCACAATAACACAACTATCAATTAGCACAGAAAGTCAGAATATTTTATGTCACTGTGATTGCAAGTGAGTTAAAATAAATAAAAACCTGAATCTCAATAGTTGCACGCAGTTCTATATTCTTTTTCTTTATTTCACACTTTCAGTAGATGTGGAATTTTATAATATGTAAAAACATTATTTACACACCTTACTACAGAGTTAAAGCTTTTCTAACAAAGTTCACACCAGGTCCAAAAGTACAATAAAATATGAACCACTATTTAAAGATGTAAATTAGTTCTTTTTTTTTTCTCCATATGTCATTACCTTGGAGTGGAGTTTAGCTCAAGTAAATTATATCTCTCATTTTAATGATGTGAATAATTAAGTTTTTTTTTTTTTTTTTCAATCACAAATTTGAACGATATCTACTTTAAAGTATACCTTAAGAATATCATGTGACTAAATCCTATAAAAGTAAATTATATTAAGTATTAATTAAGTTTATAGTTTATATCTAGACTAAAATTATGTTTTCATAGAATTTTTTGTCCAGATCTTAAACAGTTTTATGTGAACAATTTTGTAAATGTTTTCATTCTTTTTACTTTTAATAAATAAATCTTTATTATTTATTAAGTATTTGCATTTTGACAATAATTATTAAAACTATAGCTTTAAAAAGTGAATGCCATATTAAAAACAATATATCAACTTTTCAAATGAACAAATAGTTATAAGGTGAAGTAAATATTTTTACCAAAATGATTGATTTAGCCTTCAAATTAAAGAGCTCTGCGTCAACTTTTTATGACTTGGGTATACTTCAATAAAATATGCATTCAGAAATTAATTTTTGAAATTTATAAATTCACCGTATAATTATGAAAAAAATATGACAAAAATAACAGTTACATCTTGCGTTGTTAGCCGAGAGGTATCGCAGCTGCCATGCAAGCAAGTAGTTGGTTGTAGACGGGTGTGGGTTCGCGTCCCGGCAGATGCTATGACATATGAAAAAAAAAAAAAAATAATAACAGTTACAATTTTCTTTGCAGGTTTCTTTTCCTTTTTTTTTCTTGCCACTAATTATTTCCGTTTCTATTATATTTTCATTGATTTATTTTCAGTTTTAAAAAAGCAAACAAATATGTTCCAGTAATATCGGAGTGCAAATATTATATACCACCAAAAATATATATTTCATGTAAATTTTCAAAAATAAACAATGAACTATTCATAAATTTATCATTTTTGATTTTAATACTTTAATTAAAGCCAAGGATGCTCTAGCACAATGAGTACTTTTGAATTCAAAGAAATCCAGCCTTTTGATTTTGTTTAACTTTTATGTGAATAATATTTTTTTTTCCATTTTTTTAAAACTTACCTAGAAAAAAATCCATATTAAATTGTAAGCTCTAAAACGCAAAAGAAAGAAAAAAGATAAAAGAAAAAAAGTATTACAAAGAAAGTTAAGAAGATTATAGATATGAGATTTATCAAATATATTAGTAGATGGTATAGCTGTCTATTTTTTGACAGAATATTAATAAAGAGAATAATTAAAATATCTTTAGTTTATAATATATATTTTGCTAGAAGATAGATAAATATAAAATGCACTTTTTAAACATTCACATATTTAAAATGCAATAAATATATAATATATTCTACCACAATATGTAGACAATTGTCAATTATTGTGGTAGTAAATCTTACCAATATTTGTTATTTTGCTTATCGGTCTTTGTCAAATGAAGACATGTTATATCAAAAGCCTGACTCAACAAAATAATAAATATTGTTAAGAATTATTACCACAATAGTTGACAATTACCTACATACTCTAGTGGTGTATATTCGTACATATTATCTATCTATGGTACATACGCATCATATAATCATTAAAATCTAGTTAACACATAGACAATCTCAATATCAGTAGCAATCAACAAATTCTAACTATTGTTATATATATATATATATATATATATATATATATATAACAATAGTTATATATATATATATATAATACACGGATTAACCCGCAAAATATATCATATACATAATATTTAAATATAAATATATATTATATATACTTTTAATTTAGATGTAATTAGAAGGAATTTGAACCTAGACTTTCAGCTTTCTTAGGTCATCCACTCCACCTTATATACACACAGACATTTGTAAACTATTTTGTGCAATGGTTTCAGTTAAAATTATTATAGCTTATACAAGTTTAAATTATTTTTGACTTTGCCATATTTGCTGTTATATATGTGTACTTTAAACATTAAATATATAAAACTAATTTTAAAATATATGCAGTTAAAAGGTGTTTTTTGTGATTCTCTGTCATAGAATCCTTTATATTAACAAAATTTCCTAAAATTAAAAGTTAAATCTGCAATTATAAAGAAGAAATATGTTAAGATGAAGTAGTTTATGTATCGTAGTGAGTTACTCTTATTTAAAATATGAAAAAAAACTAAATACACTCTACAGGCTTAAACCTGCATGTATGTGGGATTCGAACTCATACTTTCACATGACCCTCAACTCTTTATGCCATCTCATATTGCTGATCCACCTGATCACCCACATGTTGAAAAGATAAATAATCATCAATATAAGTATTTTGTGCTAAGCCAGCACTCATCAATTGTTCCAGAATACTATCTCCCCACATATATACAATCAGTGCTCTGCTTTATATTAAGATAGCCAATCTTCTTACTTTAATGGACAGGTTTCAAACTACTCCAACCCATTACACTTCAGCCTTTCATTTCATTGAAAATCTGATGATGACCTTGGGAGTAATGTGGGCTTAAAATGTTCCATCATCAGATTGTCAATAAAATGGAAGGCTGAAGAGTTGTGGGTTAGAGTAGTTTGAAGCCTGTCCATTAAAGTATGAAGATTGGCTATCTTAATATAAAGCTGAGCACTGATTGTATATATGTGTGGAGATGGTAATCTGGGCCAACTGATGAATGCTGGTTTTGCATGAAATACATATATTAGTGATTATTTATCTTTTCAACATGTGTGTAATCAGGTGTATCAGCAATACGAGATGGCATGGAGAGTTGAGGGTCGTGTGAAAGTCTGAGTTCGGAAAGAACTAAGTAATTATATACTATCATAATAACAATTTCTAATTATCTTTTGATCTTAGAATTTATTGTTAAGATATTATTAATTAAAACAATCAAGTTAAACTAATCTAATAATTTGTCATATATTAAAAACCCGTTTACTTTATATATCCTATGTATATTAACTATATGAGCATACTTTATAAACTTTTGTAATAAACCACAAAACTGTAATTATTAATTTTAAATAAATCTGAATCGTATTCCAACTAGGACAATTCTAGATAACTTAATAACTTGATAAACCACAAAAAAATAAAATATAGAGACAAATAGTGTTCCCAGAAATATTTTTTTACAGAAAAAAAAATGATGGGAATGTTAATACTTATTATAATAAAAAAAATAGTTCAGGGGAGGGGTTACTTTTTCTTCGTTTGTAAATGTATTGTCAAATTTCAAATTATTAACACAATGACAAAATAATATAATTATTCAATTTAATAATTATATCAGTATAATCTTTAGCTAACAACAATAATCGTTCCCACTTAGGAAATAAAAAGGCCGAATGACACTAAATGGAAAAAAATAATAAGGCATTAAATATGATAATTGTTATTGCTATATAAAATAATTTGTTAAAGATAAATATATCTTCATTTATCGCATGCATTTCATTTATCCTACTTATTTTATATTTTACATAGCTTCTTTTAATTTTTGCAGAAGCCAACTCAATTTTTTGAAATATTTGTTTTAGGATTACAGTATATTCGATCATCAATAATATCTTCCTCCAAAACAATCGTTATCGCTGGTTCTTCATAAAGACCTATTTATAATAATCATCTAATAACAGATTATGGTTTTCCCACACGACCATATTCATAAATAAAGTAATTACAAAAAAAAAAAAAAACATCTTTAGTATCAATATTTGAAATGCATGCACGCTTCGCATACCTGGAGCCCAATTGTAAATATAGGGTATTTGAACTCAGACTTTTAAGTGCCTATTAACTATCCAAACTATCTCATAACACCGATACACATGACCACACACATGTAGAAAAGATAAATAATCACCAGTATACGTAATTCGTGCTAAAGCAGCACTCATAAGTTGGTCTTAATAAAAACTGAATGCTGATTATATATATATATATATATAATTCTTCGAAAAACAATACAATCATTAATACAGTAAATATTTTAAAAACAAATATCGTCATCAACTATATTCAAATTCAGGTATTTTAAAAACAAATATCGTCATCAACTATATTCAAATTCAGTTACAAAAAACCGTTATAAATGTCTACAAAAAACAATTATATCATACATCAATTTTCCCACAATTCATTAATTTTTATATTAGCAGCTTATCTATTTATCAAGTGCTGCTTTCCATTTCTTATTAACATAGCTTCTTTAATTTTAAGTTTATTATTATTTCTTTCAATACATAAAATCTTAACTTTATTAAAATCAAAATCAAAACCATATATACATGTAACATTATGATCGAAAATACTGAAGGTGATCTGTCATCATTTCTAACACTCTCTTGTCCTGATTTTTGCACTCGTTTATATAGCAGTAAATGCTCCTTTGATCTTTTCTCCAATGTACACCGGGATTCACCTATATATGCCTTTCCACAAACACACCACCATTTATATATTGCACAAGTTTGATTTAAAAAACTACACCTATTTTTTGAATTATTTATCAATCTATTTAAATTAGGAGTAGTATAAAATGTGACTCTACATATATTTTTATATATTTGCCTTATAAATTTCACTTGTTCATTACAAATAAATGGTACTAATATCCAAGTATATTCGATTTTATCAATATCTATAGCACTTAACATAGTACAATTATTATTAAACTTACTAACAATATTATAAATTAATTTATGATTATATCCAATATTTAATAAATCCATAGTAAATACATTTATATTACTTATTTTATCTGATTTATATTTACATAACTTACTATTCCTAAATAAAAATGATTTTAAACCAGATAATTTATGTACTATTGGCACATTTGAGTCCCAAGGAATATATCCTCTTTTTTCAATATCTTTTATTACCATACAATAATCTAATTTATTTTTATTATGAGTAACTTTAATATCCAAATATTGAATTGACATTTTTTCTTCAAAAGATTTACTCCATTTTAAACCTTCTAAACTATTTAATTCATTAAATAACAAATTGATAACATGTAAACTTCCACAAACAAAAATATCATCAACATGACTGTAATATATTTTAATACCTTGATAACATATATTATTATTAAGAATTATATTTTCATATTTTTATATTACAAAACTACATATTTGTGACACTACTGGAAGACCCATAGGCCAACCATTATCCATTTTATAACAATCTTCAATAAACATAGCATATATATTTTATCAATAAAGTATAACACATCATTAATAAATTTTACTTTCGTAACATCAACTTTTTTAACATCAAAGCATCTAATATAATCTGTATAAATTTTAATCTATCTATTGAACTGTACATCTCACATATATCAAATGTACACATACAATAAATTTCATTAATATTAATATTATGAATTTTCTTTACAAAATCAAATGATGAACTAATAGTATATTTTCCAAATCCAAGAATATCTTTCAATAATGTGTCTATAAAGCTACAAGTCTCATAATAAAATGATCCACTGAAGTCAACCATTAATCTTAAAAGCTTATCTTGTTTATGTAATTTAATATTCGAAAATATCCTAGGACAAATTGCAACAGATGGATATAGACATTAATATGTAAGAGCATCTATATATTTATGTTTTTTTAGCTTTTTTAAAAATATTATCAATAAATTTTACAGGCAAATTTTCAATGTTTATTTTGCCCACCTTTTTACATTTAAGTTTTTCCATTTGAATTATAACATTATTGTAGTAATCCAGTTTTGACAACACACACACCCTCAAACATTTGTCCTCTTTTAAACAAACAAGATCGTTATCATAAATAAACTTTTTAAATCTATATATTTGCAAGTTCCAATTATAATTAAAGCTGTTTTTAAATTTCTTAGCATTAACATTCTGTACCAATTCATTTGATATTTCAGGAGAACACTTAATTTTACTAAATGAATGTTCAACAGCAACTTTTAACTCCAAATTACTATCAGCCCAAATACCATCAATGTATTTAGAACCATAACCATAATTTAAAAAATACTCTTGTTGAAAATCAATATCCATGCTTGATAAATTGACATAAATATTTTATCTTGAAATTTTTTTTTTATAAAAAATATTTTTAAATTTTTTTTAAATTTTTAAAATTTTTTTTTATTATTTGTATTGGGGGTTATTTTTGTTTATGGAAGTTTAGATGTTATCAATTTGTTATTTAATGAATTAAATAGTTTAGAGGTTTAAAATGGAGTAAATCTTTTGAAGAAAAAATGTCAATTCAATATTTGGATATTAAAGTTACTTATAATTAAAGTAAATTAGAATATTGTATGGTAATAAAAGATATTGAAAAAAGAGGATATGTTTCTTGGGATTCAAATGTGCCAATAGTACATAAATTATCTGGTTTAAAATCATTTTTATTTAGGAATAATAAGTTATGTAAATATAAATCAGATAAAATAAGTAATATAAATGTATTTACTATGGATTTATTAAATATTGGATATAATCATAAATTAATTATAATATTGTTAGTAAGTTTAATAATAATTGTAATATGTTAAGTGCTATAGATATTGATAAAATGAAATATACTTGGATATCAGTACCATTTATTTGTAATGAACAAGTGAAATTTATAAGACAAATATATAAAAATATATGTAGAGTCACATTTTATACTACTCCTAATTTAAATAGATTGATAAATAATTCAAAAAATAGATGTAGTATTTTAAATCAAAGTTGTGCAATATATAAATGGTGGTGTGTTTGTGGAAAAGCATATATAGGTGAATTGTGGTGTACCTTTGAGAAAATGTCAAAGGAGGATTTATTGCTATAAAAATGAGTACAAAAATCAAGACAAGAGATTGTTAGAAATGATGACATATCACCTTCAGTATTTTTTGATCACAATGTTACATGTATATATACTTTTGATTTTGATTTTAATAAAGTTAAGATTTTATGTATTGAAAGAAATAATAATAAATATAAAATTAAAAAAGCTATGTTAATAACAAACAGAAAGCAGCATTTGATAAATAGACAAGCTGCTAATATAAAAATTAATGATTTGTGGGAAAATTGAGGTATGATGTAATTGTTTTTGTAGACATTTATAACGATAACTGAATTTGAATATAATTCATAATGACTACTTATATAGTCGAAAGTACTTCTATTAAATTATAGTAGATATTTGTTTTTAAAATATTATTTACTGTATTAATTATTGTATAGTTTTTCGAAGAATTATATATATATATATTTGTTTATAATTGGAATACAGACATTGATTACTAATTTACACACACACACACACACACATATATATATATATATATATGTGTGTGTGTGTGTATGTGTGTGTGTGATGATAATCTGGACCAACTGATGAGTGCTGTTTTAACATGAATTATGTATATTGGTCATTATTTATTTTTTCTATATGTGTGTGGTCTAGTATATCAGTGGTATAAGATAGTATAGATAGTTGACAGGTACTTGAAAGTCTGAGTTCAAATCCCCCATATTTATTTTTAGTATCATTGGTTTTTTTATTCTTAGTTCAATGAAGGTACAATTTTAAAGTAGTAGTATCCACTATATCACATATAGCAAATTGTAGAATACTCTGCATAGTCCTATAATTTTACTATTGTGTTATTAAAATCTTAGAAAGCATCTTAAAAATATTTTTGTAGGTTTATGTTATTTTTACCATGAATTTAGGTTTCACGTCCTTATAAGTTATTAGAAAGAAATACAATTTTATATACAATTAATATAATTGCAGTACCTACATCTTTGAAATAAAATACTCCAGCTTTCAACTTGTCAAATGCATTAGAAGTATTAATTCCTGAATTCCCTTTCCATTTATTCATATTAGAATGAAAATTTTACTTAGTAAAAGCTACTGAATGTTTTTATTTAATCACTGCATAATAATGAATTCATTTTTTTTTTAAAATATTAATTACTAAATCAGGGTTTTCCATATGTTGAAATTGGAAAAACTAGTATAATAATTAGCTCAATAAAAATTTAGAAACCAAAAAGGTAATTTTTTATTAATTGTTGTAAATTAAAAACTTTATGGTAATCTTGTATCACATCTTCATTTCTTCTTTAATAGTTATAAACAGTTTTGAAGCTCCTAGTCATAAAATGAGACTTTCATTGAACACTACTTTTAACGGTAATTATTTAACAATTTTTCCCAATACTAATAATGAGATCTTTTAAACTATTATGTAAAAAATGTGTATTATGAATAAACATTGACAGCAACTGATTTCAAACATTGCTACAGATCTTTTGGCTAATTGAGACAAATGATTTGATTAAAATCACTAGAAGCAAATATAAATAATTTATATTTCTGACAATTTAAATTGCATTTTCCTAACAACAAAAACCTTGTGTAGATATGTTATTATCTGGAATCAACTCACCTATGCATGCTAGCATCTTTATTCAACAAAATTTTTGAAAGTGTGTTTACTGCAGCCTTTCTATCTCTTTCATTTTATAAATTATAATGAAAGAAGTTTTATAATATTATGTATCACATTCTCTGTGTTCCTATATTTCTAAAAATATTTCTTAATCTTGAAGCTAACAAATAATTTCCATATATTGCATCTTTGATTACCTTATCACTATCTTCAGATGTTTTTTATTTTATTTTATAACTTCAAAGTACTGTTTAACTTCATTCAGCTAGATATATTTGTTCACATATAAATAGACAGAGTGAAGTTAACATTAAAAGTTATCAAGTCAATATTTGTATTGATATTCAAACAATAATCAAAATATCTTCACATGTTTTTGAAATATTATTGTTATATAATTTATTTCCTAGCTTTAGCTATCACATTTTTGATAATATCTAGAAATAGTTTGGACTTAATTTCCAATTTTATACTTTAATTATTGAACTTTTATTTTATATGTTTCTGTAATTTTTAAATTATTGCTGGAATAACAAGTAGACTATTAAAATGGATTTAAATTTTTTTGAATATCAAATAAATTAAATTTAAATTTTGATTAATATTAAATATTTAATGATTTGATTATGAAATTTTACATATCAAAAGCATGCTAAGTATTCATAAAACCTAATATTAAATTATAAAGCCTAGATTTCCTATATAAAGCCCAGAAATATTTAGTTGAATATTTTTGAAATTATAAATTTATAAACAAAAAAGCATTTTTAAAAATAATAGTCAACTTTTCAAATATAGAAAAGAAGTAATAAACTGAAATATGTAATAAAAATAATATTTGTTATTTTGCAATTGTTTATAAAAATGTAATACAAATAAAATAAAATTTGTTTCAACTTTATTTTTAAAATCCAAATGAATTATTGTAAAGAAGATATAAATCAAGAAAAATATGTTTTAATATTTACAATCTCAATTATAATTATTAAAAGTGATAAACATAATAATTTTAATAAATGTCAGAGGTATACATTTTTAAATCATTTTAATTACTTTTTTATTTATAAAGAAATATTTTGAATACAACCTAAATCTAAACTCATATTCTTATCAAAAATTAATATTTTCCATTTTGAAAGTCAAAGTACACCTTTTATAAGAGCATTTTAAACACTTTCAAGGGCTTACAATAAAGAAATTACTAAGAAGAGATGATTTGGGATCATTTACATTAGGTTCTCTATATGATATTGATATCTTCTGATTTTTAAAAAATAATATATCAACATATTTTAGTTCCAGTTCTTACTACCAAAAGTCAATTACCGATAGCTGCAAGAAAATAAATTTAACCTGACAAAAAGGTTTTTGCTAATGCACCAATCTCTCAAACATTATAAACAGAAAACCAAATAAAGGAGTGGCATCCATAAATTTAGTAGAAGTAAACATATTTAGGTTCCTATTGATATTATAAATGCACGAAAAACCTCTAAAGATATGAAGAAGACTGATAGATAAATTACTGCATCTTTTTTTAATTTTTAATTCTCTAATCATTTCCAATTCTTCTGAATTATAAAACTTCTAACTTTAAAGTTTATATTACTATAATGTTCTACATTCAATTTTTTTCTTCAGCCAACAAGATAGCAATATATAACAAAATAAATGTTCGCTAATATTAATAATACAATAACGAAACTTAAATATATTCCAAACAACGGTAAACAATTTATAATATAATAGAAATAAAAACTCATAATGAAATCAAGAAAAGACAGTTATATATATATATATCATTGACAAAGAATCAATAAAAACTTTTTTCAATAAACCTAAAAATGAATTTATTTCTATTTGCAATATATTTTTAAAAAATTTAATGTCTCATTCATTACCTGGACAGACTTTAATATACAAATTAGAAGTTTTATTATTAACAGAATTAAAACTTAACACTGGATATATAAAAAAAAAATTTTTGGGGACCACAATTGAAATAAAATCTATTTATTTATGCAATTGTCACATTAAACTTTGGAAACACTAATTTATGTTTGGACAATCTATATTTGCTAATGTATTATTATATATTTCTATTTTGACTAATTATACCGCATTAAATGCGCCCCTCTTGAATGTAATATAGTCGCATTCAATTTTCTTTCAGGCTTTTTCTAATTAAACCAAACATAGTTGGTGGTAATTTCAAGCATTGTGCAAAAAACAAATAATAGCTGAGTAATTGAGTTTACATAACTAAAATCTATATTTTCATTAAAGCCCAAACTTGATGTTCATGTCAACAAGTGCGCTAAAATATCTAAAGAAAAGTTTTATCTTTTAATGATATTGATATAATATTATTTTTAAAAATAAGTTTTATTTCAGTGATCTGTCTAAATCTAATATAGAAGTATACTCACTGATAGCATGAGAATATGTACTATTGTGCAATCCATCTTTTATTTTTAATAATCTTATAGGGATTCATCTAGGAATTCAAGAAAATATATAATATCAAATTAAATATATCAATCTTATATTTGTGATTCAATTATTATTTTTCTAGAAAGTAACTATAGAAAATTTACTATTTTAGATGAAAAAAAACTTCTTTTTTTTTTTAAATTTTTAAGAAGTCACATTAAAATAAATTTTATATAAACCATGTTCTAACAGCATAATAAATTGGCATTCTCATCTTTATTGTAACTACACTTCAAATTTTATATCTTAGTATTACCAATTTACAATTATTTGTATTAGTTTAAAAAGTATCAATTATGTGTAATGTCCTTTATAATGAATCTTGTTTATTAGATTATTTTTTTAGAAGTTTTTAGTTTGCTTGGTAGGTAAGAGTATTCCTAAAAAGGTATTAAAGCTGAATTTTATCTGAATGTAAACTTTTGATCCTTTTTCTCAATTCAAACATGATTATTTAGGTTTATTTACCTCAATTAAAGATAATAATTAAGGGAAGATTAAAAGTGACCCTATTATTTCTCAGTGTAGATGTCTTGCATAAAAAGGTAAATTAAAAAAGAAGATGGAGTGAGAATAAAGGATTGAAATCATAAATTCTGTAGTTTACTTAAAAACAAAAAAAAATGTGTTTGCAAACCTACAGTACTATTGTCACACTTACTGGAGAAAGAAAACCAATGGTATGAGAGTCTTATGATGTCATGGATTCTACATTAATTCAATTGTCTGAAGACAGTCAAATAAAACAATAAGAGAGGATATATTCTCATAATATATCATTGTGTCTAATTATTATTATTATTATTATTATTATTATTATTATTATTATTATTATTATTATTATTATTATTATCATTATTATTATTATTATTATTATTATTATTATTATTATTATTATTATTATTATTATTATTATTATTATTATTATTATTATATAAAATAGATTATGATGGTTTGACCATCAAGTTTTGTATATTCTTTAGATCTGTCTTAAATGTTTGAGAGATGGTAAAAACACTTTCTTTCAAAGTATGTATTACAAAGTAAATAAATTAGATTATGAAAGAAAATAAAATATTAAATAATATTTTATGTAATCACAACAGGTCTTGTTTGGAATTTTGCCTTTTATATTTTTAGGAAATATTCAAGTTAGTATTTATGTATAAAGAACAAATTTGTTAATTTGCACTTAAATTCATATTTAGGCAACAAATAGCTGACAATCACAAATACTATATAACATTATTTTCAAATTTGTTTAATAATTCAACATAACATTATTTTTTTAAAAAAAATACATATTTTATTCATTCATTTTTATCCTTTCATCATATCATTACCTTATTGGATATGCTTTAAAACATATCATTTTTTAAAATAATATTGTCTACAAAATTGTTCAATTCAAGCATCTATTACTTTTAAAGATATTATATAAATAAAATTATCAATTTTCTATAAATTTAACGAACCAAAAAAAGGAATGCTTTAAAGTATTAGAGCAATAGAGTTGAGCATAAAATGAGTTATATATTTTTTCGCCAAAGACGTTAGATCTGGAAATAATTGAATTTTTTTTTTCAGATTTTCACCAACACTACAATTTCCAACTATTCTCACTATATATTATCGATTTGTGTATTAAAACATGGATGCTAATTAAGAATTTTTGACTACATAAATTTAGCATTTTTTTTTTTTGAAGCAATAAAAATATCTGTTTATTTTTGTTTGAAAAAATAAGTTGATTACATTTATATTCAAATAAAATGAATAAAAAATACCAAATATATATATTGTTGATTTACTTTTATTAATGTCTACAATTATTTTGTGTAATGTTTAAAAACAGTATTATTTTATCTACATAAAAAAAAAGTTCTTTGTGTGTTTGTATTTTAGTCATGATTATATTAGCAAACTCCTTTCACTTAGTTTGTATTATTTTATACTTCCAGGTTAAGCGTTAAATTAAAACATTTCTCTTTGAACTTGACATCAATAAAAATGAAATTGGCTTTTTGGAAAAAAAAAGTCTTCTACTTCTATTTTATACATACAAAAATATGCATCTAATTCAAAAGTTAATAAAGTCAAATCAATATTAAACATATAAAAGATATCAAATAGTTTTTAAAATAGAATTAAGAAAGGAATTATTTTTATAAAAAAATATTTTTTAGCCCTTGCGCGCATATAAGAATTAATACGCGCAGGATAACCATGGACATAAAAAAACTGTCACATAATTTGTCCCTGAATCTTCTTTTGACCTATATGCTGAACAAATAATTAATTTTTCAAAATAATTAAATGATAAACTGAAAAAATAGTGTGAAATTCAAAGACTAAATAATAATAATAATAATAATAATAATAATAATAATAATAATAATAATAATAATAATAATAATAATAATAATAATAGATAGATAGATAGATAGGTAGATAGGTAGGTAGGTAGAGATATATAGATAGTAAACATACTCATTAATCAATTATAAAATATTATTAAATTATAATTGCCATAAATGATATTAGAATGTTTTAATAAAGCATTTACAAACTGTATGAAAGGAATGAAATATAAATAGGGTCTCAAATATAAAGCAATTTAAGAAAGTTAAAACTTTCATACACAAAACTGAATAATGATAGAAAATGTTAATGATTACTGAATACGCTATTCAAAACTTATAATTATTTGGTGAGAACATTAGAAAGGATAAAATTTTGTAAATTAAACGCCTAATTAAATTTAGAGAAAATTTAGTTTTAAACAGAAAATAAACTTTTGAGAAAATTTATTTTAGATCTTGTTGCGGGATTCGAACTCAGACTTTCACATGACCCACAACTCTCAGTGCCATCTTATTTTGCTGACCCACCTGATCACACACATGAACATTCCATCGTCAGATTTTCAATGAAATGGAAGGTTGAAAAGTTGTGGTTTGGAGTAGTTTGAAGCCTGTCCATTAAAGTATGAAGATTGTATATATATATATAATATAAATCTGAGCACTGAGTGTGTATATATGTGTGGAGATGGTAATTTGGACCAACTGATGAGTGCTGGTTTAGCACGAAATACATATATTGGTGATTATTTATCTTATTAAGTGATCAGATGGATCATCAATATAAAATGGCAGTGAGAGTTGTAGGTCATGTGAAAGTTTGAGTTTGAATCTCGCATATATTACATATATAAATGCAGGTGTTAAGCCTGTACAATGTATTAATTTAGAACTTGTTGTAGAATTATTCAACAACAGGTTTATTTTGCAAATGTTGATTTATAAATCGTATAACCGTATGTGTGTATATATATATATTGCTAAAATGCATATTAATTGTATCAACACTATAATGATTTGTAACTCTTTTTGTATGTATTTTCATATATTAAATATTGCGAATGAATATACATAGAAATTGTAATTAGTTTTTATAGATGTTGATGAAATCAGATTTATTAACAGAAAGAAATCTTCAACATGAAATTTTGTATTTTTTCATGAAACGTTGCCCCTTAAAATATCATGAAATTTTTAGAAATTGTAAGTAAAAGTAACTTAAAAATATTATATGTAGGGTATATGAGCACAGACTTTCAGACGACCCATCACTCTTCACTCTATCTAATAACACTGATACACTCAATCACATATATGCTGAAAAGATAAATAATCACCAACATCCATATTTCATGCTAAACCAGCAGTCATTAGTTGGTCCAGATTATCATCTCCCACACATATATACTATAAGTTCTCAGATATATACTAATATAGACAATCTTCAAACTTTAATGGACAGGCTCCAATCTACTACAAACTCCAACTCTTCAACCATCCATCCAATTGAAAATCTGATGATGGAATGCTCGAAGGCCACCCTGGGCCGAAATTCTTGTCACACCCATGTTGACCTAAGGTCAATCTGAACCCCACATGTACAGGACATAATCCATTTAATACATATGTGAGGATGGGCAGACATCTCTACAATGTAATAAGTGAAACACAGGCTTATTATATACCTGTGTCTATATATGTAATATATAGGGTATATGAGCACAGACTTTCAGACGACCCATCATTCACCACTCTATCTTATAACACTGATATGAATGATATTAAAGAATATATGAGTGATTGTATAATGTAAATGTATGATTATGATTTAGATCATGTTTGTGTGTAAGTATTGTGTGTAATTATTTATATATGTGATGAATAAAAAATAGAAGATTTCTTTTATGTTTTATCTTTGATATTATAATGTAAAATGAAGCCTGTAGGTAGAGTTGCTGTAGAAAAGGAAGAATTGTAAAACTTTAAGTGTATTTACATCTTGATAAGACTCCAGTATGGGGGCAAAATCCGGGTTAATGAAATTAAATATATTATTATAAAAGTTGTCTTATTAAATAATTTTTATTGAATTATTATTTTTATTTTTTTTTTTTTTTATATATATATATATATATATATTATATATATATATATATATATATTATATATATATATATATATATATATATATATATATATATAAACTTATTGAAAGTGGCTCATCTTAATATCTTCAAGAATAAATAATTAAGTAAATATTTCTAATAACATCGTATCTCAAATCTTAATATATAAGAAGGACGTAGTGTGAACTATTATGTAAATTTGTTTTTGTATGGCAATTAGAGAGATCTTCACATTCATCAAATTAGATATTTCACTCCATATATTTCTAGAAGACTTTGACCATTCACAAGATTGCTAAAATGAATAATTAATGTTTATGCCTTGAGAATATTAATTTTGAAAGATTTCAGTAATGTATAGTGGTAGAGTAGAAAATTTTGGACCCCAATCCATGATTTGCAGCCCAGTTCATTTATTTCTAGTATTCAAACTTTTTTAACTTTCTAAAAAGTAAAGCCATTTGATTATTTTTGTTCTAGAAGGTGATGAGCATTTACAAGACTTAATACTTAATGATTTACCTTGAAAATGTTAAGAGGAACCTTTCTCAATAAGACTTTATTCATCTACAATGAGTAAAATTGTATTCTTGTAGTTAGCCATTATTATCTAAACTTAATTTCTATATAAGTATTTAGAACCTCAGACAATATCTGATTCATTTTGTAAATTTAGGTACACAAATTTCTGTAAAGATGTTAATAGTATTTGAGGGACTGGTTTGAGTTTATATTATATTAATTTATAATGGGAAAATAGATATTTATGTATTTAGTATTAAAAGCAGTCAATTAATTATTATCAACGGCAGTTATATTAGTTTGTTTTTGATTGCACCAAAATTAAAATGGACGTGGCAAAATGCTTAGGAAATTTGTTGTCACAACATTAACATCCATAGAATCCTAAAAATATGTTAATATAATTAATATATTCTCTTTATTTTACTTAACACTAGAAAAACTATTACTTTTCCTTTTTATTCTTTCTAATTTATGATTTTGAATCCCCAGTTGCATCACATCTTTTCTCCTAATAATCAATACTTTTAATTTATATAAGTCATAATTCATATAAATACGGCTAAATTAATACATTTTTTTCATCAATCTTAAAATAAGAATTAAATTGCTTGTTATTTAAAGCCAGATTAGTGATTGAATTCAACATTCAATTCGTTTACCATTATTTCTATTATTGGATAATCAATTTATTAAATATTTAAAGTAACTAATCTGTTCTTCAACCTCTTATCTAGTAAATTTACCGATTTTAATTCCAAAAATTATATGGATTTTTTTATTGTAATTGACATTTTGTTGTTTTTTTCTCTACATCTTTTACTATTGTCATATTGATATTAGCAAAACCTATGTGATTTATAATGAATCACATTAACCTAATTACAAATAAAATTCAACTATTTTCTTTGAGTAATAATTTGGATACATATTTTTAACAATATTTAATTATAAGCTTTGAAGAAGATAATTCTTATGCATGCAATAAAAAATTAATCATAGTAGTTTATTGGATAATGATATAAGATTATAACAGTCCCTATTACATTTCGAAACAATAGAAAGTGGAATTTAGAAAGATCGCTTTGAAAACAAAAATCGATCTACTATTTATATTAGAAAGTTTGTACAAAGCATATTTTTTTACTGTTTCTATTTACTGCAAATATATTAATTGACTTTCTTTTTAAGTGGATAATACAGATTTATGCATTTTAATTTTGGTTTCACAAATAAAATAGCATTTTAAATTTTATGTAATCTTTAGAAGCTCTCCTACTTTTAATAATTAATAATTAATGAGCAGCAGATGTAAAATTCGTAATTTAATCCAGCTTGCTTTTATATTTCAATCTACAAACTCTAAATAATACTTTGTGGGGGTAAAATTATTATAATTAATGTAAAAGGACATTAAACAATAAATCCATTTTGCTCATAATTTTAAGAACATTATTTCAATTTACAATTATTTTCATTCACTAAATATTTTTTAGTAATAATCTCTTTCTCTTTAAATTCTATTCTTTTTTATCATATAAGATGAAAGTAATCCCCCCCCCCCTCGTTTTTTATAAAGATTTAGCCAATATCATTTAAGAAATTCTTTTGCACTCTTAATATTTCTTAAGAATAGTCTCTATTATACATGATCTGCCTAATATAAATTTGTCAAATGTATTATACTTTCTCAATTCTATCAAAAATATTTAACTACATTGAATTTTAAACATAAAAAAATAGTCTTATTTCATCAAAACAGGTCCTTGTTCTAAATTAACAATAACAGTGAAAAGAATATTTAATAACAATTTTCTCTATTTCTAAACTACAATTCGTTTTACACAAGACTATGCATTTTTATGGTTTTATATAATTTTACCAGTTTTATGCACTTTCCCCAACATCATCTAATTGTCGGTTTTATATTTTCATTATTAGTACAACACTTTTTTTTTCCATTATCTTTTACTAACTCATTTTAGAAGTCATCATTTTTCTTATAGAAATCAAATATACATTTCTGCTTATATTCTTTTTTTTTTAGTTGTACTTTGAGTTTTTTGTCTTCAAGTTAGTTAAATTCCTATGAAATTAAACAACTTTGTTTGTAATCCATTTTTCTCATTACAGGGGTAAAGTAAACTAATCCTGTTAAGCATTTTTTTATTTTATCTTTTACTAAGGACAAGAGATTGTGTAATATATGTATATACAATGTTTTTATTTTAATAAACTAGCAGTTGAATTATGAGAAAATTTTAAATTGCCTTTCATATTTACATGTATTTCCTAATTAAATTATTATTTAATTTTTTTCTAATTAATAAAATTATATTTCATCTTACTTTTTAATTATTAGTATTCATTTTTTTATAGTTTTGTTTAAAAATTATTATAAATATAAAATTTTGTTTTAATTATGCCAAATCTATGTTTTATCTGAAGTCATGGCATTTCCTCTGTGTACACATATATTATTAAGATTTGTCGATGTAAATGTAAACTAATATATAATCATTTATCTATTAAAAATTTTAATTGCATTTAATTTAACATGTGTCTAATCAAAATTCACCTTCAACTTAATTATATATTTCTTATTGAGTTCTAAAAAAAAAACGATAATTTAAGTTATTCTCTCACAAATATATAACATATGCTTAAAAGTGTATAAAGAATGAGTATACTATTAATAAATTGAGAGAGCACACACACACACACATATATATATATATATTCCCAAAAATAACAATTTATGTATATATAATATTTAATGTTTTCACAGTTATATGATGTAGATAAAATATTATTTTGGGGAATAAACCATGTATTATTTTGCATAACAATCCGATATTTTGACGAACTAGAAATTGCCATTATCATGGTTAACTTTTGAAAGAAGATTTTCTCCCTATAAAGATTAATAATATTATATTTAATGTTTTCACGGTTGTATTATGTAGATAAAATATTATTTCTGGGAAATAAACCGTGTATTATTTTGCATTATTATCCGACATTTCGACGGACTAGCAACCACCATTGTCGAAATATCGAATGCAAAATAATACACGGTTTATTCCCAAAAACAATATTATATATATATATATTCATTCACGTGCATTCAAATAATAAAAATAATTAAAATTCACTGTATCTTTATATTTTTAAATAAAATAAATAATATAGTATTAGATAATTATCACCATTAAACATGTATCCTTTTTAAATAACATTTTCCTCTTAAAAATGTTTATAATAATTTTATTAATAGCAAATATAATCTCTCCAAAACATTAGCACATTCTCCATATGGAAATGCCATCCAGTGCAAGACTTCCTTATCAATAGATGCCAGAATGCTTATACCTAAAATCTTTGTCTACTCTCTACTCATCCAATATTATGAGACTAGTTTAAAACTCACGGCTTTCATCAGGTATGAGCCTTATATCAGAGAGCAATGCATCTAGATTTTAGAATCTAATGCAACTTTTTAGCAGAAGTATCCTTACTGATGAAAGTCACATACTAGAAATTAGTCTGGGTATATTGAATGAGTAGGCACTAGATTAGGATTTTATGCACAAACCTTCTTGTATCTATTGATTAATAAAGCTTACACCACATTACATTAATATATGGAGTGGTTTCTACTCTTTTAACAGCTTGTGTAAGCATAGGAAATAGTGTCATGTAAAATTTTGGTGGTTGTATACCAATCCTGACAATGGAATGATAGAGAGTGTGATTTTTAAAACACCAAAATGTATAGATACTGATTTGGGTTCAGATTTCTATGAATATACCAATGAATCAGCTTGTATTGAAAACATTAATGTGTTTTTGATCTTGGGCTCATAACTTTATGGTTAACTAAATGGGTAAACAGATGCTACTGGATGATTGCATGAGAAATAAAGTTCTAGGTGCAGTGCTCTTAGTTCCAAGACTCTTCAGTGATGAAAGCCACAAGATAAAAATTAATCTGAGGATATTGGATAGTAGGCTCAAGCTACAAATTTTGTGCACAAACCTTGCATTCATTGATTACTATTGCTTACATTGGGTAGCATGACTGTATGGAAAGTTTGCTACTGTTTTTATAACTTGTGTAAGCATATGGCTTGGTGATCATGCAATGATTTAGTGATTTATACAGTTTCTCTAATTGTTTGTGTTTTTAAATTCTATTATCTTTGGAATTTTTATAGTTACCCCAATTACTAGAACCACTTTAAATTCTCAGCCAAAATTTTCAAACTTTAAGATTTCTGTCACAATTTTGTTATAATTCCAGGATTCTATCACTACTAAATACTAGTTTTTATTTTATAACTCAAGAAAAATTCTTTTTAAATTTAGTAAATTTTTAGGATAACACGAAATAGTGCTTAACATTGCAACATAATAAAAAGTGAATAATAAAACATGCTTGTATTTAATCTGAATAAACATTATTAATAAACATGTTCATGGAGTTATGCTTCAAGATAAAAAAAAAGTTGCTGCCATATTGTAAAATGTATAATAAAGTTTCTGTTTTTGTTTATTACCATTTTTAAATTTTTTTCTTTGGATTGTGTACATTGATACCACATGTATTGGGACTTCACTGTAGTTGAAAACTTTATTATAGATGTATCTTTATTTTTATTTTAGCATATAATTCTTAATATTTGTGCTTTCACAGGCAAATTATATATATATATATATATTGTACCATGTTCAAATATGGGATGATCGAAACACCGGCCTCTTAGGCAGAGAAGAACATACTCGGAGAGTGTGTATGCCCAAATGATAGCTATAAAATATATAACTAGCATTACATTTCCAGGACATAACTTCTTCTCGACTGTTGAGTTCAACACCAGAGTTCAAAGCACTTTTATTTGTTTCGTGTAAACATGGGCACCAGTTAATTATCCAAGAATGAATAAATAATGTGCTTTGAGCAATGGCCACTAACTCAATGCCTAAATATCCATGACTAGCTCAGTTGTTTGTAATCACTAATAGATTATACATAATTAGTGGTGAAAAGAATTGATAAAAGATTTGTAAAAGAATTGATAAAAAGAATTGACCGACAAATAAAGTTTAAGTTTTAAGACAATTTATTAACTAACATTAATTTACTAAATTTAAACATCTTTATAATTTTTAACTAATATAACACACACACATTTTAAATTAACTCACTATCATATATATATATCATTTCTTTTCAAATATCAGCCTTTCATGCTAATTGTGCATACGCTTTGCGAGAGTTAATAATAAATGAATACTTTCTTACCAATACAAGATATAGTATTTATGCAGGAATAAAAGGAATCCTCTTATACCTACAACTCAAAACTTATATATGAGCAAATCTGAAGTACTGGCAAAGAAAGTGTGATGATGGAAATTACTACATACACTATATAAAGTAAATGCTTATTTAAATATATATCTTATGAAAATTCTAAATAATGTTTGACATTTATAAAATCATATAGCATTCACAAACACACACATCAATTGTTCATTTTATGCATGCTTATAGAGTTCAAATTACTTGTCTCTGGAGGCTTTATGAATTAATGCGATGGAATGGCTATTATGAGAAATAAGAATATGAAAATAAGCAAATGTTTTACCTAGGATTTTGAACTTAGATTTAGAACTTTGTTTTCTTCTTGTTTGCTGCATCCATTACAAATACTTTCAGCTGGCTGGGACATTTCCTTGATGGGTTTTCTTATTATTCATGATTATTGTTATTGGAAACAATTAGATACTGATGGAGATTTTCTAAGTTGTTACGCTGACATTATTTCACGGGCAGATATTGCTGATCTTATTTGACTAAGGCTGGAGAAAGATGTGTGTTCCCAAAAGCTGCTCAGCACTGCATTTTGTTTCTGGATACAATTAACTCAACTGATTGTCCTCTCTTGACTTAACTAACTCAATTAATTGTCTGATAAAAAAGGTCTATTTATACCTGTGTTGTGTTGTCCTTGTAATATCCTCTGGCAATATCTGTTGTCGAAATTCCTTTAGTAACTAATCCTTTGACAATATGTTTTTGAAGATTGTTTAATTAGTAGTAGCCATCACAAACATGTTGTTTTTATCTCTTTAATTAGAATCCCACTGCTGTGTGTTTTTAAATATAATTTCTTTTTAACTTTCATTTATATATTTTTTTTATATTATTCTAACATGCATACATTCCTAAATTTAACATTTTTTGCTATTGGTGGAATTTTAACATTTTATTCAAATCAGTGATCATAGTGCCTCTACAACCGTCTTTCTACCTTTTATAACTCTGTGGATGGCTTGTGTGACCAAGTCGAAATGTCAGTATATTAATATTAAAAGTTTTTAACATGGATGAACCCGCAAAATATGTATTTTATATATATATATATATATATATATATAACCCGCAAAATATGTATTTTATATATATATATATATATTGTACCCTTTTGTTTAGGTTAGCATGGATTATTTCTAATAATTTACTGAAAAAATTTTAAATTTTGAAGTTGGATAGGAGATGATGTATGTTGTGTGTTAATATTCTTTGAATAATTTAGTAAACGCAAGTAAAATAATTGATGTATAATGTTGGGTTGGTATTTGTAAGAAAACAGTTAAGTAAAAATCATTATAAGATTGTATGGTTGGGAGAACTGGCCATAATAAATACTGATTTAATAAATCTTATAAATAATAATTAGGGTAAATTTTAAAAGTAATGCTTTAAAGTTAAACGAATAGATTTAGTAATAATAATTGTATTTAATGGATATATTTTTAAAATCATTTGATTAAAAATAATAATGCAAAAGAAAAGTGTAATTTTTTGGTTTTATAATTCTAAAATAATTATTTTAAAATTGTGCTATAATAGTGATTATGTAACATTTTATAAATTAAATTATTATTTTAGTCTTTAAATTATCAGCACCTTATTAAGTTTTGTAAATCACGTGACACACACCTGTGTTTGAAAATAGAATAATATTATCTGTTATAAATGTTAAATTGGATTTTAAAAGTGAATATAATAAATAAAATCAGATTTATGTTTTTTTGTTGAAAATAAATATGTTAAGTTCAAAATAAAGGTAGAAATGGTAATAAATATTGAAATGTGATTTTTAAAAATTATTTTAGAGTCTTTAGTAAGTGAAAATAAAATGTGAAAATTAAGTAAGAATTGAATAATATAATAAAAATAAATATTTAGTAAATTATTATTAACTTTAACTTTAAACCAATGTCCATGGTCCCGGATAATCTGAGGCCAGGATTGTTTAACGGACCAATCAAAATTGGAATCAGCTGGAGTATTTAAGAGCTGTTTACATTTTGGCAGACGATTATTGAGCTGTTATCTCATTCTACCGATGTACTATTATAACATCGTTAATATTTTCTATAATTTCGGTAAAGTATTTAGTAGTGTAATAATCCATTTTATTTAAATTCAATTTTTGTAAAAGTACAGTAGTCTATTATTATAAGCTCGTGGGATATAGAAATGTTTTGCTAAAAAATTAAATTATTCCTTACTTTGCCAACCTGCTTTGTTCAATTTATCATCAACTTAAACATGAAGAAGTCATCACTAAATATAAAAAATTGAATGGAAGTAATCAAGTATTATTGTCTTATAAAGTATATAATTTTGCCTATGTTGATAAGTCGTATTGATTTACGACTAAATTTCATATAAAGAACATCACGGAAAAAAATAAAATAAAAAATTTCATTAAAAGATATAAAGTTAAATGAGATAATGTATTTTATAAAGAAGATTTATTTAAAATACAATGAAAAAATACTTTTAAAGGAAAAAAAAACTTTTAAATTTGACCGAACAATTATCTTAGAACGTGGAGATATTTCTTTCTGAAGAAATATTGGAAATATTTTAAAATTGGAATTTTTCCTAGAAAATATAAGATCATTTGCGAGTATATGACTTATATCCTATCTTAAAAAATATTACAAGTTAGTCATTAAGATATGCGGGACATACAAAAGTTTATTTAAATTATTTGAGAAAATAATTTAAGTTATTTGAAAATATTGGGAGAAATATGGGTTGTATCAGAAGATATTAAACCTCAGTAAATATGGAAAAGTTACAAGAATTTGGAAAATTATCTTGAGGAAGAGTATTTAAAATTAGATATTTACCTAATAATACATGTTAAAGATTTAAAGTTTTGGAGATAAGAAAAATATTAATTATATTAGTGTAAGTCTTATAAAATAAAAGTAAACATACTGTATTTAACTTGAACTGTCAGTAGGGATTATATATTACAATGTTAAGAACCAAAGCATGCATGATTATTGACATCAAAAGTGGGTATTAACCTTTTTCCCGCCTCTTACGAGGCCTCTCGTCGACATCTGACGTCACTCTAACTCTGCTAGTTCTTATGCTAGAATATTCGTTTGACAGGTATTGATTAGATTTTTAAAAGTTCTGTAAGATGGTGCCCTCTTCCGAATTATTTTACAAGTAAAAAATAAAAAAAAATGCATTTAAACCTAAACAAAGAAAGAACATTGTCAGTGATTGGTTGTCAGTGAGATCTCAGCTGAAAAAGACATTCTGATTGGCTGGAAAAAACAAAGAAACCGCCTGATCAAAGAAAATAAAGAAAAACGCTGAGATTTTCATTTCGAATGTGATTTAAGTATTTAAAACAGCATAATTTGAGAAATTAAAATAATTTTTAAAAAATAAACTAAAAAAACAAAATTATTTTCGAAAAATATTGAAGATTTTAGTAAAAATATTTAAGATTTAGCAAAAAGAAATTTTTACTTTTCAATAACGTAACATTGAAAAAAAGCGTTTGCATCAGCACTTTTTTGTTTAGACATTCGCTTTATATTTACTGAAATTGAATATATTTTATAATAAATAAATAGCAATTTATTTTTGAAGGAACTTTCATTCTCTTACATAACCTGAAAAATTAGTAATATACTTTTTATAAACGTATCTGAGTTGAATTTAATATTATAGGCGAATATGTTTTAACAATAGGCTTTGTCTTCAGTTTGTGAGTTGGCCAATTAAAAGATTTGATTTTTACCTCATACAACCAATAATATAATTAGCGGTTTAAGGGTTAATGTTTTTTTTTTTTTTTACCAGGAGAAAAGATACTTCCTGTAATGAACTTATTATCAAGAAAAGAACATTTCATCGTAAGAAATTTTAATAAAATTATTGTAAATATGGTTTTAGAATTAATTTTTTACTAACAAAATTATAGTAATATTTATTCATAGTATAAATATAGTGTAGAAACAAAAAACATTAAATTATTTACTAACTTAGTAATTAAATTTTATTGTAAACAAAAAAAATTTTAACTTAGTATATTTTAAAGTGTGATAATGTGGAATAAACGGTAATAAAATCTTTATTTAGATCATACTCCAGATGACATCACTAAGTAATTGCCAACAGACATTACTTATGGTAATAATGTAAATTATTAATAGTTTTAAAATGTTTTTGTTATTTTGTACGGATGGATGCATATATAAAACACACACCTACACATAATATATCATTTTGCTTAGTTATTTAAGAATATGCATAATTTTAATGATATCGTAAAGATATTTAAACATAAAAGAAATATAAGTATATGATTCTATTAAAACTGAATTGGATGTTTTGTTGAATAATTTAAAGTGTTAAAAATATGACACTGATTCTGATTGTTTGTGCTAAAGTTTGAGAACTATTAAAGAATGAAATAATATTGTCTTATTAGTTAGTTAGACTGTTATTCTAAAAATGAATTTATTTGTTATTATAGAAATGAGGATGAATTTGGCGATGTAAATTGGTGAATTTAAATGCTAATATCTTAGTATTAGGTTATATAAGACCAGAAGAATATTGTATGTAGATTTTATTTATATGGGAAGAAGAATATACTATATTGATGTTTATACAAGTATAGCTAACATAGCCCTATATCTTGTGTATATTCATGGCAGTGTTTATTGTTCTATGTGTTAAAGCTTAATGTGCCATAGTGCTGAATGAATAGCCTGGACATTATACTTGGTAGAAGCGGTTATTAAACAAGTATGTTATACCTCAGTTCATGTACACTGTGCCCATGATGGTTAGTTGATAAAATGTTAAGTTGAAGTTATAGTTCACCCCATTTGCCTACTAGTTTATGTGTTATTGAAATTTATTGGATTACATTGTAAAAGATGGTTGTTTTAAAATTGAAAATAATAAATAGGTTTGGAAATAGAGAATCATTAAATTGGATAAGATAAGTTATGTTGTTTAGATTATAATAAGTGTAAAAATTATAAAAAAACATAATTTCATCAGTGAAAGAATCATAAAACTTTATAGTTAAAATGATATTTTTTTTTTTAGAAAATAAATAATTGACAATTTAAAAGGATTTATAATGATATTACTTAATTATTAAGAATTTTTAAAAAGACATACTTATATTGCATATTTTTATTTATGATTAAATGTAATAAACTGAATCGTGTTGAATGAATGAAAGTAGTCATACGTTTTACAAAAATAATTTTATAACAACACACTAATCCATGGTATTTAAAGTTTAAAGTAATAATTAGTAAGTAGCTTAGTTTGATGGTATGCTATGAAGAAAGGTTGTTCACATAAATATTGAAAAATGACTATATAGAATGATAAATAACATTAAAAACTAAATAACAAGGATAAGTACATAATAAAAGTATTACCTATATTTTTTTTAAAACCTATAAAGTAATAATATTGAATAACTGTAATAAAAGTTATATAATGATAATTTTAAAAATAAGAAATATTTTATGTAAGAAGTGTTCTGTATCTTATGTTTTAAGTCATTTGAGTTGTCTTGAAAAAATACCTGAATACGAATAAATAAAATTCCATCAAAATGTAAATAATGTAAATAATTTTATTGTTAAGTTTGCTAATAAAATTGTTAAATTGTTTTATAAGTCCTGGTGTTGACTCAATTTCTTCACATCACAATTCCACAATCACAGATAATTATAATGAAGACATAATATTTGCACATCATAAATAAAATTTTATTTAGGAGTTATATTTTATTGATATATTTTATTTAAGAAGTTTTACTTATGATATTATTATGATGGTCATGTAATAATTACCAAAGATTTACATTAAATTATCTTAGTAATGATCGCCACATATTCTCAGATTTTAATATCATACTAAATATATTATTTGAGATGCCATATGAATAATAGAAAATTATACATTATAAATAAAAAGATAGGAGAGTGAATTATAGATTAAAGATTAGTATTACTATTTGTTATTATTAGTATTATTAAATTGTAGTTAGGAATGATATTAAATCCCTTATCATACTTGATTACAAAAGTTATAATTAATTTATCATTATTTTAAGAGAACCTGAGATAATTTGAGTTAAATTAGTTTTGAGAAAAAAATATTTAAATTAATTTGTTAAAGGTAATTTACTTAATTAGTTTTGATTAAAGATGTAAGAGTACTATAAATGTAGTATTTAAGTAATAGGAATAAGGATAGTATTTTTATACCATTAAGGTGATATCCAGTGGGAGATTAGCTTAATGTATTCGCTCTGCCACTTGTAAACTCACTTCATAGTTTCATGATTTGATTAGACATCGATTTCTTTCATTTTATAAACCAGAACTATATTATTATTTATTAATTAAGTTAATTAAATCATTGATATTCTTAAAAATATAGTTATTGTTAATGTAGATACATTTTAGATAAACATAGTTATTTATCTGAGCTAGATCAAGTGATTATAATTATATATTTCCGGGAAGTGAGGGTACTATATATATATATATATATATATATATATATATATATATATATATATATATATATATATATATATATTGACTCTTAGACTTTTGAATTTCTAAAGCTGTCACCATGAAATTTAATTGGAATGTCATTTAATACTTTATATAAATCTAATTACTTTACATCTCTGGTTCGAGGAATATCACCACCTTATCATCTTATACAACAGTCATTTATTCTTCCGAAATTATTTTATACAAACTATAAGTAAATAGTTTTTCCTATAAATTAATAATGAGACCCTTAAGTTTCAATAATTCTTATACAAGTATTTACAGTTTATAATAGTCTTATAATCATCTTAAATATTTCTTATCAAACTATTTAAAAGAAATACAGAACTAAGAGAATAAATTTAACTTTATTATTTATAATTTTTCTTTCGAAATAACTTTTATAACAACTAAATAAATTGTAATTTTCTTATTCTCAAAATTAATTTATAAATTCACTAATCGACGACTTAAGATAACATATGTGATGTTATAAGTAAGAAAAGCAATTTTATTAATACTCAGATTACATAAGGCTTTTAAAACTAAAACAATATAATCCAAATAATCTTAAATATTAATGTAATTTCAAGATTATATAACTGAATTTTAATTATGTGGCTTTCAAATATTATATACTCTTATAACTCAAATATTGGTTACTTTGTGGTTTGAATTTTCTGGCTATGCAGATAATGATAACGAAGACAACGTCATAAATTAATAATATAACAAAATTTTATTTATAATATAAAATATAATAACTATAACTATTTTAGCCATTAATGTAATCAACAAAATAATTAAAATAATACTTTAGAATCTATTCAAAATTATAAAATAAAATACTTATCACTTATGAATAAATAAAGTTCTCTCTTGTGCTTAAAATATATTTTTCTTTCCAAAATGACCTATGTATTTGAAAATAATGATGCTGCCAATCGCGACAGAACAACACTTTTTGGAGAGGATGTATAATTCTCTCAGCCTATATAAAATAACTACTTAAGTTTATACAAAGAATATTTTATCATGGTCTTTACACATCAAATATTTATGTTATGAATACTAATGCCATTACATTTCCAAAACTACTTTGATAAGATCAAGAGCCAATAAAGATGCAGGTCATAACATATATGCCTTCAACATTTAATTCTAAACACCAAAAAAAAATAGATTAGGAAAAATGTTGGAATAATCAAGAGTATATACTTATTTATAAATGCAATTGTATCATATCACTATTTTCTACATACTTGACAAGAATAAACCTTCATAAAAAATTGCTCAACACAATATTTATGTCATATGATGTACTAGATTCTAAAGGCATAATTTCAAATAACATATGAAAATAGGTTTAAATACCCACTGTTTATCATATAATAAGACTATAAACACGATATAAAAGACTGTTATCGCAAATTATATTCTCAGAAAAAATACTTAGGCTTAAAAATTAGAAATTAACGTTATCGCAAATATACATTGGTTCATCCACACTATTCTTTAAACAATCACATACCAAATGTTCAAATTACTTTTGACGATACAATAATATAACCACATTCTAGAACTCCAATACACACACATGATGTACTCAAATTATAAACAAATTATTAGCAAAAACAAAATATTATATGAATAAGAAAAAAAAAACATACCTATAAATTTATTCCTAAACATTTCTACTTTACTTTTACCATTTTTATATAGTTTATGAGCCTCAAATTATTTATTATAAAGTACAATTTATAACATTCCAGTTAAAATCATAACTCCATGACAATCCAGAATATTTTATTAAGAAATAGCTTTACTATTTTAAGATCACAAATTAATAAATAATTTTTCAATAATTGAGGCAATAAATAGAGCGTTGACATAATTCGAAGCAATATGAAGTTTATATAGCACATTATTCATTTTATCTCAATAGACAAATAAAATTTTAGAACGCAATTAAACCCACTTCAGTGAATATATTTTATTTTAAAGGAAAGGCAAAAATAAAAGATTAATCTTTCACATTAGAGCTTGAAAATAAAACACAATTTCTGGAGTGCAATAAATTTCACTTTTCAATTATAGCAATATTTAATTAAGCATCTAAAATACAAGGAATAAATCCTTTATGTTGCTTATTCAAATTAAAAATAAATCATAGATATAATAAAATATATTTACTAACAACAAAATGATATATAACAATAGCTGTAATATAGTCATATAATCATCACAAATAAAACATATAAAAGCTCTTTTCGGCAAATTTTAAATTTTTGCCCTTTTCAATATGGCTTAATTACAAAAATAACCTATACTGCATACAAAGTGACATCTACCGGCTCTATATATAAAATTAATACAAGCCTATAATTATACTTAAATACAACAACACATATTAAAATAATGAATGGAGGGTTGTATAATATGTGTTGTTGTATTTAAGTATAATTATAGGCTTGTGTTAATTTTATATATAGAGCCGGTAGATGTCACTATGTATACAGTATAGGTTATTTTTGTAATTAAGCCATATTAAAAAGGGCAAAAATTTAAAATTTGCCGAAAAGAGCTTTTATATGTTTTATTTGTGATGATTATATGAGTATATTACAGCTATTGTTATATATCATTTTGTTGTTAGTAAATATATTTTATTATATCTATGATTTATTTTTAATTAAGCATTTATTTTGTTATACAAATCAGTACAATATTATCCTTATATTCATTATCAGCCTTAACTATAAAGTATATCGCTGTCAGAACATTTTATTCTAAAGATAAGGTAAATATATTCTAGATATCCATAATTACTAGAATTTGCAGCTACATTAACTATTAAAACTCGTATAGTATCAGGATTGTTAATTAGTAACTGAATTTCTGGCAACATTAAAAAATAAAATTTTCTCTGTTTACATTGAATATATCTAATTTAATACATGCGCGCATATATATATATATAATATTATGATTCGATGTCTGTATTTTTAAAGCAATATACGTAATTATATAATTGAATATTTATAAATACAGTAACTAAATAATTAAAAAATCTTATCCACTTAGGAGCACTTTGGATTTTCCAGTAATCTGTGTCAACTAAAGCTTTGAAATGCTAACTTTCCCACAATTCCATGATCTTAACGTTTGCTGCTTGCCTGTTAATTAAGTCATGTTTATATTTGCATATTAGCATAGCCTCCTTTATTTTTCTTTTATTGTTATTTTTTTCAATTTGCAATATTTTTACACTGTTAAAATTGAAGTCAAAACCATAAATACATGATTTATTATGGTAGTAAAAAACAGATGCTGAAATATTATTATCTACTATGCAATTTTGTTTCGATTTCTGAACACGTTTTAATAATAGCAAGTGTTCTTTAGTTCTTTTTTCCAATGTACATCTAGATTCACCTATATATTTACTGCCACACCTACATATCCATTTATAAATGACACAATTTTTATTTATAAATGAGGTTTTATCTTTGGAGTTATTTATTAATTTGTTTAATGTAGGAGGTGTGTAAAATGCAATATCACATATATCTTTATAAATTTTTCTTATAAACTTTACTTGATAATTTGAAATATATGGGATTGATATCCATATTTTTTATTAGCAGGAGAATCAATATTATTATTAAAATTTTTATTTTTATATTTTGTATTAAAATCTCTAATAACATTATATATGTGATTATAACTATAGCCAACATTTAACAATTCATTCGAATATATTTCAATATTTTTGCCTTTATCTGATGAATATTTGCAAAGACTATTATTTCTAAATAAGAAGGACTTCAAACCTGCCATTTTGTGTGATATTGACACTTTTGATTTATATGGAATATAACCTCTTTTCACTATTGGTTTAATGGTCATACAGTATTAGAGATTTTAATACAAAATATAAAAATAAAAATTTTAATAATAATATTGATTCTTCTGCTAATAAAAAAATATGGATATCAATCCCATATATTTCAAATTATCAAGTAAAGTTTATAAGGAAAATTTATAAAGATATATGTGATATTGCATTTTACACACCTCCTACATTAAACAAATTAATAAATAACTCCAAAGATAAAACCTCATTTATAAATAAAAATTGTGTCATTTATAAATGGATATGTAGGTGTGGCAGTAAATATATAGGTGAATCTAGATGTACATGGGAAAAAAGAACTAAATAACACTTGCTATTATTAAACGTGTTCAGAAATCGAAACAAAATTGCATAGTAGATAATAATATTTCAGCATCTGTTTTTTACTACCAAAATAAATCATGTATTTATGGTTTTGACTTCACTTTTAACAGTGTAAAAATATTTCAAATTGAAAAAAATAACAATAAAAGAAAAATAAAGGAGGCTATGCTAAAATACAAATATAAACATGACTTAATTAACAGGCAAGCAGCAAATGTTAAGATCATGGAATTGTGGGAAAGTTAGTATTTCAAAACTTTAGTTGACACAGATTACTGGGATAATCGAAAGCCCTCCTAAGTGGATAAAAATTTTTTTAATTATTTAGTTACTATATTTACAAATATTCAGTTATATAATTACACACACGCACACACACACGCACACACACACACACACATATATATATATGTACTTGAAATTAACTTCTTGCAAAATTTTTATTACTACTGTGATATTATATATCCATTATATATATATATATGACATTAGTTTAACTTTTCCTTCATTAAATTATGCCTACATTTTTCTAAATATCACTACATGAAGTAACATTAAGTAGAAGAGCCAATCTTGTTTGTATATAATGTAATGAGTAAAAACTTAAAAGCTTAACCTTGACATATTCTACTTATCTATATGTGCAATGATTTTCACTTTCAATGCTGATTCATCTTCAGAAAAGATGCTATTTATTACTTAAAATTACAAATTATAAAACATAAAATTTCACCAATGCAGGGTTTTTTTTGCCATTTTATTGTAGACTGTGATCTGTAGTAGGATTTGGAAATTAAAATATATCAACTCAAAATATTGTTGTCTATTTAGAAAATCAACAATCTAATTAAATCTATAAAAAGCATTCACTATTTCCATTATTCAAAATAAATGTAAGCATATATTTTTAAAAATAGTTCAACAAGTCATTAAGATATCAATTGAAGACACATTTTTTTTTATTTTTAAGATACAAATAATTATTTATTCTCCTCTTATGGGATAAAATCAGAGAATATTTGGATTCTCTAGTATATCTTAAACTTCTCTGCAAATTACAAAAGAGAAAATATCAGTCAAGGTAATAGACACCAAAGGCAGATTTTATTTACTAGATAATTTTAATCTATCTATAAAATGAAAGATTATACATTATCACTCATAACAAATAAATCAAATAGTTCTTTTACAATAATAATTTTGAGGCAAGAAAATAATTTTTGTACATATACTATGCTATTAAAATCTAAAAGTCAACAAATGTATGATAAATAGCTGGAAAAACTATTATGTCTACATGAAGCAGAAATAATCTAGAGAATAAATTTTAACATAACCAATGGGCAATCTATTACGTTCATGTAAAATTTAAAAACTAGAACAGTTACCCATCTTTTAATTAAAACATTTCTGATAAATAGAAAAATGTTTTTAAATTATTTATCTTTCTGTTTTTTATATCTCTTTAGTAAAAACCTAACATAAAATCATCTTCTGGCACATTTATTTTACTAGTGTGATTCTTAATTCTGTTTCCCACAATTGTGGACTTAATCAGTGAAGTATTGAATAGCTTTACCCTCTCACCACTTTAGATTTACCTAGAGGTCCCTATCTTTGCATTTTCAACCGCACATGCTTTATGTTTATTGTCTTAGTGAATATTACTAAATAAATTTGTAATTACAACTTTAAATTTTAATAGATTTCTAACTATAAGATATTTCCATTGACTCATTGTAAATCCAAAGATTTCATGAGTACTAATGTATAATAGGAAATGTGGACTTAATCAGTGAAGTATTGAATAGCTTCACGCTCTCAGATCTAACTGCTTCAGCTTCACCTACTTATATAGAAAGTAGGTTGAAGTAAAGAAGGTTCCCTATTTTCTTTTAGTACATAAGCTTGTGGTTAAGACCTGTAGAGGTTCCTACCTTGCATTTTAACTGCACATGCTTTAGGTTTATTGCCTTAGTAAATATTAAAAGCTTTTATATTTTTATATAGTAATTAATTATAAGACAATATTTGATAATTTTTTACTTTTTAAGCATGGTATTTTTGAAAATATAAAAATACCATGTTCCAGTTATAGGATAGAACATAATCACTATGCAGACTGGATTTGTATATAACAAATATTCTATAGCTTCACCAAATACAAACATATTTAATTTAATGCTTTAACTATATTAGGACACTAAAAAAGCTACCTATATAACATTCATAACATTTCTATGAAAATGTCTTTAATTAATGTCATCATAGCACAAAATAAAATATTCAACACATATTTCAAAATTTACACAGAACTTCTCAGACCATTTATTGTTTAGATATGGGAAATTTAAATTAATTAACTTTTGTAAAGGTAAATATTTACATTACAATTTTAAAAGATAACACTTTTTTTTTTAAATATTGAGAGCCATATTTTTTAAAATCTGTCAGTTTTTTCAAGTGTAATCTTATATTCATCAACATATTTATCATTTTTATTTTCAATTATTATTGATCAATTAAAAAAATGTCTCCATATTTTAGTAAGAGATCTGAAGTTTTGCTACTCCCTTTCAGTTAAAGTTTTATACCCATGAGCAAGAGTTATTAAAAAAAATCTGTTAAAAATCTTTTTTCTTCAAAAAGGTAGACCTGTGTTCTTTTAATATAAAGTTATTTACACCAGAATCAATCTATACAAGTTTAATTCCATGATCAAATTCATTCATTGTGTTTCCATCTATATAAATTAATTTGACTAAAATACCTCACAATTGTTACTTTCTGCTAATTTATTTTTTATTAATCTTTGCTTTTTTTGAGTGACAAAATTCCATGGAACATATTTTTATATATTCTTAATACTTATCCTTAGATCTGCGTTTTTACTTTCATCTGACAAATCTTTAAACATTTCCGTTGGATAAGTTATTACATCAATTGCAAATTCTAGATGATTTAAATAACCGTCAGGCATTTTTATTTTCTTAGATTTTCATTTCAATGCACAAAATACTTAGTAAATCTATCCTAATATGTTTTGTAGATATGCATTTACCCTGTTGTAAATCTTATCAATGTTAATCTTTTTAATGTTACAATGTAATCCAATTATACATAAGAAAAATTATATTAGAAGATCTAAATATCAATTTATAAATTAGTATTATATTTATAAATTACATTAAAACCTTACAATTTAAATGAATCTTATTCTAATTAACTTTTATTTTTCAAAACTTTTAAAGTCATTCCTTAAAATATATGCAATTCTCAATCTTGACTCATATTTTTGTATCATTTCAACTTATGATTCCAATCAAATTTACCTAGTTTTTTCACTTATTGATGCCACATATTAATTTTCGGGCAAAAAAAGCTTTTTTTCTCTCTTTTAGAATTTGTATTTTTTTTAAAGAAATGAATTATCAAATTACCTAATGCATTAATCTTAAAATCCGACTGATGTAATCAGTAAAAATGTTCTGATGCATATCGGTTCTTTGGATTCATAGCCATTAATACCTTTACAAAGTATTAACAACTATTTCACACTTAACAACTGAAAATAAAATAAAATAAAAACGTTATACCCAAAAAAACAAAAGTTTATATCTTGCAATAGTTAACTCAAAGTAAAATAATTATGGAATAATGATTATAATAAAACTAACAATCGTTTTGATAAACAGTAATTAAAGTCAAAATAGATTATACTATATTATACTTTGATGAAACATAAGAATCTTGGGACTATAATATTTTTTGAGTTCCAGTATGCCCTGTTTCTGCTACTTTGTCAGATATTTTTTTAATTGATTCCCAAAAATATTGAATAAAACATTTATTTTAAAAATTTAGTGGTTAAATTTTAATCACTGACACTCCTAACATTGTGCAAAAAAAAACAAAAAAAAAAACAGCACTTGTATATTATTACTTAATAAAGTTTTACTGCAAATAAAAAAGATTTAGTTTTTGAAGTCGAAATTTTAATAGTTACTGTCATTATATGAATACTAAACCTTTCAAAAATATTTTTTTTCAAAAGATTTTTTCTATTATAACTTTTTTTTTTACTTTTTAACCGTCAATTTTCTTTTATAATTGATTTATTTGCTTATTTATTATCATTATTATTTTTACAAGTTAAACAATTACGTAAGTAAATGCGTGTTTTGTTAAAAGATGTTTCTTTTTACAAGTTAAAACAATCTTTAGAGGAAAAACCGCATTGTAGAATGTAAACATTCATGTTTACCCTTAAACAGCTTTTAAATACTTTGACATATATATATAACTATTTATTTCATCAATTTATATACAAAAAATAGGTATTAAAAGTGTTTTATGTAAAAGACATAAAAAAGACAATATTGCATGTTATTAATTTGAAACATTTTAAAATTTGAAAATGCTGTAAATTATTTTTTTAATGTACATAAACTATCTTTGTCTTTCTATATATTAAGGATTTCGAAATATAGCTTATCATGTTGCTTTGTCTCTTCCTTAATTCAAATGTATGTACTAAAACTTAAATTATTTTTCGTTTTAAGCATTACAAAGATTTTTTGACCAGACGAACTACAGCAAACCTACTTTCCAAAACCAATTAGATATTGAAATGAGTATAACTGTTCTTTAGTACTTATGTTGAAGAAAGTTTAACTATATGAAGTTATTTTGTGTTGATATGAAGAAGTTTCACGGTTGTACATATAAAAGACATATTTTTCAGGTTCATCCGTGTTAAGATACTTTTTATATTAATATACCAACGTTTTGACTTGACCCCACAAGTCAACTACTGAGTGATAAAAGGTAGAAAGACGGTTAAAGTGCTACAATCACTGATTTGAAAATAACGGTAAAGTTCCACCAATAGAATATGTTTTTTTTAAAAAAAAAGTTTTCCAAATAGGATGAAGTTTGCATGTATCATCTCACTTATTGATACAATCTGGTCTATTTAGTACTTCAATGGCTTCTCTGATTTTACACTGGTATAGATTATCACACCTGTATATGATCCTTGTACTACAAAAATCAATTTTATGATCTGAATCTATAGTGTGTGAGAGTGCTGATGATGAATGTTGTCTAACAGCATTAGCATGTTCATCTCTCCTAACACTGATGCTTTGCAATTATTACATGAGATTTCATAAATACCATGAAATTCAGGAGGGATAGAATCCTTAGGCTTGATTATTATCCCTTTTGAATCTCATGGTATTTATGAAATCTGGTGAGATAATTGTAAAGCTTCTTACATAGGGATAAGCAATTATCACATCAGTGTCAGAAGAGATGAACATGCTAATGCATTTAAACAACAGTCATTATCACCAGCACTCACACTCTATACTATAGATTCAGGTCATAAAACTGATTTTTCTATTAACCATATCCAGATGTGATAATCTCTACCAGTGTAAAATCAGAGAAGCCATTGATCTACTAAAAATATCAGTTTGTATCGATAAGTGTGATGATACATGCAAACTTCCTGCTATTTAGAAAGATTTTTTTTTAAAAAACATATTTTAATTTAATATTTGTACTATTGAGGGAATTTTAACGTTATTGTCAAATCAGTGATTGTAGCACTCTATAACTGTGTTCTACATTTTATCATCCAGTAGATGACTTGTGTGACCAAGTCGAAACATCAGTATCTTAACACCACAATATATATATATATATATATATATATATGTTATCAGTAAATTAACACCACAATATATATATATATATATATATATATATGTTATTAAAATTAATTTGAAAGCTCAGTAATATGAAAGTTACAGATTAAATTTTATTCACACCCTAGTTTATTATAACTAATTTTTGAAGAGTTTATTTCTGTCTTACTTAAACTTTACCATTAGAATTATTTTTAAAGTCTAAAATAAAATGATGACTTTTATTCATACAAAAATTTTAAACGGACAGATTTTTGTTTAAAGTTTACATGAATTTTAGATTATTTTATAGGATCACAAAAATGGACTTAAGAGTTGTTTATTCTCAGTATTCAGCAAAGTGAGCAATCTGACATTAGTTTAAATCTAATTATGATTATTTAGATAGTCAAAGTCTCAAAATCATATGGGTAGATCATATGAAGGTTTATATAATAAGAACAAAAATAGAAATTCTGATATAGTTTTTTTAACACTGACTAGAGATGTTGCAAATCATTTTCTTTAGTGTTTTAATTATTCAACTACTCATTATTTTTCAGTAATGATTAGATAAACCTTAGTTGTATGAGAATGCTACAATAAAAAATGACTCATTATACACACACACACACATAAACTACTGCATTCTTCAGAAAAGTTGTCAATCCATGTGATTGATATAGGTTTTATTAGTTTTTGTAAAAAAAAAAAAGTAGCAATTTTATAATGAAAATATTTTTAATCTTTTATTAAAAATATTTGCTTTATGATATATGCAATAGTTATAAAAATGGAAATAAAATGTTACTAAAATTGTTTTACGACTTTTCAAAAAAAAACTATTTAAATTTTTTAATTATTACTTATAAAAGCACTATATATTTTAGTGGTATTTTAAATTAGATACTTATATGTAGTCATTGTTTTAATTGTCTTGCCTAATAAATAATACAAGCCATAGATAAAATTGTTTCCACTGCTAAACATTAATATGTGAAAGTTGTCGAATTAAATTTGCATATATATATACACCTGGGTTTCGTTTTACGTAATAGATAGGTTCCTCAGAAAGCACCGCAAACGAAATTGCGAAAAAAATTATTGTAACTTACCTTGAAAAAGGGGGGATGTGGACTGTGATTTTTCAAAAATTGCATAAAAGCAAAGCACCAACATAAAATTACTTTAAAATTCGCGCAAAAAAAAAAATAAGGAAATAAAATATGACTAATAAAAAATTTCAAATTTGAAAAAAAATTGATACAAGACAAACTTTTTTTAACTATAATATTTAATTTTATTCAAAACAATATATTTTTATGCATAATTTACAGTAATTTACATTTTTTTATACACGTTTTAATTATTATCATTATTTGCTGATAAACAGGTTCATTTGCAAACTGGTAAAAAATCAGATTCTGCGCAAGAGGAAATACAACTAGTGCCAATGTCATTCTCATGTTATGTTAATGGTTTTCTGGTGACAACATAATTAGTAATTAATCCAACAACTAAAAATTAAATTCTTATTTTTGTCTTTAATTTTTTAATTTTCAATTTTAATTGTGCCCACTGTTATTACTCACCTTTTAAAAATAAACTTGCGGACACTAAATGATTAATAATTGATTAAGTTCTTTTTTAAAAAGCAAAAACAGAATGTGATTTAAAATGTAAAATTAACACACACAATGTTTGAACAAATTTACATTATAATCTTGTAAAATTTAATGTATGTATACATAAAATGTGGAATACATGATTTTAATTCCATTATTGCATAAAATCTTACTATTATAAAGCACTGAAAATATTGAAATTACTATGATGAAAGTTGAATTTCAATAATGTGCTATTACTTTCAATATGACATAAGTGCACAAAATTTATTACTTAAAGTAATAGCGCATTTTTGAAGTTCGATTTCCGGAGAAATGTGAATCGCGTAACTTCAAAATCGCGTTAAATAAATTCGCGTAAAAAGAGACCCAGGTGTATATATATATTGTAATGGATTAAATGAATTTAAGATCATAACTACCTGCAGGAGACTAAATTATCATCGAGCCCATGAACTGAGCAAGCCAAAAACTATAACGGAATAAATAAATATAATGTAAATGAGGTGTGGCCAGTATATCATATATAATCTAACTTTTTTAACATTTATAATTTGCTAATGATGGGAAGGAGCACCATATAAGGCAAACATTGATTGTACAACCCAGAGAAGGACACTTATCAATTATTGTGAAACTCAGATATGAATGTTTTAAAGCTTAATTAATATTAGGATATTAACACTAGAATAACACAATAAATGGATATAACAAACCCAAATGCAATATTCACCAATGATAGATTTTGATTTAACTCATAAAATAAATAGAAAACCAGATAAATTTAGAGATTAAGGACACCATTGTAATTGGTAGCAATGAAAATTTTATTATAAAAATATGCATTATGATAACCATAATTAAGACACAAAACAAAATAAAAATACAATAAATTAATAAATATTTACTACTTACCAACTTTCGATAATAATTTTATAATTTTAGCAATAGTATTTTATATATTCTAAACAATTACATTGATGGATTATTATGAACTAACATTTCATAAACAATTATTAATATTTATTTATATATAATAATTTAAATAATTTTATATGTATTATTTATGATTTAAAAAAAACTATTTTTTGTATTGGATATTACATTTGTGAAACACAGCAGAAATATATCACATTATAAATTAATAATATTTAATTCTTCCTGAATACTAAAGATTTAATATATATATATATATAATAAATTAGCAGTTGAGGCAGGTTTGAAAGTAACCGAAAGTACTTCTGCGGATTTAAAGATTGTTTGAATTGTTTATAAACCGTTTAAAAATATTATTTCAATTATAATTACAATATATATATATATATATCTGCTCTGTTTCAATTTATACAACTTTGAAGTATAACAAAAGTTAATGCTTGTAATCCCATTTATTAATTAAATATTTGCTTGTGTTTGTTCAATAATAATAAGAATAATCATTTAATTAAAAATCAACTTTGTAATAGATTTGAATATGCATCTTAAGCACTAATTAGCATTTTTATTATTTATATTAACTAAATATAAGAGTTATTAAAATTACTTTACAAAGAAGGCATCGAAAATTATTTTCTTATAGATTAAAACAATAATATTAGTATTTTATATTTGCCTTGAGTATTGTGATACTGAATAAAAATTGTTCATTGTTCCTATGTACTTGAGTTTGTCTTTACCCCTACAATATTTTCTCAAGGTTGATATAATAATAATCCAATGGATTTATTATGATATAATTAGCAGTAAATATCCAATTTTGTTTTGTAATTTTTTTTTGCTTCATAGTTAATGGCTTGAGTCTTTGTAGTGGGTCAACTGATCAATTGTTTTAGCTGATTGGTTGACATTTTATTTTCATTTTTAAATTACACAAAAACTATATGCATGACATCAACAGAAATTCAGCATTCATTGCTCCTCCATGATGTATCTGACAATGATATTGGATACAATTTGAATTTTTTACAATTATTTTTAAAATTAGATGAATTTATTTTTTTGTATATTTTTTGGTCAATTTTCTAATTTACCCATAAAGGCAGAAAATCTTTATCAACCTTATAACCCTAATATAATGGATTAAACATATGCTGATAATTCAGATATGAAGGCCTTCAATGCAATTTAAACATAATCTTGGAATATTAAAAAAATTAAATTATTTGATAAATGGTATATTAATTTGTTTGAGTCTGTATTGGAGTGTATGTACTATATAAATTATATAATATTAAATCATTTATGTCCTTTATTATACAAATATTTGAAATATAGGCACCCTTCCCATATCTGAAGCTTAATTATAAATATACAGTATATAAATTCAAATATAACAAAAGTTGTTTTGCAGAATTTCATTAAGTTATTAATTTTAATTTTTAATATTTTTTAATTATTTGATAAATAGTATATGAATTTGTTTGTGTTTTAAATTGATGTGTGTGTGTGTGTACTATATAAATTATATAATATTAAATCATTTATGCTCTTTATTATATAGTATATAAACTCAAATATAACAAAAGTTATTTTTGTAGTGTAATTTTGGGTATAGATGTAATGATTCTCAAAATGCATATGTTTATATTTGTATTAGTGTGTTTGTATTTGATATTGTGTCATGTTTGTGTAACAAGTAATGATTTACATATATAGAGCAGTACAATGTAAATTTAAAAAAACTGACAATCTAATGTACTGAAAGGTTGCAGTGATAAAGCAATAACAAACTTTACTGGGCATAGTACTATGTAAAAATATAAACAGTTAAACCAATAAAAAGTGATTTCAAATAGTATGTGTATAATGGTAGCCACAATGGTTATGCATATACCACATGGAATTGTATGCAGCAAATAATCGAAATCTGATTATTGCCTATGCCTTGATACTCATGTTGTGGAGTCAATATTTTTGACACATCTTGCATCACATTATTTTCAAGTCCATAGCTAGAAAATGAGCTATGTGCAAATAAATTATATCTCTGTGAGACAATAAATATAAGAAGATGGCAACACTGATGTGCAAAAAGAATATAAGCATCACTGATGTACACACAAAATATAAAATGAAGAGATGAAACTCATTTTATCAGTGATACAGACAATAGCCTACAATTTCTAGTTTTTGAATAGACAAGAAGCTAATTGATATGATGACAAATGCATATAAACCTTCTGGTAATGATTTGCTTTTTATCTTTTAAGAGAATGAATCTTTTTCTTATAGATGCTTTTGAGATTTGTCCACTTTTGGATGACAAGATAAAAATGAAGAATTCTTATGCAAATACTTTTAGATATTCTGAAGATATAGATTATCTCAGGTAAGAAGTATTATATATGATTTGAAATATACTTTTATGAGGGATACAAAGAAATTATCAATGAACATGTAATTTAAATGTAGTTAATAATAAATTATAAATTATGGACAAACAATAAAATAATAATTATGTCAGATGATGGAATTCTCTTTTTTTCTTATTTTAAAGGGTTATCATTATTTGTCTTAGAATTATTGTTTTCCTGAGTTGTCTAGTTTTTATTAATGTAATTTTTTTTTTGCTCTAAATATAATTAAAACTGAAGTTATGATGAAAATTGTATCTCAGATCAGTTTTTTTAAATTCAATATAACTCTTGGAGAATTAACCAGTTTAACTTTAAAATAAGATATTTATATCATAAAACATTTTCCAATTTAGATTTCCCATTTTGAAGATAGATATTTATGTTATATAATTTTATTATTTTATATTAACTACTTTATCCAAACTCCTGAGAAATATTATAAAATACAGGGAATATATCCCTCCCTCCAATCTATTAGTTTAGAAATTCATATTTTTGGTTTTGATCACTCAAAATATATGATTATTATTATATATCAGTTTTAAAATGAGAGATTTGAAAATACACATTACTCAGTTCAATGTATTTTTCTTCTCCCTACATTTATCCACAATCGCACTCTCTTTAACTTACAGTCAAATATTAATCAATTTTTTTTATCAGTTTTCCTGCCTTAATAAAATAACACAAATAAAAATTCTTTTATAAATCATAATAATAAATCTTTAATAATCTATCATAACAAATATAATTTTATTTATACTAGATACCAAATAATATACTAATATTATAAAAGATTTTAATATTGACTTGTATATTTTTTAATTATTCATTCATTTAAATACTTTTAAAATAGGCTTAACCTGTATCAAATGCACATTGAAATTTATAATAGTGAAGCAATATCTTTATTTTGCTGCGCACTTAATAAATAATTATCCATTTATTATAATATGCAGACATATTACCTATTGACCAAGTTATTTATTTATAGCTAATAAGCAATATTATTTTTATTAACAATATTTTAAATAAAAAAAAATGTTTACAATAACAATAATAATATAGTTTTTGTCTTTTATTTTTTTGTTTTAAATTCTTTCCAACTTTATTATAAATTGTGTTATCTCTCTCTATATGTATTGTACTTGCGAATGAACAGTGTTATATGTTTGTAATTTGTATTAAAAATTAACATAAAAATAATTTATAAGCAGCTTAAAAGATTTATAAAAAAGATTGTTTGTAAAGAAATAAAAATTCTACTGAATTATTTATCAATATATGATTGAGGTAAATTTTGTTGAAAAAAATAATAATTAAAAGTTTAATAAAGAGAAGTTTAATGTAAAAGTTTGAAGAGTTTTTTTTAAACAAAACACAGTTTGCCAAAAGACAAAGTGTTGCCCATTTTAATATTTTTCCCCTCTCCCTCTCTTTTTAAAGAAAAGAGCTTTTATAAAGTAAAAGCTAAATAAATATGTAAAATTTAAAATAAAATAAGACTGTAAAAATTTGTTTGTAAAATAAAACTTTAGAAAATGTAAGATTACTGATGAAATTGTAATAATTAAAAAAATAACTAAACTATTTTATCAAGATTGTTTAGATAAATCTGAACGGATTAAGATTAAGGCAAATGTAAAATTAAATAATTAAAGAAATGTAAATTTAATTAAGTCATTTCAAGTTAAGATCAAAATTAAAATAAGGATAAGAAATTAAAACAATAGAAGAAAAAAAGTATATAAAGTCACTTTCTCTATTGTCTGTCAGTCTGGTCTGCAATTTGTAATCAAGTTATTCCAGTTGTCAATTTTTTATTAGTCTGGAGTTTGGGTTCATTCTAAAAAATGCAGAATTTTTGGAAATTTCAAAAGCCAATCAACTGGTGTGGTCAGCATTAATGGGAGGCCACATGAGCCATAGAAGAGACCAATAGGGCTTCATGTTCCAAGTCCTGAGCAATAAACTAAGCTTGCATGAACCAACACCTGAAACAAATGCCTAGATTGTAAGCAAACACTGTCACAACTCTCTTTCTCTCTCCCATTCTCAACATAAAAAATGGAAAACAAGGCTTTGAATTATCAATGGAGACCAAAAAGCCAACCAGTTGGGAATTGATAATCATGAAAACCTAGGTAAACATATTTTAAAATATATTCTGATCACAGTCTAAACTCTTTATTTTAAATGAATGAACTTTAATTAATGGACTATTATAACTATAGTCTAAAAGCATTTATATTTTTCTTATGGCAAATCTTTAATTTTTATATTGTGTTAAATATATGTGTGTGTAATTAAATATTAATTTTGCTTTGTTATTTTATCTATTTTCTTTTTCTCTCTTGTCACTGTGTCACCAATAATTTAATGTAGAGTTATGTGTTAAGTAAATATGCTGGACCCTGAGACAGAGAGTGAGCTAGTCATGAGATATTTCAAGTGCTGGATTGTGGTTCTGTGGTCCAAAGCATGCTGGTTATATAACTTATGCTGGCTAGTGCCTGAGGTTGATCCTTAAATCAAATAAAATGCTTTGGATGGCAGACATTTGAATCTAGCAGCCAACGTGGGCCATGATCTGGAAATGTGATCGAGTTATGTTTGCATAGCTTGATCTGACTATGGCTATCATTGTTGGCCCTGCTATCAATGGTATTCTCCCCTATGGTTGTTGGGCCAGTCCATTCAAATAATATTAAAAATATAAAATTTAAAATTATGTTAAATAAAGTGTTCAAACCCATTCAATGAGCTTCTTTTAAATGGACCTGGTTTTTATATATATATATATATATATATATATATATATATATATATATATATATATATATATATATATATATATATATATATATATATATATATATATATATATATATATATATATATATATATATATAAACAGCTTTAAATTATATGAAAATATATGTAAATGAAAGAAAGCAGATCATCTTCAATAAACTGTTAAAATATAAAATATATGCCCCCATTCGCCAATCACAAAATCAAGAATATAATACTAAAATAAATAACTTGATGACTCTCATATTCATTGAGAATCATGAGATATTTTCTCAAAAAAACATGATGGTTCCATTGCTCTATATTGCTGTTTTGTCATTATCACTTTTCATTTTGGTGCAAAATTTATTTTAATATTATAAATGTATGCACACTGCTTTTATTGATTAATTAAAAAAAAAATTAACATTTCAGTATATAATGAACAGTCAGCAAATATCAATAATCTTTACTCTATTGTTTCTTGAATTAAATTTTTATTTTAAGGGTATGTTTTTCTTTTTGACAGCCCCTCATGGAAAATTCATTGCTAACATAACATGTTAAAATTGACATGGTATTAGATTTTTTTTCAAATATTTTAATAATTATAATGCAAATATCAGATTTTAAAGCAGTATTTGATATATTTTTCACAAATCTACTTTCATTCATTACTATTTTTTTAAAAAAACTTAATATCAAAAAAAAAAATAATTAATTCATTTTCTGAAAGAGACTTTACCCTAACATTGTTGATGACATTTTTATTTACTTTTTTTTTATAAGTCAGTTTTTAAATATTTTTTTAAAACATCAAATAAGATTTTTATAATATTTATTAAGAAATCAAATCCAATTTATTGAGTTTAAGTTTTTATGTAGATGTGAAAATATGAGCATATTCAAAAACTTTCACCAGGTGGAATATTAAAAAATGTTAGAATTTGAAAAGTTTATAGTACTCGTTCTTTTGATGCAATCCATTTCAGATGCTTCTGCACTTTTTCTTTTATGTTGAAAGTATTTGATATCTAGAAATAAAAAAAAAAAAACTAATATATATATCTTTACCATTCTTTTGGACATTTCCCTGTAAAACTACAAAACAATTATTAGGACATACAATATTTAAATATTATCCAAACATAATTAAATTAAAATATACTATCAAATCAAATACAAAATAATTCAATATAAAATCTCAAAATTCTAATAATTAGGTTTATATATCATTACAACCAGCAGTTTATATATATAAAGATTCTTTCAAAATGAAAAAGCAATATCCAATACCACAATAAAAATCAAAAAATAACATAAAATAAAAAAAGATACTTTAGCAGCAAAATTGCAAATTATTTTTTAAAATCTTGAAATAAATAATATTGAACACATTCCTTATTTTAAATATTTAATTGTCATAAAAATCTTATTAAACAAGAATGTATAGCAATTACTGTACATATGCAATATGTTGTCACATGGTATGAGACATATTACTACAAATTACATGTGTAGTCATTAGCTAATTTCTGTTGACTCATCATTGCTGCAATGTAATAGATGAATTTAAGTAAGCCTGATTATGTTAATGCATTATTGAAATAAATCTCCTAGTAACAGACAAAACCGTTTCATATAAGCATGACTTATAATGAGTAAACACACTTTATAAATGCAGTTAAGTGTTAATGCAGACTGTGAAAGTGATTATAATTGTATGTTGACCATTTCCATCATCAATATCAATCACTAAATGTTTTTTTAAAAAAATCAAAATTTATTTAAACTTTCAAAATACATTTAGCTGTTAGTAATAATGCAGAGATTATTATATAACACAATGTACTATTATGTCTTCTTCGGGTATTGCTTGTTTAACCGGTAAAAGTACTAATAAGATAATCAAGCCTGGTCTTCTTTAGCTTCATGCATATTGAATGTAAAGCAATGCTCTAACTATGTAGTTTATTATGTCAAATGCAAGAGAATAAAAAAAAAAAACAAAACAGGTAATTATCTATGAGATGTTTTAATTTCCCTAACGTTTTCTTGAAAAAAAAGTTAATGATTAGTTTTCAAATATTAAAAATTATCACACTAGTTTGGATTATGATGCATGTTTATCATTGCTATGTGAGCACCTTTTACAAATTTTTTTTCTTGTCCTTTTTCCTCTTTGATCAAAATTATGATCTTTACCCACTCAAATATATGTTTATTTGTATATACACGATCTGCTGTCTTTGCTTATATCTTTTTTCCTCTTTGCAACCTTTAGTTTGTGTTTTTAAAACATTTATCAATGACAAAATGGAATTCACCAATACATAACTCTTCACAATAACATAGTATTTCATAGATTATTCCTTTTTCAGCATTTTATGTTATGATTTTATAGATATTATGCTTCTGTGTAGAATACAGTGGCTTTAAAATACCAAAGATATACTTGTATATTTATTTATTTTCTTTGTTTTATCCTTATAGTGTGGTCACATTAACACCTTTTTATGTATTTATAAATATTAGTCTGAACATTAATTTTCTTTATTTTACCAATAATAAATATAAATTTGTTGCTGAAATAATAAATATATGAAGATAGTAACACTTCATGAAGAGTGTTTTATTAAATAAATAAATAAAGGCTAATAAGTACCATTCTAAAACCAGTTGAAATGAACATAAAGTATAAATAGCAACTTATTATGTTGTCCCATTGTAAACAAGGTTTATACCACACCACTCCTGAAATATCTTAACAATTACAAATCATTTCTTGTTTTAAATTTTTTTTACACCTTTTACACTTTTACAAATGGGATTGCAATATGATGTTAGTAATATTTACTAAGGAATAGAACAAGGTTAATAGGTCATGCCAATATAAATAATAATTCAAAAAAAATAACATTATTTTGAAGAAATCCTAATTAACTAGAATAATAATTTTCTTCTTGATTAATTTTTAATAAACCTATAGTATCAAGAAAATTCAACAAATTATATATATATATATATGTGTGTGTGTGTCTGCATGTATTCAACAAATTATATATATATATATATGTGTGTGTGTGTCTGCATGTAAAATAAGATTGGAACGCTTCTATATTTTTGTTTTTACTTGCCCAACCAGGAAACCAACATTTTTATAGTGAAACATTGTGAATTAATAAAAACATAGTCTTAATTAAGTTTAAATGAGGCTTCTGTTATGACCTCTATTCATTTGATTTTATCATGACCCTACCCAGTGATTGGTTAGAATAAAATCTTCATCAATGTCTTTTAATAACTAGATTTATTACCTCTTTCAAATGCTGATATTTATTATTGTTAAGCCTGATGGCAGTTTTTGTCAATTATGACATTTCATTTCTGTATAAAATGTTTATTTTATAGTAAAAATCAAATTTTTGTTTGTCAAGTGTTGGTAGCTGAGAGGTCAGCACAGGTGTCTTACAAGCAAGCAATTGCTTGCAAACAATTGCCATGGGTTTGCTTTCTGGCCGATGCCTTGACATATGAAAAAAAAATCAAATTGTTGTATGTGATTTCTTTTTAATTTAATTTTCCAAATAAAAACATTGCTAAAAATTATATTCAAATTTCGAAAATATTGCAAAAATGAGTTGTTATAAGAACAAAGAAATCAATGACCTGAAAAATACCAGTCTCAAAGAAGTCAATGAATTTGTTTTTTATTTTAAAATGTGAAAAAATAAATATATATATATATCAATTTTTTTTATAAAATCTTAAAATTGCTTTATGATTTTGATAATATGTCAAAAATTATAACATAATATCAATTTTTACATGTAGTGATGTTAAACAATCACGTTCATATTTGTTTGATCATCTTATGCTGTAATTACTTTTCTCAATATTATCGTCAAGTTTGTCAATTTCTATTTTAAAAAATATAGCTTATATGAAAAAAAATCAAAATGTATAAATGAATTATTTTTGTTTAAAATAATTATTAAATAATTATTATTGTGTAAAAATAATCATAAAGACTTAATAAATTAATAAAAAATCATATATATTTATTCCAAAATTTTTTTCAAAATTTTCATGAAAATGCTGTGAAAATAGATTACAAAAGAGCACTTCAAAAGCTGTACTTTGTTCTCATGAACAAAAAGAAAATTAAAATTTTTTAATTGTATGGAAGATACTAACTAACCTTTTCAGATTTTTTTTTGAATTATTGAAAAGTAATTGCTAGTTGGCAGACTCAACATTTTTTAAAAAACTAAAACAAGCTTAATGTCAGAGTAATAATAGAAGAGCCACCTAGGGCAGCAGAATTACCACTCTATTTCTAAAGTAAAAATGCACATGAAAATTAATGGACCTATACTTTAAAACAACAGCTGATAAATATAATTATTTGTATGATTGTTAATATTTATATGAAGTGTTTTATTGCATAAACTATAAAACCTATCTGCAAACTCCCTTATGTACTACTTTTTAATTTAAAAATAAACACATCTAATTGGATAATTAAATTAGTGGGAAAAGGGGCATATTTGTGAATATGACATAGCACTTGCTTATAAATGAAATGTTTCAAACAAAATTTAAAATGTTTACATGAATAATAAAATTTAATGGGATATATATATATGCGTGTGTGTGTGTGTAAATTTATAAACAAATATTAGAAAATACAATAATTAAAAGTTTATGAAAAATATAGCTATAAACATCACTTAGGAGCACTTCCAACTATCCGTGTAGTTTTTATTAACTAATACTATTAAAACGACAACTTTCCCATAATTCCATGATGTCAACTTTCCCATAATTCCGTGTTTTTAACGTTTGCTGCCTGCCTATTCAAATAAATCTTGCTTGTATTTATATATTAACATCACTTCCTTAATTTTTCTTTTATTATTATTTCTTTCATTTTCAATCCTTAGGTAAAAACTGGTAAAACACATTTATTAAAAACCTTTTTCAAACGCATAGGCATATTTCCTTTTAGTGTCACATTATTTTTACCAAAAGCACTCCAACCAAGTTCAATTCTATAACTAATTTCATCCATTATGTTTTAATCTGTATTAATAATATGACCAAGGTATTTGTAACTGGTAACTTCTTCTAACTCATCATAATCAATCTTTATTTTCATATTTTGAGAAAATCCATTAAACAGTACTTTAGTCTTTTTAACACTTATCTTTAGTTCTACTTTCCTATTTTCATTTGATAACTCCTGCAACATTTCCTACAGCTCCAAAGCATTATTTGCTAAAACATCTACATCATCTGCACAATCTATATACTTAAATAATCTCCATTTACTTTCACTCCTTTAGCTTCCCATTTTAATCCACAAAATACTTCTTGCAACATTGCTGTAAAACGTTTTGGAGATATGCAGTCACCCTGTCTTAAACCCTTCTCAATGTTGATTTTCATAGTATCATTATGCAATTTAATTGTTGTTGTTCCATTTTTATAAAATATTCTTTAAAATATGACAATATCTTGGATCTGTATCTTGCTGAGCCAATGCTTTAATAACTGAAGAAATGTTTATAAAATCAATTGCCTTTTCATAATCTACAAATCCAAAGCATAATGGCAACTCATATTCATTTGTCCTTTCTATAACTTCTCTCAATACTTGGAAATGAACTACTTTTAAATTGAGCTTGTTCTCTTGGTTGGTGGAAATCCAGCTTTTTGTAGACGAGTTGTAATTATCTTAGTAAAAATTTTGTATAAAACTGATAAAAGGCTGATAGTTCTGCAATTTTTAATATCTTCTTTACCACCTTCTTTAAATAGTAATATTAATACTACATTCTTTCAATTATGTGGTACATTTTTATCATTTAGATATTTGTTTGTAACTTTTCTAAAATATATATATATATATTTCTTCACCGGTTTCTTTTAACATATCAATTATAATTCCATCATTACCTGAAGCCTTTTCTCTCTTCATACATTTACTTGCATGTCTCACTTCTTTGTTGAAAATTCTATGCAATTAATGATGTAATAGATATAGGAGTTATTTGTTCTTTATTACTATATAATTATTGATATAAGTCTTCTACCCATTTCATGATGTCATCTCTTTTTTTAATTATAATTCCATCTTTTTTTCTTATTGCAGATATAAATTTCCTACCCATACAAAAATGTTGTTTTACACTTTTCAGACTTTTATTCTCTTCTACAACTTTCCTTGCTAGTTCACATTAATACTTTCTTATATCATTTTAAACTTTTCTCCGTACCATTTTACAAAATTCGAGATATTCAATCATTTTTAATGCATCATTTATGCGTATCTTCATATTCCTTCTTTTCTTTATAAATTCTCTTGTCTCAGTAGAAATTTTATTGGTCAATTGCTGCTTTTTTCTACCAGCTATATTTGTTGCAGTTTTTAAAAGTGTATCAGTTATTTTCATATTAATTTTATTCAAATCTGAATCATGTTCAAAATCTACTAATACTTGAAACTTATTAGTAAGTTCTAATTTAAATTTATTAGAATGTTTCTGAAGATTATAAATATCATCTGTAAATATTGTTTTTTTTTTCAATAATTTTTGTCTCTCTAGTTTTGCATTAACATGTATTTTACATCTTACTAATCGATGATCACATCCTGTGTTAAATTTATTAAGAACATTACAATTTTGAAATATATATTTTCTGTTAGTTAAAATATAATCTAATTCTGCTATACCTTCATTTGGATGTTTCCATGTTCATTTTCTTTTACCATTTTTGTCAAAAAAAAAATTCATAGTATAAAGTTTTTCTTTTTCTGAAAATTCCACAGGTGTCTGTCCTCTCAAATTTCTATTACCATAATCAAAATCATCTATAGCACTTTCATCTTTCATTTGTTTACCAATTCTAGCATTAAAGTTTCCCATACAATTTTTAAATGTTGTTTACTCTGATCAAAAGCCTTTTGTACATCCATATAAAATTCTTCTACTACTCCATCACTATGAGAACTTGTTGGGACATAAACCTGAATTATCTTTATTTGGTAACTAATTTTTCCACTCTGTCTGATACACCATCAATTTCCACAATGTTGTTCTTCTACTTTTTATTTTCAATGCATTCCACTCCACTTGTATTTCCAATATTTATGCCTTTATCATAGAGTACATGTCCAGTTTTTAATTCAATTGTCTCTTCACCTTTCTTCTAACTTCACAAAGTCCAATAATGTCCCATTTAATATAATCCAGTTGTTTTTCTAATTCTTGCAATCTTCTTTCAGTTGAAAGTGATCTACAGTTGTATGTACCTAAAGAAAAAGTCATTATCAAATTGCTGCCTGAGTTCACAATCAGGTTTTTATTCCCAGGAGGCTGTAAAGTCACCAACCAATGCAGCAGTTGGTGGCCAAAGACAGAGGGTGCTAAGAATATATATATATATAACAAAACTTAAATATATTCCAAACAACGGTAAACAATTTATAATACAATATAAATAAAAACTCAATAAAAACTCATAAAGAAATATTTTCGATTATATTTATAATCATTTTCAACTCAACTTTCAAAATGGAATCATCTATTAACCACCAAAACACATGGCGATTTAAATATCCCACAATTCATTAATCCTAACATTTGCTGACTGTCTGTTTATTATTGTATTTTTATACCTACTAATAAAAACTGCCTCTTTAATTTTTCTTTTTTCATTATCTCTCTCTTGTCCTAAAATTTTTATTTTATTTATATCAAAATTAAACTTAAAATTACAATTTCTATCATGATCATAAAAAACAGATTCAGTATATAACTTGACTTCATTACTATTATCATTACATATCTGTACATTTTTCAAAACTCTTTTATATAACAATTTATGTTCTTTAATTCTTTTCTCTATATTACATCTAGATTCTCCTATATATGATAAGTTACACCCACAAAAAATTCTATAAATTATATTACTCACATTATTTTTTTCTAACTTATCTTTTGAATTATTAATCATTCTATTTAAATTACCTGATCCATAAAAAGAAACATTATATATACCATTATAAACTTTTTTCATAAATTTTACTTGATTATTATTATAAAAAGGCAAAGAAATCCACTTCTTACTCTTAATTTCTTCATCACCAGTATTTCTATTAATTTTCTTACTAAATTGACAAACCACTTGATAAATTTCTTTTATATTATAACCTACACTTAATAATTCACTTACATAATTTTCAATATTTTTCTTTTTATCACATGCATATTTACACAAAATATTATTTCTATACAAAAAAAGATCTAAAACCAGCCATCTTATAATTATATGGTACGTTAGATAAATAGGGAATATACCCTCTAGTTTCAATAGGTTTAATAAACAATTTATAGTCAATCATATTATTGTTCCTTGAAATTATCAAATCTAAATATTTAATACTGTTATTATATTCTTTCTCCATAGTCCAGATAAGACCTTTTAATTTATTATATTCATCAAAAATGTTATCAATCATTTCTGAAGAAGCACATATAAAAACATCATCCACATATCTCGTATATATCTTAATATTTCCCATAAATATAAATTTGTTTAAAATTTTCTCTTCATAATATGACAAAACAAAACTGCATAACTGTGCCACCATTGGTAATCCCATTGGCCAGCCTTTACTCATCTTATAAAATTTACCATTAAAGGATGCAACAATATTTTGTTCAATAAAATTTAAAGCCTTCATCAGAAAACATATTAATTGATTATCCACTTTCTTTTCCAATAAAGCTTGATGAATTATCTTAATTGAATCAAGTCTATCAATAGATCCATACATAACAGAAACATCCAATGACACTAAAACATGATCACAGTCCAAACTTAAATCTTTAATTTTTTCAACAAAATCAAATGATGATGTTACAGAATATTTTCCAAATCCAAGTAAATCTTATAAAATTTTAGCAATATATTTACTAGTCTTATACACAAAAGACCCTCCAAAATCAAAAATATTCTAAGTGGATAATGTTCTTTATGTAATTTTACATTAGCAAATACACGTGGACAAATAGCACTTGAAGGATATAATGAATAGTACACATTATCATTTATTCCTTTATTCTTTGCCTTTAATAAAATGTTATTAATAAATTTCATTCTTTCTGAATCAACATTATATTTATCAATCAATTCAAAATTTAATAAAATTGTTAAGGATGTTAATTTACAAAATTCTAATAAGTATGATAATTCATGGAAAAGAGTTATTGGATTATTTAAAAGACAATTGGTGAAAGATAAATTGATTTGCTTAAAGGAAGACAAAGGTTTAAGGATGTGCTTGATTTCAAATAATGAATATGTTCAAGGAGTTATTTTACAAATGGAAAAATTAAATTTTGAATTGATTGATAAATATAATGTTGATTCAGAAAGAATGAAATTTATTAATAACATTTTATTAAATGCAAAGAATAAAGAAATAAATGATAATGTGTACTATTCATTATATCCTTCAAGTGCTATTTGTCCACGTGTATTTGCTAATGTAAAATTACATAAAGAAGGTTATCCACTTAGAATAATTTTGGATTTTGGAGGGTCTTTTGTGTATAAGACTAGTAAATATGTTGCTAAAATTTTACAAGATTTACTTGGATTTGGAAAATATTCTGTAATATCATCATTTGATTTTGTTGAAAAAATTAAAGATTTAAGTTTGGACTGTGATGATGTTTTAGTGTCATTGGATGTTTCTGAGATGTATGGATCTATTGATAGACTTGATTCAATTAAGATAATTCATCAAGCTTTATTGGAAAAGAAAGTGGATAATCAATTAATATGTTTTCTGACGAAGGCTTTAAATTTTATTGAACAAAATATTGTTGCATACTTTAATGGTAAATTTTATAAGATGAGTAAAGGCTGGCCAATGGGATTACCAATCGTGGCACAGTTATGCAGTTTTGTTTTGTCATATTATGAAGAGAAAATTTTAAACAAATTTATATTTATGGGAAATATTAAAATATATAGGAGATATGTGGATGATGTTTTTATATGTGCTTCTTCAGAAATGATTGATAAAAATTTTTATGAATATAATAAATTAAAAGGTCTTATCTGGACTATGGAGAAAGAATATAATAAGAGTATTAAATATTTAGATTTGATAATTTCAAGGAACAATAATATGATTGACTATAAATTGTTTATTAAACCTATTGAAACTAGAGGGTATATTCCCTATTTATCTAATGTGCCACATAATTATAAGATGTCTGGTTTTAGGTCTTTTTGTATAGAAATAATATTTTGTGTAAATATGCATGTGATAAAAAGAAAAATATTGAAAATTATGTAAGTGAATTATTAAGTGTAGGTTATAATATAAAATAAATTTATCAAGTGGTTTGTCAATTTAGTAAGAAAATTAATAGAAATACTGGTGATAAAGAAATTAAGAGTAAGAAGTGGATTTCTTTGCCTTTTTATAATAATAATCAAGTAAAATTTATGAAAAAAGTTTATAATGGTATATATAATGTTTCTTTTTATGGATCAGGTAATTTAAATAGAATGATTAATAATTCAAAAGATAAGTTAGAAAAAAATAACGTGAGTAATATAATTTATAGAATTTTTTGTGGGTGTAACTTATCATATATAGGGGAATCTAGATGTAATATAGAGAAAAGAATTAAAGAACATAAATTTGTTATATAAAAAAGTTTTGAAAAATGTACAGATATGTAATGATAATAGTAATGAAGTCAAGTTATATACTGAATCTGTTTTTTTATGATCATGATAGAAATTGTAATTTTAAATTTAATTTTGATATAAATAAAATAAAAATTTTAGGACAAGAGAGAGATAATGAAAAAAGAAAAATTAAAAAGGCAGTTTTTATTAATAGGTATAAAAATACGATAATAAACAGACAGTCAGCAAATGTTAGGATTAATGAATTGTGGGATATTTAAATCGACATGTGTTTCCGGTTGGTAATAGATGATTCCATTTTGAAAGTTGAGTTGAAAATGATTATAAATATAATCGAAAATATTTCTTTATGAGTTTTTATTGAGTTTTTATTTATATTGTATTATAAATTATTTACTGTTGTTTGGAATATATTTAAGTTTTGTTATTGTATTATTGATATTAGCGGACATTTATTTTGTTATATATATATATATATATATATATATGGCATAACTTCCAATAATTATAGACACTATCAAGCAATGTTATTGACAATTACAACAGTATGTGCATGATCTATCCCACGCTCATATACACTCTTCATTATATTGAACTGCTCAATAATTATCAACATGAGAACTCCATCACAGCAAAAAAATGATTATTAATAGAGGATGAAATGGGCAAAACATATACAACCCTTTGTAAGCTTTTGTACAAATAATGTTAATTAAAAAATTATAAAGAAACACGAATAAAGAATAAAATATAATTTATTTATGTATTTTGATATCATTAATTTAAAAAAAATTGAGATGATTAAAAAAATTATCAAATAAAATTTTGATATTGTGTTATTGCAATTGCATAATAGAAATAACTCATAATGGTATTATGGCGAAATGTTTTTGTCATATATAATTTTTTAAGATTTTTTAAGATTACAAAGTCAATATTCAACCAATGGTTTACAATTACCATTATATCTGTGCTTGAGTTTATTCATTAATATGGCTTACAGTATATAATATTTTACAGAGATATGTATACCTTTTCTAGACTTGTCCCAGAAATATAATGATTGTCAGTTAGTAATACTGTTTTTTTTTTCATTGAAAATATATTGAAAGGACTATATGATTATAATTTATATACTAAATAAAAGCATAATAAAATGCATTTATGATTGTTTAATAACTTTCATATTATAATGCCATAATAACTGTTTTTGCAGAATAGTGAAAAAATATTAGTATTAACTGATAGCTAACACCTTATGATTCCATGTCACAGTGATCTTCAAATTTGTTTAGAATGGACAATTAATTAATCTCCAGGAAAATTGTTTTTCATTGAATTAATAAAGTAATAAACATATAATAGTTTGTTATTTCAATGGGTTTGTTTTTTTATCAGTAGTTATTAATTTTATTAATTCATATTTAATATAAATGCTTTATCTTTTACTATGTTCTAATTTTGTCCTTGATTTAGAGATTTTTATTTAAAATTAAATTACGCAAATGATGTGCTTTTTTATTTTTTTGAAAATTGAATAACCTAGAAATAGAATTCATTTATTTCTAAAGTAATTTAATTATAAATAATAAATTTAAAGATAAACAGAAAGACATTGCAAAATGTTCCAGATAATTACAGCTATATTACAATGATGGGCATTTCTTTGAGAACATTGTTTAACAATGAAACAAAAATAGTAATATCTTTAGTATTATTTTTATTGGTTGTTTACATACATGATCAAATCCTTTCTCAAATGAATTATATTTTCTATCAATTAAGAAATCTTTTGACACTTAATAAACTGAAATCTTGTGTTTGCATAAACATCGAATTACAAACTAGGTTTAAATCCTTTGTGCAGGCAAAAACAATACCTAGAATGTCAATGATCTAATTGTTATTATAGTTGTATTTAAATTTTTAACTCGTGTAAGCATATTTTTTTTATTACAGATTTCTACTGTTTTTTTGTTTTTTTTACAGTTTAATAAAATATTTTGTTTACAAAGTATTCTCTATTTTTTGCAATTGGCTTGAATTACAAAAAGAATTTTATATTATTTATTTTCATATGCAAACTAATGCGTTTTTAATATTATCATTTTTTGTTTTATGTATAAATTTTGTTGATAATCTTCACTTTACATCATTAATTTGTTTATTTTATCCTTTAACAAAAAAAAACCCAAAACAATTCGATTTTAATAATTAATCTTGGGTAAAAAAAAGATGCAAATCATTGATATAAACTCTCCTATTATCATGTTCACTGATTCATGTACCATATTTACTATTTATAAATTTGGTAGAAGCTGCAATTTTCAAAATAATTTTCCATATCAAAAAAAAAAAAAAAACTATTACACGTTTCATAAAGTTAAATTATTATAGAATACAATGAAGCTGAAAAAGTACAATAACTATTTGTGAAAGATAATTAAAAATGCAAAGACTTCAGCATTTTTAATGTTATTAATTTTGAAATTATTCATAAATTGTTAATCAAGAATTTAAATTTAAAATAGGAATTCTGCAAGTTTAATAAAATCGGATAAAATTTGTATTAAATATACATAGATATAATATAATTCAACGTCATATTTCATGTCAGTCTTTTTTTGACAATAACATAACTTTCTAATTTCATTTTCAAGCCTCGAATCACTTAATATAACCTATATGTTAAAGAGCGTCTTTTTTCCTAAGAATATAAATATTAAATTTAGTAATGATTTATTTTAGAATATTTATTTAATGGTATCACTAATAAATTGTAATTTAACTATGTCGTGAATGGTCTTTCTTGTTAATAAATTGTAATTTAAAAGTACAAATGTACATAAAATATCACAAATGTATATTTATAAAAAAAAAAAAAAAACATACATCTTCATACAAATTTATATTAACAGGTTTCAAATAAACATATTTATTGACTTATATATATACACTAACAATTAACTTTGTCAATAAATATGTTTCAAATAAACATATTTATTGACTTATATATATACACTAACAATTAACTTTGAAGAAAACTTTGAATTAATTCACTGAGACAATTCTCTAAAACGATAAATCAATATTAAAAATATATAACAATCTTTAATCTTGATTGAATGTATTTATCAGTTATTCTTCCTAAAGTTACCAATTTAAATAAATTCTCAGTCATATATATATACTTTAAAAATTACCTTCAATAAAAGCACTTCATACAAAAAAAAAACTATTTCAGCTAAACATATACAATTTTTGCCATTTTATTAGAAATTGAATTGGCTTTCACTAACGTCTCACACGCATGCAAGTACAAAGCAATTTTTTTACATTTCAAAAAAGGTCAATGCATATGAAATTCATAGATTTCCGTTTTTAATATTGAAATGCAGGCAAAATTGTTTGAATTTTTTTTAATTGACGAATATTCAATAATAACACATCGCATATTAAAAAAAAAAAAAAACATTTCCCACTAGGTGATGTAGTGTTTATTGTTTTTTTACGAATATATCAGTCACAATTCTTGATATAAAATAAATAAAAATGACCAGAGTTAAATAGCATAGCAATATCTTCTCATTCATTGAAAAAACAATCACTAATCCAGAAAATCTACTCATTCCCCTTATGTTGCATTTACTCATTTGATATAACAAGATTGTATGCAGATAACATTTTTTTTCTTTTTTAAAGTATTTATCTTCGAAACGTTTTTGATTCTATTACTCTTTTCGCATATTTTTATTTTGCATGCTAATTTAGATATAATAAATTTCATACACATTTAAATAAAAGTTTAATTGGTAATTCATATAAAAATAACAGAAAGACGGCATTTTATAATTATGTAAATAATAAATTACTATATCCGACTTATATAAACAATAGGCATACTTATATATATATAAAAACTTATTGTTATTGCAAATATATTTTTTTTATGTTTTGAAAGCTTTTTTTTTTAAAGATAATAATAATAATAATAATAATAATAATAATAATAATAATAATAATAATAAAAAATACCATTTTTAAAGAAGATTTCGGAGCTAGAAAGGTGTATATATTTACAAACAGAATAAATAGAATAATTGGATATAAATTTGTTTAGGTGGTTATTTTCTGATTTTCTAGGGATGGATTTTTTTTTTTAAATCCCGAGTCAAAAACTGACAGAAACGTTTTTTAAGTAAAAAATAACACCGTAAATATCTCCCGCTCTCCGAAGATTTTTTACGTCAAATTTAGTATTATATTAAACAATTTAATATATTGGATTCAATTCAATAAATAATAACAAATTTAATATTTGTCAAATATGATTTTGTAGTCGTTCTTCTCTTATCGATTAAATACGACCAATTATATTGCAGGGATGAATGAGTTTATTTTAATTAAAATTTATTTGGCGCAACCAAATACGTTTGCAACGTGCATGCAGTTAAACACATTTTATTTTTGCTTTATAGAGCATTTTTTTACAATAACAGATGGTTAAACTAAAGAAAAGAAAATGGTAAAATATGAGTTAAATGTTTATTTTAAGTGTTACGTGGCTAGTGTTGTAAATATTTGTTTGTATTATATTGCAATAGAGGTTAGTAAATTTATTTTCCCAATATGAATTTATTAATTCTAAAATTGCATTTATGTTTTTCTCCTCCAACATCAAACATTCTACTTAATTTACTTCATAATTTATACATAGTGTTATTATTATATAACAGATGACTTCATAAAATGTGTATAAGAATTCAATATAAAATATCTCCTAAAATTACCTTCTGAATTATCAAGTATTTTAAATAAAAAGATGTGGTGGGCAATTAAGTCTGTGAAAGAGACAAAAATTCCAGGAGAAAATGGAATTACAACTGTCATTAAAAAAAGCAGTTGAAAAAATAAAGATAATATTAGTAAAGCTATATACCGTTTATCTAAATGATAAAGATATATGGGATAATTGGAAGGAGGCAGTGGTAATATCGGTATTTAAGAAAGTTGGTGAAAGATATTAAAGATAAGACTTCTCAGCATTTCTTTATTCTATACAAAAATATTTATCAAGATAATGACAACTAATCTATAGCAAAGTTTTAATTCTAATCAATCAAAGAAACAAAATAATTGGTTTTAAAAATGATTATATATCTCAATATCTTTTTACAGCAAATTTTACAAGAAATATTTTCTGAATAGAATTGAAAACCACCAAAAAAGATTTTAAGTCTCTCTATGTGTCACTTACTAAGTACAGGCTTTAGAAAATAATGATAGAAAAATTCAGAAAATGCTGCATATATATTATCCGACAAAAGTAAAATATAAGCCTAAAAACAAGTACTAAAAAAAACTATAAAGCATTATTCCATAAATCTTCTCAGAAGAAAGTAAAGATTGATAATCATAAATAAAAAAAAATTGCCAACTATAAATGTATTAGTCAAATTATTAATTTATATTGAAATAGATGAAAATATTTATAAATTTAAATTTGAATGAAAAGTTTTTAGTAGAAATAACTTACTATTAAAAATCAAATATGGCTATGCAAATGAAAAGTAAGGTTTTTTGATAAATGTTTTAGTAAAGAATCATAAAGCAATTTCAGATCATTTAACAAAATAGAAAGATGAAGGGTAGGAGTAATAAGGTAATTTTGGAAATGAAAGAATGAAGACAAAACATATAGTTATCATTGTAAAGATTCTGAAATGGAGTTGCACTGAATTTATTATTAGAGGAAATGGCAATACATAGTGAATAGATTATAAATAGTCAAAATAAAAGTCATAGATCAATTCATAGATCACATGACCCTATCTCTTAAGCTTGTAAGTTATAAACAGCGAGGATTGCCAATTCCTCTACAAGCTTTATGATAAATGCTTAGCCAGAGCCAGCACTTAAAATATCTCTGTCAGGAATCCCTCCCCAAACCCCTGACCATGGTTTCGTGCTTTGGCACTCCTCAGAGAGGTGTCAGGGTAGGTTCAGACACTAGATCTAAAAATACCAACCCAAAGCTAAACATTTAGCTAAAAGTTATCTATTGAGTGGAAAATCTGAAATGGTATTTTTAGATCTAGTGTCTGAACCTACCCTGACACCTCTCTGAGAAGTGCCAAAGCATGAAACCATGATCAGGGGTTTGGGGAGGGGTTCCTGACAGAGATATTTTAAGTGCTGGCTCTGGCTAAGCATTTATCATAAAGCTTGTAGAGGAATTGGCAATCCTCACTGTTTATAACTTACAAGCTTAAGAGATAGGGTCATGTGATCTATGAATTGATCTATGACTTTTATTTTGACTATTTATAGTCTCTGCCAAAAAGTCTTATGCAATTTTATATTGCTATGACTACTACTATATGGCATGGCTGAAGATCTATCAGCCCCATATAGCTATTTGAGTTAGATAGCTGGGTTTGAAGACATGTACATGTCTGAAAATTTCAGATTTTCCACTCAATAGATAACTTTTAGCTAAGTGCTTAGCTTTAGGTTGGTATTTTTAGATCTAGTGTCTGAACCTACCCTGACACCTCTCTGAGGAGTGCCAAAGCATGAAACCATGGTCAGGGGTTTGGGGAGGGGTTCCTGACAGAGATATTTTAAGTGCTGGCTCTGGCTAAGCATTTATCATAAAGCTTGTAGAGGAATTGGCAATTCTCACTGTTTATAACTTACAAGCTTAAGAGATAGGGTCATGTGATCTATGAATTGATCTATGACTTTTATTTTGACTATTTATAGTCTCTGCCAAAAAATCTTATGCAATTTTATATTGCTATGACTACTACTATATGGCATGGCTGAAGATCTATCAGCCCCGTATAGCTATTTGAGTTGGATAGCTGGGTTTTAGACATGTACATGTCTGAAAATTTCAGATTTTCCACTCAATAGATAAATTTTAGCTAAGTGCTTAGCTTTGGGTTGGTATTTTTAGATCTAGTGTCTGAACCTACCCTGACACCTCTCTGAGGAGTGCCAAAGCACAAAACCATGGTCAGGGGTTTGGGGAGGGGTTTCTGACAGAGATATTTTAAGTGCTGGCTCTGGCTAAGCATTTATTATAAAGCTTGTAGAGGAATTGGCAATCCTCACTGTTTATAGTGAATAGATGTTTTGAATTGGATCTCATGAAAATGGCAAAGATCTAGAAAAGGATGTCATGTGAGATGGAGTTTAAATAAGTAAGTTTGCTAGTGTTGTGTAAAGAAAAAATCTCTAGATTACAAAATGTGGATTAAACATGGAGGTTATTTATGCCTTGCAATGGATTGTTAATGGATGAGATGGTGATACTATGTATATTCACACATAAATTACACTAACTAATGCTTTTAATACATGTATATATACATGTTAATAATTAAAATAAAATCCTTGTTTTTTTACTTTACCTTTGAGTGGTAAGTTTTACATTGCGCTATTACTCAAGCCAAGCATTTATACAATTTTTAAATATTAAGAAAAAAATCTAAATCTTCAGACACCTACATGTCTTCAAATTCAGCTCTTTAACGAAAGAATCGATAAGGGTCTGAACTAAATTCAGTGATCTCATATATTAGTAGGCTTCGCAATTTAATATAACCAAAGCCCTAATAGCAAAATTATAATATTAATAAAAATCAGTCATATGTCACATGACGTATATAGCTTGTATTATAAAAGTTATTTATTTTGCATTGCTAAGTACTTAAAATTGCATATTCACTCTACTAATACTCTAATTTATATATAATGAGGGAACATTAATTGAGGGCATCCTTAAAATTTTTTTAATTTTCACCTATGTAATATTAGTTTCTAAGATTACTTTGGTAGTGATTAAATTTTATATTAGGACATTTATAAATAGTACACTTAAAAAGAATTATATTTTGGCATGTCTTAAGTTTCAAGATTACAGTTACTAATTATTGTGTGCATTTGATTTAATTATTTATTAATCATCTGGTAGTGTTGAATATTCTATATAATATTATATTTGTTAGATTACAGCTATTAGTATAAAAACAGATAAATGAAAATGTAAATATTTATTTTATATTTGCTTCCTATCTGTTTGAAAAAAAAAATTTGCTGTCTGTTGTATTAATTAATATTACATATTGACTAGTTATTCACGCGAGTGCTAGAATAAATACATTTGCTTTCTATCTCATAAAAGTTTATTATTAATTGAATTTTAAAAGGCTGAATTTACACTTGCTTAAAATTTGAGTTTCATCACCATTACTATAATTTTGTAGGTAGGCATTTTTCTAAGAATTGGCATATGCTATTTAAACAAACGATGGAATTGGGTAGTGATAGCGTCAATATTAATTTAAAAAACAAAACAAAACAGTGTAACAGTGACCCCAGTATCTAGTTGTGCTTGTTCATCAATTAGTGTTATAAGAAAATTATTTTAATTATATAACCCAAGTGTATGTTAATCAATATAACTGTCATACAAATTAAATCTGTATATGTCTAACTACACATCTATTTCTAGCACTTATTTAACGCTCTTTGAAAACAACAATTGCTAACTATTGTAATTTTTCATTTCTTATATTTTTGTCTGTTGTGTTTTATTATTATTATTTGAGGAATTTCCTAAACACAAAACAAAATATATGATTTCCATTATCACATCTTAATGTATTTACAAATAATTGTGTTTTTAACAAAGAAATAATTTAATTTTATTTTCTAAAATATAGCTTTTGTCTAATTTATATGAAAGTAATATTTTATTTAAATATAATTTTTAGCACCTATGTATTAATATTAAACAAATTAATAGATGTTTTAAAAAATAACACATTTTGTTAGTTGTTAATATAATCTGAAACTTTAGTTAGTTTGTGAGCATGTGATAGTAAGTATGCAGAAATGTAAATAAAATAATGTTTTGGTCTCCGAAAACTATATATATATCAGATTATCGAACTTTTATTTGAGATCACTTATTGTTATATGATGTAGATTTATATTTTAATTGCTTTCCAAAACGCACTCGTACACTTACACATAGCAGCAGTTATAGCGTTTTCTTGATATATTTATCTTTAGTTGTCAAACGTCTATATTTATTTTATATCAATAAAAGCAAAACAAAAAAATAATAATAATGCTAATAAAAGTATGGCAAAAAGAATAAGTAAAAGACAAAAATTTATTGACAAACAAAAGTTATATTACAATAATTTCATTTATTATTATTATTATTATTATTATTATTATTATTATTATTATTATTATTATTATGTTTCAAAGCAAAACTTTATTGAGTCTAAAAAGTTACAGAGTCATATATTGATTTTTTACAAATGAAAAACAAATTACAACTTTCAGTATATAAGTCTTTATCTTTTCTGCATCCTTTTTTTTTCTTCTTGTTTTTAAATTTGGTCTTCTATCTAGTTCAGTTTATGCTTGCATTTTTTTTTTTTTTAAAGTTGGAAAAAATGCTGATGTTGAAAATGTCATCATCTATCTTATTGGTCTTTATATTTCATAGACTGGATCTCTGTTTCAAGTGTGACCATGTGGCTGCAAATATATCTGTTTGAGCTAGGATGCTGTCTCTTTTTCTTAACAGTTCTAGTTTTATTGAATATGTTGCTGGGTGGCGGTGAGGGTTATTGGCAAGTGCAAAAGTGCATCTGGTGCACCAGTAGGCATAAAGGCTGTATGTTGCTGCACGAATAGCAGGGTTATTGCCTTTTTAAATGTATTTATTATTTCATCTATTAGAAATGATAGCCTTTCTGTATGTGGTAAACATTGTGCGACGTATTGTTTCTAGGGCACTGCAGGAATGAAGAAAATGATCTTGTGTCTCTTATTATTATTATTATTATTATTATTATTATTATTATTATTATTATTATTATTATTATTATTATTATTATTATTATTATTATTATTATTATTATTATTATTATTATTATTATTATTATTATTATTATTATTATTATTATTATTATTATTATTATTATTATTATTATTATTATTATTATTATTATTATTATTATTATTATTATTATTAGTCTAGTAGTAGTAGTAACAATATCGCTACTAATCCTAGTACACAATGTTTTACAAGTATTACAACTTTCTTCATTCACACTTTTGCACTATTCATTTCAAATGATCATTACTAATTGTTTACTAGTCTAGAAATTGTGTTATTATTTATAATCCATACAGACATTAAACTCAATAAAAATTACTATAATTGAATTAGTTGTAAAACTATATAGATTGATCTTTAATTCAGTTTAAATCATGTATATGAATTAAAAATGATATAATAGTTAGCCCAATAAAAAATGGTAAAATTCAATAATGTATTCAAAAAGTACAATGGTTTCAAGAATATCAGTGCGAGTAGCTTGACAATTGTGAATTGAATAATAATATTTTTTTAATTTGATAAATACTACAGAAATGAGAAATCATGTATAAGAGATTATAACTTGACCAAATGAAAAGTGCTGGTTCAACGTGGAATCATTGGCAGTCATTTATTTTTTATCAGATGTCTTCATAAGTTGCAATAATATATGGAAAATAAAAATTTTTAATATATGTGTCTATGAAAAAGAAAATATATAATAAATAAAAAACAAAACCCCATTGCTTGTCTAGAGCCACTTTTTAATATTTCAACCAGAGGATTGTTTTTAATATGTAAATAGAGCCAAAAACTTTCTTCAAAACATCAATATTAAAAAAAAACATTTGCATATTTGACAACATAATAAATTCCTGTCGGTTAATAATATTTTACCATCGAACTGCCTGTCTATTATTATAAATATCTAAATTATTTTTACATTACTTTATTATAAAATTTCATAAAAATAATTAAATCTGTTAATTTAAAAACAAAAAGAAAATAAATCATATGGGATATATGGATATATGCAAAATGTATACATATATGTGTACAATAACTAATTTGAATATATTAAATTTCCATTAAAAGATGAATATCTCATTGGCTAATATATTAAGTAATACTAATTAATAAATGAAAAATAAAACAATAGAAAACTAAACATTCAAAGATATAATACTGCCTATCATCGTGTTCATGTCATGAGAATGTAAAGTATTAAACTTATAAATTAAAAAAAAAAAAAATTTTTCTCTGTCTCTGTGGAAGAAATATTATTCTGTGAATTTGGCCACCTTTAAATTACCATTTGAGTAATGTAGTAAATTGAAGGGTTTAGCAACCAGTCTGTCTTTATTTTTATGGAAAATGTCAAATATAGGATTAGTTATTCTAATATGGAGTTGCTTGCTAAAGGTTGAAAATTTGCTACATTCTATTAAATGTATTTTATTTGCACATTTAAAATTGATAAGGTTATGGATATTCCATTAAAATCATTAAAGTTAATTATCTACTTGGAGTAATTTTGTAACAATGATATGTTTGTAAGTAAAACATCTAATATCTTCAAATGACCAACATCATTTTGCTAATACAAAATTATTAATAAAATTTGATTTTACAAGATATTTTTTTTTTTTTTTTAGAAAATCTGTGAAATTTAGTATATTAAGATATTTCTACAATATATGGTTAACATTAGGAAAATTATTCTTAAGGATAGCATCTAGAGATGGTACTTTCAATTGTTTTTTTAGAGATAGAAGTTTATTTTTATCAATTCTGAAGTTTTTATTATTGTCTTATCCAACAATGTTTTAAAGTATATCATATTTATAAATTTATTACTTTGTTAAAAAAGTTTTTATCACTGTAAATTCTTTTATTTCTTAAAAATTTAGTGTGTGTGTGTGGGGGGGTATTATCCTGTAAGTGCTTAGGGAATTATTATAAAAATGTAGATAATTAAAGTTGTTATTGTAAAGTGTTTCTAGAATTTTATTACTATAAACTGAAAAATTCATCATAAAATTTAAATTTTTATTAAAATTGTTTATGTACTTGAAGAAAGTATGAAGTTGCTCTTCATTAGAATACCATATTATTAAGATAGCATGTATCTATTTAAGCCAAGTTTGGAATTTAAAGTTAGCATTTCTAAGAATAGAAGACACCGGTTGGGCCATAAAAATGATGGCATAATTTGGTGCCATTTTTGTTCCTAGTACCTTGTTTGCATAAATAATATGTAAAGTTTAAAACATTATCACTATTTCTTAACATTAAATATATTAATTCAATCATAGTTGTAATTTGATCATATTTCATATTTTGTAAAGCATATTTAATAGCTTCAGTTCCATCATCATCAGGCATATTAGTATACAATGATGTGAAAAGTTACTAAAATATAAAAAGTATGTTGTTTCTTTAACACATAAACTAATTGAATGTGTAGTATGGCTTTGAAATCCATCAACAAATATGAAATAGTTTTTGTATGAGAAGCAGTGCTGACTACAATAGATCTGTCAGTCAATGAGGTTTATAAAGTTTTGGCAGAATGTAAAACTTACTAGCTTGCTTTTTTTTGGTTGGTAATAAAATATTTTATAAATCCCAGTCATTGAAAGTTATTGTTTTCATATGTTTCGGGTTGGAAAAATAGTTCAATAATTTATTTACATTAGCTTATATTATGTAGTTATACAAATTTTTACCTTTTAGAAGAAGCAAAGCTTTATTTCTATCATCATGTTTATTCATAATTACTATCATTTCTTATTTATCAGTTGATTTTATAACAACATCCTTTTTTATAAGTTATATAATGCACATTTTTATTTAAAGCTAAAATGTTCTTTATGTTATCTAATTGCTTCTATAATAATATGAGAATGATTATCTTTGTTTTTATCAAGTAAAATATTTCTCTGATGTGGAGCAACTAGTTTTATTAATGGTTTTGCTCTTTTTCTTAATCTGAATTTCCCAGTAGAATTATCAAAGTTTTATTTTAAATTCATCCCTTTAGTTATATGGTTGGATTGTTAGCAAGAAGACCAAACTTTATTTAGTAATAAACACTTTGTATCAGTAAATATTACATTGGATAAATAAATGATATTGTTCTTTTTTAAGTAAATCAAAATGTAGGTTGGTATTATTATTAGAATAGTATTCAGATATATAGAGTTGTTGTAAGATTGAAATGTTAATAATTATACATGGAAAAGTTGATAATCATATGTTTCTTAGAGAAATCAGTAGTAAATCCAATGGATTTAAAGATTACTTTATATCATTATTTATTGTATTTGAAGATAATACAAATAGTTCGAAAATATTGGTACTCAAATAAATAACTGTTTTTAACATTGTAAATGTAGATATATTTGACATATTATAATTTCATATCTTGTTTAAAAACCTACTCAGATTTGTTTAGAAACTCTTCTTTCTACATTTTTAAACCAATGAATTATTTTTATAGAATTTTCTTTCTATTCTTTTCTTTTATTTAATTCATTTCTGTAATAGTTTTTTCATCTATTTTCATTAAATTGTGATATATAATATGTTGATATTCTGCCATTATTAATTATAGAAAAATATTACATCAAAAAAATAAAAATATATTCAATTAACTAAATCTAGTACACTGTTGTGTGTGTCCTAAAAGATGGTTTATCACACAAAATAAATTTATAATAAATCAAAAAGTTAATAGTATTTACATTAACAAAAAATGGATGTCATAGATTTTTAACAGAATTTTCATAATTATTATGCTCATGTTCACATCTGCCATATGGTGTTGTCAAAAGAATATTGGGATTATTTAATTTACCATATTTTTATTATTTTATATATACACAGGAGTACCCCAAAATAACCAAAGTTTTATATTTTTTTATTATTTATTTCTTAGTATATAAATTCATCACTTTCAAATTACTATCCATTTAATGCAATACAGTGATCTAAATTTGTTTTTCATTTTTCAAAATAGTCTGTAAATACTTGCAAAGTAATGACTTTTAACATTTTCATCATTTTCTCCCACCACCTCTAAGTCCACACATAAAAAAAAATTGAGACATTCTTTTTCATTTGAGAGATTTAAAAAAAATGACACAAGATGTGAATGTGGCTGATAGATGTTGAATTCAATTTAAAAATTTTTACACTCAAGGCATTGAAAGATGATGCTTTGTGGGGGTGAAGCTGGTGCTCTTTCCACTGGCTCAAAACAGGAAATTTATGTTTTATAGCATCACATAAATATTTCAGGGCTTTATGATAAAATGTCTGTTGTTATGAACTAAATTTGAAAGAAAAATGCTATTTGCATAAAAAAATCAGCATTGCTTTGACTTTAGACCTCACTTGTGACAGTTTTTAGGGCTATGATGAATTTAACATTTCAATTAAATCACCCATAAGCTTATCTTTTTATGAGATCAGCTTTCTTGTAATCTGTTTCAGCATTACAACTTTCTTCTTTGTCATTTTGTGTAAACAAAAACATAATTTTACATTGTAACCTTTTCAGCCATTATAAAAAAATTGACAAAAATGCAAAATGCATTTTACAAAACATTGTGTTACATAATCACACAGAAGGGTTCCTGCAATATGTATGGAACAGCAGAAGTATATACTACAACAGATATGCAAACCAGAGAATGATTGGTCCCCCTCATATGACTTTATCCTATTTCTAATTATGATTAATTTTTAATATTTTATATTTATGTTCATTTCATATATTTAAAAAAAATATTAAAATGAGTATTTAGTCACTCATAATTGTAGATGTAATGCTTATTAAAATATGAAGGTATAAATATTCTAGTATATTCTAATCACCATAATTGTGATTCTCTAATATTATTTGATTGTGGTTGAAGAGTTTATTATTCAAAAATATTACATATGTATATATTATAGATAATGACCAATCATGGCTATGTCAGATATTACAAGCTTTTTAAATTAAATTAGTAATGTTAAAATGGGGAAATAATAGTATTTAATTTTTAGTTTTTTATAATATCATGCAGCAACTTATTTAAAAGTTTTGCATTTTTTAAATATGATAATTCCAAACATTTTTTAAAATAATAACATAAATATATTTTGTTAAGGGTTGGTTGTAAAAGAAAGAAAAATTAATAAATAATTATTTTCATTTTTTTTCTTCCTAATTTAACTACTAGTTTTGATCTTAAAAAAAAAATGAGTTAAACATTTTTTTTTCTCACTTCAATAATTCATTGATTAGTTTTATTCTAAAAAAATAGTAATAATGATACAAAAGATAAATAAATAACATTTTATGTACTGTTTATAAGATTATTAAAAAAATCAGACTTTATCTAATTCTATGAATATGATTTTCCCCATCAAAAGCAGTGCCAAGTTGTAGTTAATTTGTAATATAGTTAATCTTTCCTTTATTGCACTTGAAAAAATAGTTTTAACATTTTTATAAAAAAATATTTCTCTTTTTCTCTTTCCAAAATGAAAAGCAATGTCATTCAAATCAAAGTGTCATTAAAAGATTGTCTTGTTTTTTGGCATAAGTGAAAAATAATTTCAGCAGAATATAATTGGAATTTTTTTGAATTAATACAAGGAAGGAAATATCCAATAACCTCTGTGCAAAAAGGAATTCAATTGATCAGGTTTTATGTGATCATGGATATGATGTGATTCCATGGTTAAAAAATTGTTCCATAAATGTGGTAGGTAAAATAAAAAACATGTGTCTTCTAAAGAACAAAAATTATTGATCAAGCTGTTAAAGAAATCAGTAGCATGAGCTTTTTTAGATTTACATATTGAATAATTAACTATTTTGGATTTATCTGTTGAAGAAAACAAAAGAACATGTCATCTGTGAACAAAACAAGAAGAAATAGTTTTGCAGTTTGGAGTAAGTCTCTCATCTCACTACTCATTTACAAATGATTTTTAAAAAGAATTTGAGAAAACCATGTGCTAAGTTTTAGCTCAGAACTTAACATCACCAAATCTCATCATGTAGCCTATTTGCTAAAGCAAATGTAAATGGAGAATAGATCTAAAGTAATGTGCAACAAACCTTGTTTTCATACAAAAGCATGACAATCTCACTTTCTGTGTTAGCTTAATCTGAATGTTAGTACATTGAATGAAATTGTTAGATCTATCCTGTATGATACCTGAAAAAAATCTACAGTAAAAGTGGATAAATTTAACTGTGTACATTAACCAGAATAAATGTCTTAATGCAATAGTGTACAAGAAAAAAAAACCAATGGGGATAAAATGAAAATTACAACTATGAAGAAAGGATTCAAAAGAAAAAAAAACATGATAATATAAGGCATTGCGATGTGCACATCTACATCTATACTTACACATAATTTTTAAATAAATAATAATTGGTAATAGTGAATATTTTTATTGAAAAAATTTTTTTTAATTTATTTTCTCTCCAAAATGTAATTGTATAGGAAATTTTCATAAGAAAATATATAAAGGGTTTAGCTAATTTACAGTTTTTATTTTTAAAATGATATTATACAATTTCAATCATGGAAGGAGGAAATAATTTTATGTAAATTTTAAATTAATTAATTAAATTAGTAAGAATGAACAATAAATTACGATTTCTTGCTCTTTGAAATTATATCTTTAATAAATGTGTGACAGTTGGAATTATCATATCATATTGTGTATTATTTTTATTAATTATTTATTATTTAAATTATTAAATAATTTTTGAATCTTTAATATACTTTAATTAAGTGGTTTGTGTCAAAGTTGTGAGGGCAGTAAGTTTGATACTTATTAGTAAAACTGTACTAATTATCTATCTATATATAATAAATAATGATAATGGTATGTGTAAGATATGGTACCCAGGACCAACTGATATGTACTGATTCTGCATGAAATGTGCATCTTGTGATCATAAATCTTTTTATATCTCTTTGTCCATTTGTTTGTGATAACACTTTTTTACAATGTATTAAGAGTGAATAAAAACCAATCCCTAATTTGCATGAGAATAATGTGGTGAACATTATACTTCAAAGATATTATTTATAATAGTTTTAATGATTTATTCTTACAGATTTTTTGTTCTATAGACTGCCAATGTGTGTGACTTGGTTTTATTATAGCAAAGTATTTTAAAAGATTTGGAAATTATCCTAATAGGACTATTTCAATTAAAATAGATTTAAAATATATCTATTTACTTTCTCTTATTCACAGTTATGAGTCTATGTAATCTTCAAATAGCTCTAGGGCAATAATGGTTAAATTATTTATAAGTGGTGTTTATGTTTATGTTTGGGCATCCAGTTAGTTCTCTGGATGGTACAGATCACTTTTTAAAGTCCATTCACTGCACATTATCTTTTTTTAGATTAGAAATTAATTTATACTGGGCCTGTACCTTCATGGCAGTATATGGATAGAACATTGATGATGATCAGCATTTATCAAAATTACAACATATTTTTATTATGATTACTAAATTAGTACTTAAGAGTATTAATGCAAAGGATTGTTGTATATCATGTCTTATGTTTGGCATTGACTATAGAATCTTTTTTTAAAATCCAATCATAGGGCATAACTGTTGTTTATTCTTGTGTAATGCTGGCGATATAATTTATTATTTGCATAATTGCTGTAATCACATTTTATTTTATACTGATTCTCTCATACTTTTATGTATTTTATATTTGCTCATTCTATATTTGTTCATCGACTATTTGTTAATTTATTGTTTTTCTTATTCATTTTATTTATTCATTGGGGATGCTGCTGCTTTCCATCAATTAATACATTTTCTTTACATTTCATTACAATATATATGCTAATTAACACAGCACATATATTCTATAATCTCTGAATCAATAAACTATTCAAACAATATTTATGTCAATGCACTGCCATCTATTGCAAAGATAATCATTTTCAAACATGAAGTGAATTATTTCCGTTTGCATTTTCCAATTTTTTAATGACAACTAATCCGATAAATACCCTTTCTAAGGATTCATGAGCAAGTGCTCAAAAATATTTACTTTTATTTCTGAAAGCCTGCAGCATACAAGAAATTATTAAATTTACATTTTACAGAAACTCATCTATTCTTTGTTTTTGTTAACGTTTTTATTTGAATTTTCATTTAAATATATATTTCAAAAAAGTTTAAAATATTAGTTTTATTTTGCTCAAAAAAATAGTCTCATGAAAACATAAAATTTTAATTACGACTGTGTGTGTGAGTTTTTTTTTTTTAAATGGATACATCTTTTTTTAAAAAAAAAAAAAAAAAAAAAGACATTTAGTGTTTATACAAATTTAACTCACTTTTCTTTTATTCTGTTAAATAAAAATAATATATATATATATAAACATTTTTAAGCTTATTTATTGTTAATATTTACTAATAATTCATTAGATCTAATAATTTCCGTATTAATTATTTATTACGATACCGATTGAAAATTTTTTGACCTATTCAAAACTTTATTTTTTTTATAAAAATGCTTTAAAATATTTTTACATTCTATTAAATTGTGAAAAAAATATAAGTATAGAAATATAATATATGTATTAAAAGATTAAAATGGAGTTGGGCTGGTCATATTGTTAGAAAAGATGATAATAGATGGACAATTGAAATTTTAAACTGGATTCCAAGAGATTGTAAAAGACCCAGAAAGAGGCCACATGTGAGATGGATGGATGAAATAAGAAAATGTGCAGGGGTGTTGTGGAGAAGAGAAGCTAAAGATCGGAGAAGATGGATTAAACTTGGAGAGACCTTCATCCTGCAGTGGATTGATAATGGTTGATGATGATGATGATGATGATTTAATAAATATACAAAAATCTACATCTGAATGACTATTTTCAAATACACTCTAAAATGTTTTTTTTTAATATCATTATTTGTCTGAATCATCTGCTTAAGATATTACCAGAGCTTCACACGATATCATTAAGAATTTAATGTCTTAAGACAGTGCTAGTATGCACTCACTTCAGTACTCTTATGAGTATATAACCAAATATTTAAGATGTCACTATTAATCAATATTACAAAAATATTATATAATATTTTGATCAATTCATTAATTGTATAATATCAGTATACATCGATGATATTTTTTTTTTAATTTATTCAAAAGATTAACTTTATCTTACTAAGTGAAATTATCAGAAAAATTAAAAATCATTCTGTTAACTACAGAAGATAGTTTGACAATAGAAAGCAGTCCATATATACATTAGAAATGATTACATTAAATACATTGATTATCTCTTTCGAAATAGTTTCTAAACTAAATAACTGGATATTTTTATTTTTTAAATATTACCTACATTCTTTTAATGGGCAATACTTAGTTTGGCAAAATGTCAGATATTTGGAAAAGAATCCTAAAGTTGTTGGGAAATGCCTATTGACTAAATCTTACTTATATTTATGTATTAACATAACTTCCTTGATTTTACTTTTATTATTATTTCTTTAAGTTTGCAATATTTTTATATTATTATAATTGAAATCAAACCATATATACATGATTTGTTGACATTAAAAACAGAAGCTGATAAATTATTATTATCTTTAGAAAACCTTGATTACTATATGACTATTAACCCAATAGCAAAAAGAAGCTACATTCCATATAAATCAAGAGTGCTAATGTGCCATAGAATGGCAGGTTTAATGTCCTTCTTGATTAAAAATAATAATCATTGCAAATATTTATCAGATAAAGGCAAATATATGAAATGTATTCTAATGAATTGTTAAATGTTGGATATAATTATGATCATATTTATTATACTATTAAAATTTTTAATTTGAAATATAAATACAAAAATAAAAGTAAGATTAATAATGATGTTAATTCTTTTGATAATAAAATTTATATATCAATACCATATATTTCGAATCAACAAGCAGATTTCATAAGGAAGATTTATAAAGGTATATGTGACATTACATTTTATACACTGCCTACATTAACCCTATCCTACTTCCAGATGATCAAAAAATGTCTTTTGGCCAATTTGCCCCCTGGTGAATGCTTTCTTAAAATGTGTGTAAAACAGTATATTTTATTATAATAATTTTTTGCAGAAAATTGCATGAAAAAAGAACAAAATTCAAAATTCCTGCTTTTACAATAGGCATAAGCCCTTTCCTGACATGTTTGGCCATTGTCTGTTGCCAAGGCTGTAAAACATTCAGTGTTTTAGTACATTGAAGTATCCAATGATGTAAAACATGTTTATTTGTAAATTTATTATGGTTTTAGATATTTTATTTTAAAATTATTGGCACTATATTTATTAGATATCAAAAAATAAAAAAAATTAATAACTTATTTTGACTTGAAATACTTTATTTTCAAAAATATGTTACGTTAGCAGCTAATGTAAATATGGTTTAATGCAAATTAGGAGACTTGCTATGATGTAAAAAATCTATTTTATTTACAAGTAAAAAAATATCATAATTTTGCAATAAATATTCAAAAACTTTAAACTTTTAAAATATAATTTGTTAGATATTAGAGAAATATATAATCATTCATTTAAGTTATTAAAAATATTCCAAACAAAAAAGATTTTGTTAATTTTATAAACTGAAAATAATCTTTTTAGAAACAATGACGTATGGCATCTTGTTTTGATTATAGTCTTATTTTTTTTTAATATTTATGGAACAAAATGTGAACATTTAAAATTTATTTCAGTAATAAACAAGAATATCTTTCGAATGAAGTCAATTTTATTTTCTCAAAAGTAATAATCATTTTATCATATATTTTATGTTGACATAACTGAAAATAATTTTACTAAAAATGCTGATGTATAACATCTTTGTTTTGATTACATCCTCATTTTTTAATATTTACAGAAACAAAATGTGAACATTTAAAATCAAAAATATCTATTGAACGAAGCAAATTTGTTATTTTCTGATAAGTAATAATCATTTTATCATATATTTTATGTTGACTTGTGAGACAAAGAAATCTGTTGGAAAAAGAAAAATATGGTAGGGTTAAATAAATTAATAAATAACTATAAATATAAAACTTTTCTTACAAATAAAAGTTGTATCATTTATTAATGGATGTGTATGTGTGATAAGGGATATATAGGGGTGTCGATACACATTGAAGAAAAGAACAAAAGAGCACATGTTGTTATTAAAAAGACGTTAAAATATGAAATAAAATTCTAAAGATAATGATAATTTATCAGCTTCTGTTTTTATGACCATAATAAATCATGTATATATGGTTTTGAAAAGATGTATAAATGTTTAAATGAGCATTTAATTTTAGATGATTGAACATAAAAATATATAATATGTAATACATAAAAATGAATGTATTTGTAGTAGTAATCAATTTGGTTATAAATTTATTCAAAAATCATAAATATGAAATGTATAATATTAATACATTTTTCTATCATGCACTTCCTTGAAGAATAAGGTTTCAGGAATTGAGTGTTTGTACTTATATAGTAATATTCATATATGTAAATGTGAGTCAGATTCGAAGTAGAATGTTGAGAAATCTATTAAAGACCTTAACCCCCATTGCAAAATGACATTTGTATTCCTCATGATGATACTTTTTCTAATCATTCAACATTTAGTTTTAGTAATACATTATTATATCATATTATCAATAAACTGCTGCTAATTTATTAGAAATATGTGCTTGCAAATGAAATATATTTCAAGAAAATTTTATTAAAACATTGTAGATATTAAAAAAAAAATAATAAACAGAGTACAAATGATGTTTTTATGATTGAATGGTCAACAAAAACAATAAAACAGATTGACTTCAGAAAATCAACAAAATCCTGTTTGAATAAAATTTATTTTAAAATTCAAATAATAAATGTTGATATGTAAAATTCTGCTTTCAAATATTAAAACTGATTTTCTCAAAAGATCCTAACACAAGATGTGTAATGACATTCATGACCAGTTTCACAGAAGAATAGAGATTGTAATGGTCTTAGATTTATTATTGTTATCTTTAGTCTAGAATTAAACTTCTATTTTTAAAAATAAAGAATATACAAGTATTATAAAACAATCATGTAATTATGTATACTTTTGGTTTTAAATAATTATTCTACAATTATTGTGCAAAAATAATCATGAATCTTTAATTAACTATACAAAATATCAATATTTTTCTATTCCAGAAATCTTTTCAAAATAATATTGTAAATGCTTCCAAATAAGAACAAAACCACAAAACTATCAAATATAAGAAGACTGGACTAAATTAGTTTGACTTAATCAAAAATTCTGACTTTTTCATATTTTTTAAAAAGTAGGTTATAAAGTGAGCTTGTTGTGTAGACTTAAACTCACATTACAGTAAAATTAAATTAAATGATAATAAAATTGAAATTAATAAAGGATGAATTATGTTTGCTGAACATTTTAAAATTATATTTAAAATTGGAAAAAGTTTTCAGATTTTAATATAATATTTAGGTATCTTCTATATTTAAATAGATTAGTAAATAATATTATGTAGAACAATATAGAATGATAAGTATCAAATTATGTGTTTTCAACTTATGTGGGGTTGTAATTGTTTAGCCATTTATTGTAGTAATACTACAACGTGTTTAATTTAAGGCGACTCATTTACAGGCAATATAATTATTTCTATAAAAGAATCCTAAACATGTTTTTGCTTTTATTTATTAAGGTGAGAATTTGGGAATGATTGTGTTCTCACAAAATTATACTTATATAAGGCTAATAAAACCTTAGTACATGCACCTTCAGTGCTTAATTTTAGCAAGAGAGACCTCTACAAATCATAATACAAGATTCAACTTTATAAAGATAAGAGAGACACTCTTATCTCTCAACCTATTTTCTTAATTATAGAGGCAAATCTAAAGCAATTTGATTTGGGAGCATGAAGCTAATAAATCCATCACTGATTAAGTCCACTATTGCAAAATCTTTCGATTTACAACGAGTCAATATTGAGATATTAAATATTTTATGCAATATGTAACATAATGTGAGTTCTAATAATGGATTGAATCAGAGATTTAGTTGCATAAAAATGATTATGCTCTGAAATTGTAATCATTATTTTTATTTGTAACAATTTTTATCTAGAGTCTGGTATATTGGATCAAAAGTGTAATCAACCATTAATATGTTATTGTAAATTTATTCTATTCATACATTTATTTATGTACAGATTTTATATATATTGTTTACATACAATTCACTTTTTTGTGGGAGCCTAACTACAGAAGTCTATTCAACATTTGAATTTGTTATTGACAATTGAGTAAACAGTTATTTATTTTACTATTCCGAATAACAAAGTAAATAAGTTTTGAATTTTCATCCACCCATTCTTTGATTGCCTGTTTTATTTTTTTAGAAATGCGATTGGAGGTTGTTTGCTCTGAAGAGAGAATCATTTTTAATAATAAATTTATTTTATATGTATGCTTTTATAATGCTCATGTAAACATAAATATATAATTACTCATATACACATTTAAAGTGTCATATATATATATAATGACTGTACGCATATCATAGAACATTTATTCTTACAGTAAAAAGGATATTTCATAGTTTGCTTAGTTTTATATTATTAAATTGTCAGAAATAACTTCGCAACTCTAGCAGCAAATCCGTAACGTTTGCCCAAATGCATTTCCATGCACACAAAACTTACGTATATATATATAACAAATTATAACATAAAACTATCCAATTATTTTTTTTTTATATTTTTGACAAACGTACGCTTGACGTCATCATCTTTTCAATAACATTATTTTAGATATCTTGCAATTTTTTTTTTTTTTTAAATATTGTTCTCTATTTTTTGATTGCGATCAAATAACAAATAAAAACAGAAAATATTTTTAAAGCATTAAACTTTTTATATTGTTTTTTATATATATAAAATCGGTTTTATTTCTTAAACAGAAATACCACCTCTTGATTACATTTTAAAAAATATGTTTTAAGTTGAAATATAAACACGTTTGTTGTATCTGCTTCAATATTTTTTCATTATTCGTGCTTCGTGGTGGGTCCTTTACACAAATCTATTATTATCGTTTTATTTGTTGTTATTGACTTTTTTTAATGTTGAAGCCCTGCTGTTTATTATTTTTTATTTAAAGTGTTGATATAATTAATATAGTAATTAATAAGAATTACTATTACATTATAAAAATAACTAGTTATCAAAATTTCTTATTAAAATTATAGTAATAATAATTGGAATTATGTTTTTAATTTAAACGATAATTAAAATAATCATAATTCTATTATAAAATTGATGTTGGTGCATAACACTAAGCAATAATAACGATAATCAAAATAGGAAACGACAAATAAACAATAAATTTTGATTATTCTCAGTGTCTTTTCACTGCTGTATCTTTAATACTATTTTATCATTTCATCTTAGAATCACATAACAAAAATTAATGAGATCAAAATTATGCAGTTATATTATAAATACTATAAGTACTTTGTTACTGCTGAAACTATAGTCTAGGTTATTACATAGAAATTCTTGTTTATTTCTATCTTTACATTAAGCATCTCCATCTACTGGAAATTCTTAATTACATGAAAAAATTTAAAGAAGTTGGTATGCTTTCAATTTTTAATTAAATATAATGTATATCATTTACTACTGTTAAACAGCTAGAATATTAAACAGTGTTCAAATACTTTTATCATGTAGTTTTAGCTATTATGACCAAATTTAATTAAAGATTGCAAAGTTATACCTGAAAATTCTTATATTTTCTTTATCTATTTATAGGTAATCATATATTACAACTATTGCAGCTAACATAATATACAATGAAATCGAAAAATTACTTTGCAATATATATGAATATCAGGAATTATATTTTTGTCAGACATCTGAGCAGTGCTAATCCAGCATGTAAATACATGGCTTAATTTCATATATAATCATAATGTTGAACAACTTGTTGTTAGTGAGCAATTATTGCATGTTATGGTTACTTTCTATAATGTTAGCACATTTTAAAAAAGATTATTATTGTTAATTTATGGCAGAATGAGTGATTTGTTTTATGAATAAATTAGGATCAATAATCTCTATAACAAAAATATGATATAACTAGTATAACACTATTTGATTTATGGGTAAATATAAAAATTTCAATTGTAAATTAGATCTTAGCATTGTTTGAACATCTTATAATTTATGAGAATGTGTTAGTCAAGTTCATTCTTTCCATATATAAAAACAATTAAACTGTTGGTAAAAAAAAAATTGAAAGTGAATTTTTTAATTGAATTTTAATTAAAGCTTTTGAAAGTTTTAGTGGATTTTTCTATGGAAGCACTCATTCCATTCAATACATGGATTCTTTATTCTTTATATATATATATATGTTAATTCTAATGTTTTCACGGATAAAAGATGTTATTTTTTTTTTTTGGGGGTTTGGGTTGGGAGATAAAAATTTTATATAAAGATGTATTTTTTTGATTGGAAATTAATTAAAAGAATGTTTTTTGGGTTTTTTATTTTTTTTTTTTAATGAGGGGATATTTAAAAAATTTTTTTTTTGGGGGGTTGAATTATTTTTGGTGGGGAGAAAAAAGGGGAAAAATGGGGGGGATGGGGGTGTTTTTCTCTCTTAATATTGGAATAGAAAATAATAATCATTAGATGTTGATGAAGAGGTGTGGTTCTTCCATGGTTTATAAAAACCACCAGGGAGATTCTGTTTTCTCATCCCATCCTGCACTTTTAGTGGAAAGCATTGGATAGAACAAAGAGCTTTCGAGATGCTTTCCCGGGCCTTTGTCTAATAATGCTTCTATGGTAATTCAAATTTTAATGGGGTTTACATATCAAAAGAAAAAGATTTTGATACATCAAAAATTAGACAATTTTGATATATTAAAGGAGTAACTGATAGAATTGGTACATTTTAAAGAATAATAATATTCACACAATTTTTACTCTTATAAAAAAATTAGTGAAATATTTCCTCTTCTAAAGATAAAATTGCTTTGGAGTGTCATGGTGTGTATGAAATTCCATGTAGGGTCTGTCCACATACATATATAGGACAGACTACGTATATATATATATAGAAAGGAAGAACAATTCTGGAGTGAGAGAAAAATCCAATTCATCAGTATTTATCTCTATTAAATTAAAATCATGATATCAATTTTGAAAAAAAAATATTTTAGAAAAATTGAACAATATGAAGAGATTGTAGAGAGTAGAGTTTAAAGGAAGAGATAAATGAAAGGTGTGAGTAAAGAGATTAAAATTTGGAAGAAATATGGAAGAGAAAATAAATTTTAAAATTCTCACAAGATTTAAATATGAGGAGAGACGATAAAAAGATTTAAATTCCATGATTCTATGATTGGAAAGAGGGTCTGAGGAGGGTTGTGAAGAATCTGATATAAATATATATATATATATATATATATATATATATATATATATATACACAAAACAAAATATCCTTCCCTTCATTCACTTCAAAAATAAACTTGTTACCATCTCATTTATTGATGATAAAGGAGGTTGGCTTTGAAGGGAATAATGAGAAGACTATTTAGTTTTGGGTGTATGTATCTTGTTGAATTTTCAGATTCATTTCTTAATAGATAAAATCATGGTTGTGGAAAAATTTAAATAAAATTCTGTTGTTTTGGCTAATATGTTAATGATATATGATTTTCTATCATATATATGTATATTAAAAATTTATTGAATATTCTTTGTGTATTTTAATAAAAAAATTGCTATGATGTAATAAAAAATGTTCCCATTAAAAAAGATAATGCAAGTTGAAATTACTCCAGTTATTATTAGTCTTTATCTGAAATACTTTTAAGAAAACTGAATTAGATTTTAGTTTATTATTAAATTAATATAATCATTGTGTATTAGACAATAATACTTTATAAGTGCAAAAATTTAAAATTTAAAAACTTTATTTTATTAATGGTATACATTTTAAATAGGAGATTTTCATAAATTTATTCATTTAAATGTATATTCTTTATAGATAATAATTTCAAAGCTAATCTAGATGATATAATTTTATACTACAATGCCAGTAATTATTAGCTCCTTTACATCATTATAATATAGCTAAAACATTTTTTATGAAAATACACAGTGAATCACATTTAAATTTGTAACATCTTAATATATACATTTATAATCATCTTTTAACTTATGCATAATTTAATAATTTTAACTTTTTCATTAATGATTTCATATGCTATTCACAATAGTGTTATCTGTTTTGTTTTGTTCCCTACCCAATTTTTATATCATGATATTACATTTTTAATAATCACTTCTCACATCACTTTTTTCATTTAACAATTTAATATTTAGAAAAAAACTAATTTATATTTAGGTTTAATAGATCTAATCAGGAAAATAGCAGCATTCTGCAACAACACATTTTTTAGCATGGTGAAATGGCAATTTATCATTTTATGCTTATCAAAAAATAAATTTACGTTTTGATGTCAATGTTTTATTAATAAAAACAAAATATGTTTAATTATTAAATGTACTAATGTTTTTTTAATGTTCAAAAGATTTGGCATTGTGAGATCATATATGGCTATTTATGAACCCTGAATACACAAATAATAGAACCATGAACTATGCTATATCTTGTTCCAAGCCCACCTCACATATAAGTGTATATATCAGACAATAGATCATCTTGTTGATATACTTATATTAATTAGAATAAGAATATATATATATATATATATATATATATATATATATATATATATATATATATATATATATATATATATATTACTTATTGTACTGTAAGTAAACAATACTTTTCTAGATGCACAGATATATATATTAATCAAAATATTTTAGAATAAATACAAAAAAAAAACAAAAAAACAATATGTCTATATATAATAGAAATAAAATTTTTGACTGCAGCATTTTCCACCATCTTAAGTAGCAATCAACCGTTAAAATTTAAATCTCATTAAAATCACATAACATGAATGTTCCCATGTGAATAGCCAAAATTTTTGACAAATTATCAATACTCACACAATTATATTGTTTATTCAACACATTGTCTGTAATATTTATAAAAAAAAATCACTCTTTATTTTTTTTTTTCATATTTGATAAATATCACAAGCAATGTGTTGTAATTGTGTGAATATTCATAATTTATGAAAAGTTGGTCATTCATGCGGGAACATTACTGTTATGTGATTTTAATGACATTTAAATTGTAACAGTCGATTGCTATTTAAGATGGCATAATATGCCAATCTGGCTGTAGCGAAGATTTTATTTTTTACTTTATAGGCATGTAATTTTTTTAGTATTTATTCTAGAATATTTTGATTATTATATTTATTTTGTTTGATATTCTATATATAAAATATTTTATATAATTAGAAAGGATTTGAACTCACATTTTCAAGCTCCTCATAGCTATTCACTCCATCTTATATAATCAATACATATGGCCACATACATGTAAAAAAAAAAACTCCAATATACATATTTCTTGTTGAAACAGCAGTCGTCAATTGGTCCAGATTATCATTTCCCATATATTTATATAATCAGTGCTTAATTTGTATTAAGATAGCAAATCTTCAAACTTTAATGGACAGACGTCAATCTTCTCCACTCTCTACATTATTGAAAATCTGATGATAGAAACATTCGAATCTCTTGTTGATGACAATCTTATTGTTGTACCTCGAGTCAGATCATGTTCAAGATACATAAGTCAGGGATACTCTCTAACTCTTTCCTACAGATTCAAACCTAGGTTTCTTTATTTATGATTAGCGATACTGATTTTACAATGCCATATTCAATTATTTCCGGCTGACAGCTCAGCGGTGAAACAAAATGAATCTAATTAGGCAACTGGCCAGATCTATATAATTGTTATCCATAATAAATTGTTTATGGCTTATGGGTACATATCAACCTAATGTGTATAGATATGTGTCTGTGGAAAAGCATAATCAATAGTATAGACAATGACTCCAGAGTAAAATTTTAAATATAGTTTAATAATACATTCTGCGTTAGTAGATGATATATATTACGTTTGAACAAATAACGAATATTAGCCTCGCATTACAACATTTACGTATTTCGTAGTCTTATTCATATATTAAAAACAAATATAACTTTATTTAATACATTTATTAATAGTGTGGTTATATATGTATATTTAACCAGATATAATTTTATTTAATCCATTTATTAACAGTGCGGTTTTATATGTATATTAAAACAGATATAACTTTATTTAATACATTTGTTAATAGTGCGATTTTATACATATGCCAATAATTCTTTATTATTGCATTAATGGAGTAAAAAGAAATTACAGTAATTTAATTGAATAATACGTTAATTATTATCAGCCTAATGTTACAAGCAAATATATATGTTTTTATGAACAATCATTTAACCTGGGAATAGATTACCGACATTTTGTATACGCAATTATTTTATTGCGTTATGACATTATACCTCAATAACGATTTTATATTTCAGATGGAACATAAGGGAAAGGTATACTGAGCATTTTAGTTATCCAGAAATGGATACTAACGCATTAATTTATAGATTTAAATATAAAATTCAGCTATAACATTTAAATACATGTACTTCAGCTCAAGTGATCACAATGTCAAACTACTGAATTGAATAGGCAGAGTTAAATAAAAAAATAAAATGAGATAGGGTAATGGTGGTGCTAATGTGCAGGCTGTTTTATATTAAAGAAATTCATTTATGAGACATCATGGTGTCTTACGAGAGTAGCAAATGGAAGTTCGATTTTTGTTTTGCATCACATGAGACCGACTTGCCACATTCCAAATTTACAGAGATTGGTCACTGGAACGAAGAAATATTCAGCCTGCATGGGATCTCACTGGTGGTGCAAAAATCTCATTATTAAGCAGGCCCATGGTCCAGGGTCTATTCCTCTATCACGAACTGGAAGCAACGAATGAATGGCTCCGGTCTTTCCTGATGCTTATTTTGGACGAAGAGCACACAATTAGAAAATAGACAGACATTATCAATGCTTGGACAATATAAGTAAGAAGTTATTTCTGATGCATAAAGTTAACCCAAGGTATTAGTTATTCCCTTTTTTGATAGTATGATCAAATTATTTAAGCTGACTTAATGGACATTATATATATATATATATTTTGAAATATAAGATTGATTTCTCTCTTTAATAGTTTTCTTTTCTTTTAATAAATTTAAAATATAGAACTTAATTTTTCTCAACCTTACGCCATCTAACTTAAACTTTAACATGCTTTTGGATTGGACACAAAGGGATAAACAAAATTGTTAATACCATTAATTTACTTATTTACATGGCTGATAATACTTGGGAATCATTATTCGATAAATGAGTATTAATTTAGGCGATTTTTAAACATAAAATGACATATGAAATATATATATAATCTTTACTTTTTAATTTTCCAAAATCTGCGATCTTAAATAATTTACTTTTTTTTTTATTAATGTGGAAAATGTTTTCCACCCTCCATCAAACCGCAATACTATGATATTAAGAAAAATAACATTTTAAAACTTTACAATCCGACAAATGTACAATTTTATAATAAATAATTAAAAAAACTTATTAGTATATAATATAGTAATTTATAATTTAATTAATTAAATGACACTCCTTTTTTAAAAAAATAACAGGAGACTTAGCTAAATTTAAAACATTTGCAGAGTTGGAGAATAAATTAATAGCATATTACTTGAAGGAAATAAAAAGAAATATATATATATTATAATTATATAGAAAATCAATGCTGCACCATTTTAAAATAAAAATTTTGCGAGGCTAATAGAGAATTATATGATTAGTTTTATAAAGAATCATGGAAAGTGGATTAAAGATTACTACATAGGTAAGTTACTTTTATAAGAATGTAAATTTAGTTTACGTTAAATTTTAGTTACAATTAATATACATAAGGTATACAAGATAAATGTGAGGCGGCACTATTACCTTTGTAATACTTTCTTGACTCCATTCTGATGTAACTGTTCCTTATATTTTTTGACGTGGTTTGAAATTAACAACAGGTAGTATATTTTTCCAGATGAGGTTCAGGGCACAGTTAAATAGTTCAAGGTTTCATTTAAATTAAAGAAGCATTTCCATAGAGAGTGGTTCAGGAACGGCAAAAAGGAAAGGCACGATGGTTTTACTCATCAGTCAGTCTAGCGTAAAGAGTGGTGTGAAATCATTTAAACAAGCTCTTTCTTAAAAAAAAACAAAAAAACTAATGATTCAGACTAAGCTAAAAACTAAGCAGATTCAGATTTGGATTTTTGATCAATCCAATTTTTGCACTATTTATATAATCCCTTCGAATGTTGCAATGCACTTCGAACTTATGACCTGAAACTATGTATAATTTTGGTACAATAGCTATTTTTTTACAGCAAGCCCACCTTTGTTTCATAAGAAATTTAAGACGATGCGATCGGTCTGAAAAATTCTTGAATGATTGTTTTACATTCTATTTTAGTATTTGTAAAGATTTCTTAGATAGATTAATTTTATGTTAATGGATAAGTGACTTTTATTCATAGCACTTTTGATTTATTTGACTTACACTAATTAATTTCCCCTCTTTTTTCTTTGTTTTCCCTCTTTTTTCTTTCTTTTAAATTTTATAGCAAGGTTTCTAGAAATTTCCAATCCGATTGCGTTATCTTGTGCCTCCATGATGAATAAAATATATAAAACTTTAAATACATATTTCCCAATTAATTCATATAAACATTATTAGTACATTAAAAATATGTGTATATTGTGATTAAATCTATCTATCATTGCATGTCCACAACTCTATTGATTCACTTTTTTCCCCAAATTATTAATTTTATTCTATCAAAACGGATTAATATTAAAGTCAAAAGAAAAAAAAATTCTGGATAAATAGCGGGTATGTGTACAAGTATGGAAAGATAGGCTGCAGAAAGGAACTGAAAGGAGACCCTTTGATTCCTTTTGGAGGCCTTAAAGGAACCGAGCAGGGCAAATTCCTAATGTCCACTCCATACGTTCTTGTCGTTGCAGCTGTTATTACTATGTGATTATTCATATAGTATACGAACATGGATGGGCTGCTCACCAACACACATTAGCCAGCGTGGTGAGTTTATTGGCTTTTTACCTCTGAGTTTAAGATCAAGAAACACCATGGTCTTTCTTCTCAGTGCCTGATAAGGCAGAATGAATGTTTGTGTAAATGATAAATATTTTTCCAATGCATATATACAATTATGACAGACAAAAATAAAGCATGGCCCTTATTCCCAGGAGGCTGTAAAGTCACCAACCAAGGCAGTGGTTGGTGGCCGAAGGCGGAGGGTGCTAAGAATCCCCTGATTGCAGACCCAGGCTGCCATTTGATGATGACTTTTTATTTAGGTACTTACAACTGCTGATCACTTTCAAGTGAAGGAAGATTGCAAGAATTAGAAGAAGAACTGTCTTATATTAAATGGGACATTATTGGACTTTGTGAAGTTAGAAGAAAAGGAGAAGAAACAATTGATTTAAAAAGTGGACATATACTCTATTATAAAGGCACACATATTGGAAATACAAGTGGAGTAGGATTCATTATAAATAAAAAGTGGAAGAACAATATTGTGGAGATTGATGGTGTATCAGACAGAGTGGCAAGATTAGTTATACAACTTAATAGCAGATACCAAATGCAGATAACTCAGGTTTATGCCCCAACAAGTTCTCATAGTGATGAAGTAGTAGAAGATTTTTATATGGATGTACAAAAGGCTTTTGATCAGAGTAAACAGCATTTTAAAATTGTTATGGGAGACTTTAATGCTAGAATTGGTAGACAAATGAAAGATGAAATTGCTGTAGGTAATTTTGGTTATGGTAATAGAAATGAGAGAGGACATAGACTTGTGGAGTTTGCAGAAAAAGAAAAACTTTATATTATGAATTCATTTTTTGAGAAAAATATTAAAAGGAAATGGACATGGAAGCATCCAAATGAAGGTACAGCAGAATTGGATTATATTTTGACTAACAGAAAATACATATTTCAAGATTGTAATGTTCTTAATAAATTTAACACAGGAAGTGATCATCGAATTAGTAAGTTACGTGTTAATGTAAAACTAGAGAGACAAAAATTATTAAGAAAAACGATATTTACAGTTGATATTCCTAATCTTCAGAAACATTCCAATGAATTTAAATTAAAACTTACAAATAGGTTTCAAGTGTTAGGAGATTTTGAACATGATTCAGATTTGAATGAAATTAATATGAAAATAACTGATACACTTTTAAAAACTGCAACAAACATAGCTGGTAAAAAAAAGCAGCAATTGACTAATAAAATTTCTACTGAGACTAGAGAATTTATGAAGAAAAGAAGGAATATGAAGATATACAAAAATGATGTATTAAAAAGAATTGAATATCTCGAATTTTGTAAAATGGTACGGAAAAGAGTTGAAAATGATATAAGAAAGTATAACTGTGAAATAGCAAGGAAAGCTGTAGAAGAAAATAAAAGTCTCAAAAATGTTAAACAACATTTTGGTATTGGTAGGAAATTTATATCTGCAATAAGAAAAAAAGATGGAATTCTTACTAAAAAGAGAGATGACATCATGAAATTGATAGAAGATTTTTATCAAGAATTATATAGTAATAAAGAACAAGTACCTCCTATATCTATTACATCTTCCGAATTGCCCAGAATTTTAAATGAAGAAGTGAGACATGCAATTAAGTGTATGAAGAAAGGAAAGACTCCAGGAAATGATGGAATTATAATTGATATATTAAAAGAAGCAGGTGAAGAAATAGAAACAATTTTAGCAAAGTTATATACCAAATGTCTAAATGATAAAGATGTACCGGAAGATTGGAAGAATGCAGTAATAATATTAATATTTAAAAAAGGTGATAAAGAAGATATTAGAAATTACAGACCTATCAGCCTTTTATCCATTTTATATAAAAATTTTACCAAGATAATTACAACTCATCTGCAGAGAACTTTGGATTTTCACCAACCAAGAGAACAAGCTGGATTTAAAAGTAGTTTTAGTACAATAGATCATATCCAGGTATTGAGAGAAGTCATAGAAAGGACAAATGAATATGAGTTGTCATTATGTTTTGGATTTGTAGATTATGAAAAGGCATTCGATTCTATACACATTTCTTCAGTGATTAAAGCATTGGATCATCAAGGTATAGATCCAGGATATTGTCATATTTTAAAGAATATTTATAAAAATGCAACAGCAACAATTAGATTACATAATGATACTGGAAAAATCAATATTGAGAAAGGTGTAAGACAAGGTGACTCCATATCCCCAAAACTCTTTACAGCAGTCCTGCAAGAAGTATTTTGTGGATTAAAATGGGAAACTAAAGGAGTGAAAGTAAATGGAGAGTATTTAAGTCATTTAGATTTTGCAGATGATGTAGTTGTTTTTGCAAATAATGCTTCAGAGCTGCAGGAAATGTTGCAGGAGTTAGCAGATGAAACTAGAAAAGTAGGACTAAAGATAAATGTTAAAAAGACTAAAGTAATGTTTAATCGATTTGCTCAAAATATGAAAATAAAGATTGATTATGAAGAATTAGAAGAAGTTAACAGTTACAAATGCCTTGGTCAGATTATTAATACAGATGGAAACATAATGGAGGAAATTAATCATAGAATTAAACTTGGTTGGAGTGCTTTTGGTAGAAATAACTTGATACTAAAAGGAAATATGTCTATGTGTTTGAAAAGGATGGTTTTTAACAAATGTGTTTTACCAGTTCTTACTTATGGATCTGAGACTTGGACACTTAATAGAAGAGCAATACAGAGACTTCAGACCACTCAAAGGAGTATGGAGAGATGTATGTTGGGAGTAACAAGAAGAGATCGAAAACGCAATGTATGGGTAAGACAACAAACAGGTGTTACTGATCTTATTGAAAAAATTAAAAGATTGAAATGGAGTTGGGCTGGACATATTTCTAGAAGAGATGATAGTAGATGGACAATTGAAATTTTAAACTGGATTCCAAGAGATTGTAAAAGACCCAGAAAGAGACCACATGTGAGATGGATGGATGAAATAAGAAAATGTGCATGGGTGTTGTGGAGAAAAGAAGCTAAAGATCGGAGAAGATGGATTAAACTTGGAGAGACCTTCATCCTGCAGTGTATTGATAATGGTTGATGATGATGATGATGATGGAAAGATAGATTTTGAACCCTGTTAGATGGTACAATGATTATTGATACTCGTGAAGCGTAATCTGAGCTTCAGATTATCTGCTTCATATATATATATATATATAGCTTTTTCTTATACCACAGGACACACACATATATATATATATATTACATTTACTATACTTAACACCATTCTTTTATTTCTGCTAATTCAAACCCATTATATATGTATATGATTTTTTACTTACTTTCATTTATTTATTTACCTAATAGATAAAAATGAATCTTATAAGTTTTGTGTCTGCTAAAATTGGAAAAGTCAATAAGTAATTTATAGCTGACCCAACACATCTTAAAAAGATGGTTTTTGATAAATAATTTGAAATGATTTATTAGCTACCCATTGTTTGTTCTATGATGTATTGGTATAACCAAGAAAAAATTTTCAGTATGTTGAATGCTCATATTTCATAATATACTGCTATGAACAAAGTGAAAGAAATAATAAATTAATATTTAGAAGTGTTAATAAGCTTTATATTGATGCAGCTATATGTAACAGAGTAATGCTGATATCTCTGTGCTTATGACTAAAAAAAATATTTCATCCAGAACAACACTGATCAGCAACAGAATCACTTCTATAAGCACCCATGATTATAAATTTATTTAGTTGCTTATAAAAATTATGAACACTATGATAGTGCTAATAAAAAAGTTATATATTTTATAATAATTATTAGTCGTGTAAATTTTTTAGGGCTGGTCTTAAAAAAATAATAACTGTGTTTATTTTGAATATAGAAATGATTCTCTACAATTTTGCATCACCTTCTAGTTGAGAGTGATTTGTGTTCATTTTGACTTCTTATATAATTGTATCCTATTAAACTCTCGTGAATTAACAATATTTGGAACATTTGGAAACTCTTTTGTACATCATATGATATACAATCTTATATATAAATGTGGTAAATGATATGCAACCAGAATAAGTGTGGAATGAAAGGTTATATAATAATGACTTTAAAAGTTTAAATAATGACTTAATAAAATTTAAAAAAAAAACCATAAAAATGAAATGGAATTTCAAGTGCAAAAATTACAGACCTTTAAGAATACGTAAACCACTCACATATGTTATGGATATCTGAACATATCTTTGGCTGGATTTATTTTTTTTTATTTAGCTATCACCATCCAGAAATAATTTCCAATACGATAATGCAATAATTCGTTAATATTAGAAAAAAAAAGTATTATACCAATATAGACGTATACATACACACACCCCAAAAATATAAAACTTTAGAGGGAATATTAAAAAGTCAATTATGAAATGTTTTTAAATTATTTTTTTGATTATCAAATTAATACTAAATACTGGACATATTTTAATTAATATTAATTATTGGATATTTGATAAAGTATAAATTTAAAGCAGTCTATTATTTGTATTACCCTGTTTGATTTTTACTTTTTTTTTAATATGCACAATATAATTTTTATTTTTATTTTTTTTTAACAGTATTTACATTTTTTTTCCTGAAGTAAATCCTTAAAGATATAGACATTTTTCTCCAGGCAATAGTTTTTTTTAATTGAAATTATTCTCTCTCTCTCTCTCTCTCTCTCTCTCTCTATATATATATATATATCTCAACAATATATATATATATATATATATATATATTGTTGAGATGATTTTTTTTTGTGGATTATTTTTTTATAGCAATAATTTTTTAGCAGAACTATTTTGGAAATTCAGTATCTCCACAACTTTTTCAATGATAGATTAGTTATAAATTTAGGCACACATTTCATCAAGAATCATAGAAAGTAGGCAAGGATATAATATCATTTGTCTTTATATTCAATAATCCTCCTGCAATTATATATCCATATAAAAATATTGATTCAACTAAGGTTTTTAAGCACATATTTTGTAAAAATATGCATGTAATCAATAATTTTATTATTCATTACAATTAAAAAACTATTTTTTTTCATATGAGCTGTAATGCTCGTTTGCTTGGTTCCATTGGTGAACATAATATTTGTTTCTTCTTATAGTCACTCTATATAAAATTTGATGAAGTTATATAATTTATTCATTAAATTATCATGTTCTTCATGTCGACAAATCATTGACAAATAACCAGTCTCTTTTACACTATGATAAAAACTTCACATTCATTGATTTCACAAACTGTTTGAATGGAGTAGTGATTGAATTACTATTTAAATAACTTCAGTATTATTTTTACACTCTATATTGTTACATTTCTTTCATAAAACATTGTTTTCTTGGCTCTACATTTTTCAAAAATATGTTGATATGTTCATTATTGATGCATCTTATTTTTCAATCAATTTTTCTTAGTGATTAATTAAATTTAAAAATAATAGTTGATAAGAAAAAAATATTAAAATTACATTTTTTATTTTCTAACATTTGAATCTATTAGACCAAAACTTAAACACTAACACTATTTAAATTTATATAAATTAATTATTAAAATGCATAAAATAAATTCATTTTAGTAAAAATTCATTTATAATATACATTTCTCTTTTATACATAAATTGTAATAAACTTTGGATATCATAAGCTATTCGTGAATTATGTATTAATAATTATCTATTTATTTATTAATTAAAGTTTATTTTAATTAACAAGTCTTTATTTGCTTTATTTAGATGTAAATATTGATCATTACCCTCCTATATTTTTATTACCTTCACGTAGCTTTTTGAAAAAAAAAATGGATTTAAATTTTCAAATCTGTTTATAGAATCATTGATTTCTGGTGTAATACTTTATATTTGTTTATCAATGACTTAAAAATATCATCTACACATATTTTCTTTTCAAAATAGTTCATATTTTTAAATATATGTCAATGAATATATCAAATTTCTTTTCAAAACTTGTTAAAAATAAAATGCATCTAACATTTCAACAATTTTATATACTCCTTATCAAGGAACACTAAAAAAATACAAATATATAATAATAAATATCACATTCCAAACAAATGCAAAACATATTAAAAAATATTAAAAATTCCCTTTACCTCAACATCTTTTTCTATTACAAGCAATCTCAACTTAATTATTTTTTTACATATATACTCACCTAGAAAAAAATACCTTAAAAATTTAATTAACAAACCTGTTATTTTCTTTTTCTTTGCTGTGAAACAGGATGTTAATAGAAAAGAAAAAAGAAAATAATAGTTTGTTAATTACATTTTTAAAAAAAATTTTTTTTAATGGACATATAAATGTAAAAAAAAAATATTAAGTTGAGATTGTTTGTAATAGAAAAGGTGTTGAGATAAAAATAAGTTTTAGTATTTTTTAATATTTTTGCATTTGTTTGGAATATGTAATATTTATTATTATATTTTGTATTTTTTTAGTCTTCCTTGATAAGGACTATATAAAATAGTTGAAATGTTGGATGTATTCTATTTTTATTATAGTCATATTAAAACAAGTTTTGAACAGAAGTTTGATATATTCATTGACATATTTATTTATGTATATAAATAACTTGTCTATAGAGTATTATCAACTTATCATTCTTTATGCATTGATAAAATTATAAAAAAGTAAACAAATCCATCATTATAACAGTAATAGGAAAGATGGAATTGCTAATTTTTTGAATAACTTATCATAGACTCACACAAATATTTGGATATCTTAGAGAAATAAATATTGTAGTTTTCATTTGATGATTGTTTTCCCCCAATTTCCTCAGATTTCTATAAGAAGGTTGAGCCCAGAAGTTAGAAAACTGAAGTCATGATCCATGGGTCCTAAGCTTCAGAGTCTTCCATTTTACTTTTTCTTTAAGACACACTGATTATTGATAAAATGTATCAGATTTATAAATATAAAATACATGAATATTGGAAATTAAAATCTTCAGGCATTTACTATTATGAACAAAATTCCAGTATGCCTGATTATCTTAGGCAAAATGTTCATCAATACACAATTTTAAACATACTACTCAATACTTTTTTTATCATTTTTCATGATAAAATATCCAGGCAAGATTGTTTATTGCATTCAAAGGATTAGCATTATATTAAAAGAATTAAACAGTAGGAAAAGAAATGTTAAAAAACTTGGAACATTGCTAAATCCGATAAAATATTGGATAAGAGATTTAGTAATATTTAACTAAGCACACTCTTGAAAGTTGATTATTGCTCATTATTTTTGTACAATTTATTTTCTAAATATTGAATGCTCTGTTTATTTATATATATATATATATATATATATATATATATATAAACAGAGCATATATATATATATATATATATATATATGCGTGAGTGTGTATCAGATTAGATTTTTCATGGATTTATTACATAAACAAATCAAATTGTAAGATTATTTGCATGTAAATTACTACAAATGTGTTTTAACTGTGATATCACCATCAATCTCAATAATAGTTCCCAAGGCTAAACCATTTTTCATTCTATATTTCATCGATGGGGGTTTAGCCTTGGGAACCATCAGTGGCGATTGATGGTTTTCCTAGCAATATCAACTTTAAAATGCATTTTTAGCTATTTTATATAAAAATGACATCATACTTTAATTTGTTTATATATATATATATATAAAAGACATATTTAGCGGGTTCATCCATGTTAACAAATTTAAATATTGATATACCAACGTTTCAACTTGATTATACAAGTCATCCATTGGATGATAAAAGGTAGAATGACGATTGTAGAAGCGCTACAATCACTGATTTGAACAAAAATGTTAAAAATGAAAATCAGTGTTTGTAACACTACTACAACCGTTTTTCTAACTTTTATCACCCAATGGATGATTGTGTGATCAAGTCAAAACATCACTATATCAATGTTTAAATTTTTTAACATGGATAAATCCACAAAATTTAAAGTTATTTGAAAAAAAATTAAAGTAATTGCAAATTATTTTATTATGCTTTATGGAATGATAGGAGACAAAATTATCTTATTAATTAGAGGTTGTTAAGCAGATTTTTGAAATTTTTAAATAGCAACTTTATTGATGTGCTTTGGCAGCTGCTACTTGTTTGTAAATAAAGCAACTGTCTGCATATATCAAATAATATATTTAAAAAAATGGTAGGTCGTTTGTAGCAAAACATTTATTATTCTCTTTTATATACATTTAAGATTGATTTAAAATTATTGAGAGTATTTTATTTTCATATGTCAAAGCAGTGGCCGGGAAGCGAACTGCAACAAATGTATCTGGCTACCAACGCTTGAAATGCCAGAAGAGTTGTGTATAAAATTCCATCTAGTGCCTAATATAAGCTAATGAGCTTGGACTGAAAATATTATAGTGTTTTCAATTTAAGACTCATAGTTTTGTAATTAAGTAAAGATAAAAGATGGCTGCTAGAGGGTTGCATTCCATTCTAAGATCTAAATGCAGTGCTCTCAGATCCAAGACTCCTCATCGATGAAGGCCATAATCCAAAAACTAACAGGAATATTGGATGAATAGGCACTAGATGGGGAATTTAGGCACAAGTCTTCTGGTATCCATTGATTACTCTGAGTTGTCCTGAATGGCAATACATATGGAAAGTTTTGCCTGTTTTAAATTCATATGTAAGTATTTTTAAATAAAAAATGTCATACAGAAGAAATTTGAACTTCATAAAAAAATTAATGGGTCATAATGCATGATTTAGGACTTCACTATTTAATTATGGTTCTGTTTGACATGTCTATGCCAATTAGTGATCTATTTAAATAATGTAGTATATATCAAACAATATAATTATAAAAATGAAAATATTCTAGAATAAATACTAAAAAAATAATATACCTATATAAAATAGAAATAAAACCTTCACTATAACCACCTTATGACATTTTAAACCATCTTCAATAGCAATCAACCATTAAAATTTAAATCTCATTAAAATCACATAACAGAAATGTCCCCATGTGAATGGCAAATTTTTCACAAATTATGAAAATCCACACAATTACATTGTTTATTCAATACAATTGTAATATTTATAAAATATGACTCTTAATTTTGCTTTCCTTCAAATCATTTTCCACATGTAAAATGAAAACACTATCAAAACAGAAATATTCAATATAATTCACTGCATGCTGTACAAAACAGATGTATATATTGAAGCAGTCAATCTTAATTTATGATTGAGCTTAATGGTTTTATCTACTTAACAATTACTAACCCAGATTTAAACCTCATATTCCATTCCACTCTTTTAGTTGCGTGTGTATATATATGAAAAACAAAAAAACACAAGTTAAAACTTGCTAACACTTGTATTTATGACAATAGATGGCGTTCTACCAAAAACAAAAAACCACACTTGACAGTGTTTTTGGTAGAACGCCATCTATTGTCTTATATATATATATATTGTGCCAATGCCAAATTGGCACATGTATATAAAATAATTTTGTATAAAAATTATTATCAAAATCTTTCGGAAAAAAGAATTTGAAAGTTACAATTAATTACTTTAAAGAGGGGAGAGGGAGTTTTCCTATAAAAAAAACAAACAAACTAAGAGTTTATAAAAGAAAGAGTGTTATTATTATAAATTAAAAGTTAAAAATCTCTTTTCATTCCAGTTTAGTAGAATAAATGTGTATATATGTGCGATGGTAAATAGAAATAAATGTTAGCTCATTAATAAGATAAATGTGTGTTAGAATAATATTAAAAAATAAATAAATATTGAAATTAAATGTATTTAAAAACACAGTGGTGGACTACTAATTAAAGATATGAAAACAACATGTTTTAAAATAGCTACTACTAATCAAACAATCAATCAAAAAACACGTTGTCATAGGATTAGTTATCAAGGAATTTCAACAACACCTATTGCACTTATTCCCGGAGGATATAAAAACGAAAACAATTCACAGATATAAATAGCTAGATTTTATCAGACATTCAGTTTAAGTTTGCAGTTTCAGTCTACTTTTGCAGTGTCAGTTTACAGAAATGCAGTGCTGAAAAGCTTTTGGAAATATACGCTTATGCTCCAGCCTTTTTAGTCCAACAAAATCATCAACACCTGCCTGAGAAATAATGTCTGCATAACAATACAGAAATCCTCCATCAAGCGTTCAACTGTCTCCAAGAAGAAACCAACGGATTACCATAAATTCTCTTCAATAAACAAAATCTAACCGGTTAGATATAATCCATCAGAAGCAACAGAAGCAGCCAATGACAAGAAAAAAAATCCTAGCTATATGTTTTATTATTATCATTTATACGTAGTAGTCACCACTGTAATCCATAAATATTCAAGATGCAAATTATATGAACTCTATCATACATAAAATGAACTATTGATATGTGTGTGTAAGTTTCAAATGCCATAAATGCTTTATTATTATGTTCGCGAATGTGAGATAATTTAAAATGTCAAAGATTATTTTTGATTTTTTCATAAAATATACTATCATGTGTTAATTTAAAAATGTGCGTGTGTTAAAATTGGATTTATAAAATGTTTATAATGCGTTTATGTTAGTTAGTAAATTATCTTTAAACTTAATTAATGTTGATTAAAATAAATTGTCTTTAAATTTAAACTTTATCTGTCGGTCAATTATTTTTATCAATCTCTTCTTACCAATATTTTATTACTGATTAAAATTAGACAGGGCTAGTTAAGGGAATTGTTTCGAGTACTGGATTATGAGCCTACTGCCCGAATATGATAGTCTTCAGACTAGCTGGCGCCCCAGAGTTTACCCCAAAACAAATAAAGTATTTGGATAGTAGGGGTTTGAATCTAGCAGCCGAGATGGGCCATTGTTCATAGTTAAAGCTATCAATAAGATTTCCCATTTTGCTCGAACGTGCCGGTTCGTTCACGTAACCTTCATAAGATTATAAATGTATTATGAAGGAGTTTGAAACTGACCAAAACTTATATATACATATAAGTAGGTGGTTTCAGTGGTTCAACCCGGTACAATATATATATTTGAGATGCATACCTAAAATTTATAAAGTTTAACTTTACAATTTTTTTTCCTATTATTTATTATTATTAATTCTTTTTATCAAAATTAAAGGGTATATATATATATATATATATATATATATATATATATATATATATATATATATATATATATATATATATATATATATATATATATATATATATATATATATATAACAGGAGCAAATACTAACAATATTTTTTTTTATACATAGTTTGTAAAAACTTTTTCTTTTAAATTATTCATTTTAAAAAACTATTTTTTCTTTTAAAAATCCATGATGGAGAATGCAACCATTAATTGTCCAAAAATAATTAAAGGGGTGGAAATTTAACATTGTTTTAGTTTTTGGAAAGGATTTCTAATTCAAGTTTACTAAAAGTAAAAAGAGAAATCAGATAGGGATTTGTACTTTTGCTAATAACTTTTTTGTCAAATCTATTTCCAATCTGGAAATAGATTTGAATATATTTTTGGATGGTTATCTAACACTTGCATATCCAAGAACAATAAGTAAAGTAAATGTAAAAATTTATGTTAGATCATAGTCGAGATTGAAATTATAAAAAGATATTAAAAAGCATCCCTCACATACCTGGGAGAAGTATAAAATGGGCTAATGAGAAGAAAAACTAATCACCTTTCTGACCCTTGCTGATCTTTCTTTCACCATCAATAACCACCTTGCTGATGACCTAAATGTAGGAAATTTTAAAATAAGAATGTTGGAATGCCTAATGGAATCTTCATACCACTTTAGAATTCCCTTGGATTGTGTTAAATTGCCAAACTTGAGCTGAACTTTGACAATGGTCTCTTGAATATATGCAAGGTAACTAACCTAAAAAGCACCATGTGAAATCTAAATCTATGTTATTCAACTAATCTCAACCTCTGCTATCCAGATTTTTTTTTTATAAATTAGTTAATTAAATATTTTCTTAAATGTAAAATATTAATTTGCTCTCATGCTAATTTTTCCTTTTTTATTCGAATCCATCATACACTCTTATTTTCTTAATTTTGGTATGGTTCCTTCTCAGTATTAAATTATGATTTATTTTATTATTTTAAACTGCCAATCTAAAACAATCTTGTGAGCTTAATGTATAAAGTTTTTTTTTTCTATCTACTCAGACCTCCATGGATTGAGGTTATTAACCCCCCCTCTTTAGTTAGATCTGAATGCATTCTTAATTAATACACTCACCAGATTGTTTTTCCTGAGTTGACCTATTTTCATGTTTCATTAGTATATATAAAAAAGTATTATTTATTTAACTCTGCTTAGAATAAAGAAATTCTACCAGGGGTAATTTTAATCATTGAAAAATTTAACACTATACAATATTTTACTATGTTACTCATTTAATTCTGAAAAGGTGATTTCTTATTTTTATTTTTTATCTACTATCAATTTTACTGTGTTATACTCTTTATATTTGAAATACTTGAGTATTCTCAAATTATAAAATCTACGAGGGTGGTATTTAATCCTATTAATTAGCAGGGAAAGAAAAGGGGAGTAATTTTAAATTTTTTTTTGTAATAAATTCTTTTCCATATATATATATATATATATATATATATATATATATATATATATATATATATATATATATATATATATATATATATATATATATATATATATATATATATGCAGCATAGCGTGACTTACCTAAATTATGACATTGGAATGAGGATCATGTGTTTTAAAGCATTAAATGATATGTCATGTTATTAGGGACATATTTTCCATTCTGTAATGCTTACATGTGACTCAAGTTATTAAATATTACATGCTTCTAGTCTGGGGGTTCCAATGAGTTTGGACCCATAGACTTTCTTCATGTTCTGTCCTGTGGATATATGATCTTTCCAGGACCACTTAACATATAAAAAGTATCTGTGTGTCAGTGATTCTAGTACGCCTAGGCAGTGCTGGACCTCATCTTATTTCTGTAAGCAGTGCCCTAAAAAGGGACTCGTAGATTTTTTATTTACTTCATCCAGAAACATGATCTCACTTCAGATTCTTTGCCTTTATGTCAGCACCACTATTTCTCCATTTATTATTGATTTATTTGCTAAATGATCTTATTTTTATGTTTTAAGAATGAAATTACACACTGCTCATATATATAAATTTAAAATAGTATTCAATTGTTTAATTAATAAGGTTATTCTGGTTTATTTTAAAATCCCACCATCGTAATCTGTTTTTTCTACTTAAGAGTATATATACCTTGGAAAAACAAAGTGTTATATTTTCAAATCTGAACTCAAAAGAATGGTTAAGAAATATTTTGCTTTATAATTAAATATGATTTTTCAAACATATGTTATTTTCTTTATGTTAATAAAAGAATTGTTAATAAACATTATTCCTAATAACTAAACCATTCTTAAATGTATTTTTATTGATTTTCACAACCACAGTCACATGAAAATAATTTTTGTTATATGTATCAGTAACCCTAGAATGTTCCCTGAATTCATAAGTCAATCATCATCTTTCAGAACCATCAATAAAAGTGTTAATCCTAATATAATGTAATTTTATGTTGTAATAAAGGATTTGCATCTTGATCTCATCCACCAAATATATCTATTTATGTATAGTTTATTATTTAATCAAATTCAAGAGCATATGAATAACAATAATATGACTGACTATATGTAACTATGTACCTCTAGATATATCATTCATTCATGCACATTCTAATAAGTATGTGATCACTTTACTATTAAACATTTCACTATTCAAATCATTTATGTCATTAAAATTGTCTTCTCTTTACTTGCATATATTTCATTAATATATATATATATATATATATATATATATGTGTGTGTGTGTGTGTGTGTGTGTGTGTGTGTTATCAAATATATGAATGGGATTCAAACCCTTTATTAAGGATAAAATTCCTAGATTATATAATATAAGTTTAGCCAAGTATTGATGGAACAAAACATGTCTTATTGTGTCCTCCACTCTGCTAGTGGGCTGGACTTAGAACAAAATTCTCATGTGCCATCATTACTATGCTATTCTTTAAATGTTCGATCTGGTGCTTGTGTAATTGGTTCAAATCCAGGTTGGTCCCTGACTTAAATGTCAGACATGACTGACTTTGAAGTACATTTCATTGAGTTCCAGCTCATGTTAGATGGATCAACATGTTTTGACAAGGACAATATGTCCAGAGAATGACATACTTAATATACAAAAATTTATGCTCCCAAATTCTGTTTTTTAAGGCATATTTAGTATCTCTAATATAACTATATTTACAATGACATACCACTTTATAAATAATATTACATTTATTGACTTTATCAACATAATCTTTTCCATTAATAATTAATCTTCCAGTATTTGTAGCAATTTTAAATATAACACTGAAATGAGCAGCCACTGTTAAAGTAATCCTCCAAAAACACAAGGCAATGCTATCCATGTTTTCTCTTCACTATTTCCTTTACATATTTTTTCTACTATATCCCACTTTCAATAAATCATTAACATATATTTCAGCATTAAACATTTTATTATTTTGAAATTACATAAAATATTATTTCTAAACAAAAATGTTCTAAATTCAGCTAATTTATGCATAAATGGAACATTTGAATTTGGATGTTATAACCCTCTAATTCAGGGATGGGCAACAACCAGTGCATTATGATGTTGAATCTGTCTCATCCTGCAAATCTCTAAATATAAAAAATCCATACTTAAGTACACCCACTGTAATCCACAATCTCTAGGCCCAACATGCACATGTTGATATAATATTAACTTTATCCTAATGCCTTGAAAAATATAAAATACTAATTATAAAAATTAAAAATTTTATCATAACTTGCATAAATTTAATAATAACTTCTAAAATATCAATTTTATATTACAAAATATAAAAAATATGAAAAGAATCACAATGCAAATAAGGTTAATTTCTGTTTTTAAAGAATACTGCATAGTCTACACAACATCAGAGTATTATTTCCTAATTATTACTGTAGTATCAATTGAATGATGTTTCTTTGGGTTTAACTTTTTATTGAAAAAAGTGCTGCTGCATGATATTTTATAAAATAAGTTTATGCTTTTTCTAATTATTACAATTTTTAATTTATATAAATTATAGCCTATAAATTGCGCCAATTATAAAAACTGAAAGTGGATGCCGAATGTAGCATTTTCAATGATAATTGAACATTCAGATATTTATTTGTAAATATAGACAATAAAACTGTTTATTTGCTTTATAATGAAACTATTCCCATTTTAATGAATATAATCTAAAAAGGCTCAACAAAACATTTTTTAAAATATAAACTATTTTCACAGGAATAAATGAAAATTGAGGCAGAAAAATGAAAATATGGTTAGTATAGGATACAAAATAATCTGAAAATTTTGTCAAATAAACACAGAGCTGTAACAAAAGCTAGTTACATTGTTGCACATAAGGTTTCAAAGCAATGTAAATATTTTCTAAGGGGAAATTTATGAAAGAATGTTTAATAGATATTACTGAATTATGTCCTGATGAAAAAACTGACATTTGAAAAAAAAAGTAAATTCTATCACAAAGAACTCTTATGAAATGAATTGATAATATTTCAAGTAAGTTTTGTGATCAATTAAAATTGGGAAAATTGTATTTATGCACTGCCTTAGCTGATTCATATGGCATTACTAATATGAGCTAACATTTAATTTTTATTCAAGGCATAAATCACAGATTTGAAATTACAGAGGAATTACTTTCTACATATCCTATGAAAGACAATGACTGGTGAAGCTCTTTACGCAAATTTGCAAAAAAAAAAAAAACATAATAGAAATTGAAACAAAATCGTCACTATAACAACTGATGGGTGTCGTAGTTTGATAGGAAAAAAACAATTGATTATTAAAAAGAAAAAGAATGACAAATAAAGCTATTCCAGGAAGAGAAATCTTTTTTTACACTGTATAATTCATCAAGAAACCTTTACTAAAGAGAAAGCATGTTATATCATTTGTAACAAAAATGGTTAATTCATGAAAAAGCTTTAAACCATTGTCAATTCATAAAATTTTTGGAGATAATTGAATGTGATTTTATTAATATTCCTTATCATACAAACATAAGATGGCTTAGTCTTGCAAAAGTGTTAAAATTATGTCATGATTTGCTAAATGAAATTCTTAGCTTCATAAATGTTAAGGACAAACTCAATGAAGTCTGTGAGTTAAAAGATGAACAATGGCTGAACAACTTTTTCTTTTCCATTGACATCTGTTTGCATTAAAATGATTTTAATTAATTATTACAAGAGGGAGGCCTATTTATTTTTGATATGTATACAAATGTCACTTTTTTATAGAAAAAAAAACAAGTTATTTTCACAATAATTCCTAAATAAACAGTTAACCTACTTTCCAATCTTACAAAAAAAGAAAAAAAATGAATTGTACTGATTTTAAGAAATATTAGACTATAATAAGTGATTTATTTAATGAATTTACAAGAAGATTTGTAAATAAATCAATTATTTTATATAGCGCGAAGTTTTGTAAACTGTAATAGCTAAACAGCATTAAGCTGTTGCACATGTGCTTTGCAGATTTTAACTATAAATGACTGAATACAAACACTTCAGACACATGATAAAGTTTTTGGGAAAAGACAGAATGGCCATTCTGTCTTTTCCCAAAGACTTTATCATGTGTTTGAAGTGTTTGTATTCAGTCATTTATAGTTAAAATATGCAAAGCGCATGTGCAAGAAGATTTGATGATTTTCAGAAAATTTTTAAAGATCTATCTTTAGAAAGTCTATCATTTAATTTTAATGTCAATGACGCACCACCTTATATCCAGTTGAAAGTGATAAATTTACAATCAAAAAGTCTATGTCTTCCAGTAAAAGTAATGTGGACTTTGAACCTAGTGAAAACAAATTTAAACCTGTTATGACAATAAAACTGACACAAATAAGATGGGGTCTGACTTCTCCTGTAATCCAATAAACAAACCAAGCAGATTAATTATGTCTAAGTTATGTTAAAAGATCTAACAAAACAGCAGATTTAAACAGTAATATTCCAATTCCGGAAGTCCTGATGTGCAGCAGAAGTTGGCAACATGAAAAAAATGGATCTGAAAAGTGATTTGAACTCCAATTCTCTTTTGAATAATATACATTCTGGCCTTGACTACAACCCTGTCAAGAATTCAAAATGTTACAAAATAGGAAAAAAAAAGTTATGAACAAAAAAAAAAAACAATGCAGAGGTGGCACCAATGAAAAATGAAAAAAAAAAAAATAACACTAAGAACATTAACAAAAGTGATGCTGAGGCTACAAAACATATTTCAAGTCCCAAAATCATCAGAATAAACAATGCTGATGTCTTTGCAAATGATAAAACTATTGATCTCCTTCCTAAACCTGATGTCATTTTCAAACCTAATTTTTCACTGGGAACTCCCAAATATAAAGATTTTTCCAATTTTCCAGTTCCATCAAATTGTTGAAACCAACACTAGACAATCCAATTAGTGATTTTTGTGATAGACCTGATGTTTCTTTTTTCAAACTAATATTTATTCCTGAATACAACCCCAAGAGGTCCAAACCAAGTTTTGGAGCCATTAAAAGACAATCCATCCCCATGTTCTATGCTGATAAGGCTGCCCTGAAGCCCACAATTTACAGTCCAAAGATGGTAATGGCTCAGGGTGTCCCTGGTACTAGTTCCAACATGAACCTAAGTGACAGAATAATGCAAATTATGGGTGGTATAGTTCTATCCAACGAGATGCTAGTGATGAAAATAATATTAATGGAAATAATGACAATGTCATATGTGACCCTTCTTGAAATGGTATGAAAAACGAGAGCTTTAACCAATCGATTCTGGAACTGCTCATGAAGTCTTTCCAGATGATAGAGCTGTGATCCTGTCTACAACCGATGATCACCTCAGGTTATTCAGGTTTCCTGTCCAGTCATTGTTTGACCTATTTACAACTCATAGCCTTTGGAGCTTGGTCTACAAATTTTTATTCCACCCAAATGATAGGTATGTGGTTGTGCAATTTAATAACATCATTGCAAAGAAAGCATATCACAACAACCACATAAGCCTAAATGGTCACTAAGTTTTCATTGACTTGAATCGACCGAGCTCCATTCAGGGATATGTGTTGTGGAATATTTTTTCAGAAGAACTGATTTGCAAAAAATAATGTCCTCATTTGGTCATATCACTGCATTCAAGTACAGATCCATTAGATATGGTGGTGCTGAGCATCTTTAATAAAAGGCAATTAGCATTTTTTTCTATAATTAAAACTACTTGCCTTCATGTTTTATCTGGATTAGCAATGTGAATATATTTTCATTCATTATTTGTCAAAAAAATATAATCTGCATTGTATAATATAGATCGGAAGATATATATATATGTATTAGGTTAGATATATATATATATATATATATATATATTCTAACCTAATACATTTTATTAAATTAAAATCGGTCATTCCTTTCTAACCTTGTAAAATTAGTAACTATAACTATATAGCATTTCTAATCTTCTAATATTAGTATATTCTCGGTGATCTGCAAGCACACCAATGTGCATATTCAGCCTAGCTCAGTGGTCCGTTAGTTATAAGAAGATTCAGCTGCAGAGATATGCAGTTAAGATAAAGAAAAAATTAAAATCATAAAACAAATTATCATTAGTAAAATAAATATTTTGGGAAGATAAATTAAAATAAAATAACATCCTCTCTTCATCAAAAACACATTCTCTGAGCTATAAGTATTTGCACATTTTAACATTAATGATAACTTCTCATCTTTTTGTTAATGTTTCTAAAAAAAAATATGTATATCCATTATGTAAATCACGTGTTAATATGATCTGAAAATAGTTTCTTATAGCACAATTTTTAGTTAAACTCTTTTAAGCCACATCACAATTGTAATATCAATAATAATTGATCACTTCTTAATTAAAGAATAATTATAATGACAATAATAATCTCAGGGTTTCTTTGTCTACTTTATTAAAAAAAAAAACTCTGCAGTACTGTGCTGTCACATATGACTAGTATTCTGGTAAGCTATAGTAAAACATTCACTTTACTTCAAAGTTAATGTGTCCTCATATATCATCACCACTAGTATAACTATTTAAAGGGGTGATAAATATGATCAACAATGACATGAATAATCACATAAAATCTCGAATAATATAGCATTTTTATCCAGAATTTCAGTCAGAATAATAAAAATACAAGGGTGCTTTTTGTGTCCTTCCATCATCCATGACAACGTAATAGATTAACTAAGACTAATTAATTCAACAATCTGACTAGATATAACTGGAATAATGGACATTCAGGCTTAATAACTTGGGAATAAATTCATTTTTACAATTAAATGTTTAGTCTGAAGTATGCAATTCCATAAATAATTCTCATTAAAATAAGATGAAATGAAATATTCAGATCTGCGTAAAGATTGTCTACCTGGTATATTAAGCTTTTGAGTGTTTGAAATAATTTCGGACTCAAGAAAATGTTTTGCAAATATTGTGCAAACACACTTATATTTAGCATACAAAAAAAAAAAGAATTCATTACGAATATTGACAAGACTATAATTTATTACTATCACAGAACTAAAAATATATATATACAAATTTATGGAATAATATCACATCGATACGAAACATAAATCAACATTAATCTGTCTATTGCTTAGGTATATATTAAAATTATAAATTCACCTGTTTGCAATCATGCTATTGCATTGGATTGACTAGCTAAAAATTGCATCTCATTTACTAATATACTAATCTATAATTTTGGTAAAGTTTTTATAAATCTTTTACTTAAAGTTCTTGACTAATTATTTTTATTTTTATTAATTAATACTATGATATGAAGTACGCACATTATTTAATTTATTTCTAATAAAGTTAATTAGGTTATGGTTTATAATTGAACAACCTATTACTAATTATGAATCATTTATCAGAAGTCGCACTCACCATCTAACATTTAACTTAATGTATACTTAAGTTACAATAAATATTTTACTTATAAGTATAATTCAAACTATGAATATTTCTTAATTATTAACTAACACTAAATATTGTGTTTGAACATTCCTCCAACAAATAACCGTTTTAAAATACGCAATTTTAACTTACTTTCTCAATTGTTTTGCTTGTCAACTACTAGTAAGATTCAGTAGCACAATACAGATATTGATTTCAATTACTAAAGCACTATTGATACTAAAGAGCACCTTGAGAAACTAACACCTCAAACCTAACATTTATCCTTGCCCTAACTTTTAAAACAAAGCACAATAATCAACACTTTCTATGGTGGAACTATATTTATATTCACACGAGGAATGCAGAATAACAAAGAATGTCTGCAGAGTAAAATCTTACACTGAAGTATTTTTGGTGGTTTCTTGCCTATTACTCAGGCATAAAATGAACACGCACCAAGTATAACCCTCTCTTGAGATTTAAAACACCTTAAATATCTAAATATTAGATCATCTATGGATCATTCTATTCATGAGAATCGATCACATGGACTATCAAACATACTATCACCTTATATCAAAACTAATCCTCCCATGGAAAATAAAGTATCTTGGGAAGATCATGTTCATCCCACAAAATAAAATACATTATAAGTATTACATATGCTGATATTAAGCATACATCGATCCTACATTTAGGCTAGAGAAGAAAACACACTAATCATAATAAACCTATGTTACAATGAATATTTCGATCAATATCTGAAACCAATGAACATGACAGAAGAAAAGAATAATAATTTTAATTTTAATGAAGGACCATTCAAAAAGTAATTGGTAGCATACTAGCTTAAACCAAATAAAGTGGATGTGTTATTAAAAAATAACTGGGACTAAATTCCATAATTAATATAATATAAATTCTGTTCAAACTTTAAACAAGAAATATTTTGTTATAGCATTTTTTTTAGAGTTACTTCTGATAAATTTAAATATTTATTTTACCCATTAAATAAATATAAAATATTTTTTATTTTAAATACCTAACATACAAAATTTATATCTGCAGTTGCATTTAATAAATCGGATGCATTTCATAGGTATTACTTCATATTAAATACAAACTCAATCTAGGGTAATGATAGTAAGGCATGTACTTGTCATTACAAGATCATTAAACTGTTAAGTGATAGATATAAACCTTAACTTATATTGATAGTAAAAAAAAATTAAATATAATTTTACAACTTAGTTTTTTAAAAAAAAAAAAACATTAAATAAACAAATACATATTATCTCATTAGCAGAACTATTTTCTGTGAGCTGTTTGTCCAGGTAAAGAAAGTAAAATTTTACAAAACACTTAAAGTAATAAACACATTTTCTTTTCCTTTAATGAAAAGTTTTCTTTTATGTAGCAATTCTAATAATAATCACGTAAAGAAAATTATAGTAGAACTGGAGATTAATTCTCACTTGAATTATACTAATAAAATTTGGATCCAAGAAAAGAAAAACGAATATTCTATCATAGACGATAAACACACACATTATTTATTGACTACACATATAATTAGCTAGCTTATGTATTAGAGAAAAATGTACACTTTTTTGTAGATTAGGATGATAATAACTGTAGTTGACTTATAGCATATATGAAGTTTTAAGAATCCCATCTTGTGTATCATATAATATATAATTTGATTTTATTATTAAGTCACCAAAGATATTTATTGTCATTCATACACTTAGAATTTTATTTTCCAATAGTATTTTTTTTCCTTAAGAATGCACATATATAATTTCACATTTATTTCCAAAGAGTTGTTCTTTTTCTATTTAAAAAAAAAATTATGCAGGTGGATGTATAGCTTAATATTATTATGATTATTAATATTTTTTTCTGTTTAGATAATTCTTAGTCAACAAAATCATATTATAATGTATAAATGGCATGATTTAAAAATGCAGATGACTTCCTTAAAATGAGCGCTAAATTGTTTCTAATTTTTCTTTCTTTTTGTTTTAATATTCCTTTTAATTATTTTTCTTTTACACCAAGGAAATATTAATAAATAATAATAAGACACTAAATAATTATTTTCCACTTGGAAAATATTTGTTTTCTTTAATTTAGATAAAATAGTAATTTGCTTAATATTCTTAGCTAATTGCTTCATTTTTCTTGGTTTTGATAAAAAAAAAACGTCCTTCTTTTAAGACACAATAATTATTTAATATAGAAAGTTTTGAATTAGATAGATGGCATAGAACAAGATCTCTTACCAAAAGGTTCAGCAACACATGATGGATAAAGTTTTCCTTTGATTGAACATTTATTTCTGCAAAATTTTAAAAGAATTTGGGTTACTAAATTTCAGCACTGTTCTCTCCTTGAAATACTGATGGCAGACGATTTCTAAAAAAAACTGAATTTGAGTATGAAATTGGTCATTCCTTTAACTCTAGTGACCTCTTCCAAGAAAAAAAATAATCACTTGGTTATGACATAAACAAAAGAAAGCAAAAACTTATACAATCATATAGTTTTCTGTATTATTTAAAGTGTATTACAAAGTAGTATAATAATGAAAATAATAAATACATTTAAGACCAACAATAATTATCTGTGATTTCAATTATACATAAATTATTTTCTACAAATGAATTTATCAGAAGTTACTGTTCCTTAGAATAAGACACCTTAAAATTATTTAATTGACATTTATGGTTTTTATTTTTCTTCTTTCTATAACCATCTAAGAATTTACTACAGTTATTATATTTGTTTAAAATATTGTATTAATTTGCTCTAATAAACAATATTTTAATTAAATTATTCATTTTCTTTTAAAACATGGTATTGTATTAGGAAATATATATTCTCTTCACACAAACCATGTCTGGGTGAATGAATAGCATACCTTACTAACCAATTATTACTATTTTCTTTTTTATTTTATCTTTTGACTTTTCTTAAAGAATAGCATTGATTTCATGCAGAAATATGCTAAATATATATTGTAACCCAGTGCTTTGGGCACTTGGATTATATATATATATATAAATAAACTTTGAAAACAAATAACAAACAAAAAATACATATATTGAAGATTTTCAAATGACAATACTATTGTATCATATATATATATATATATATATATATATATATATATATATATATATATATATATATATATATATATATATATATATATATATATATATATATATATATATATATATATATATATATATATATTCATGGATAAGTGATTAACTCATAGTATTTTCTCCCAGATTTTCCCTGTAGTAAAATATATAGCTAAATAGTTGACATTTCAGCCCAATAACAAGTACTTTTTTCAGAATTTATTTCTCAAATCATAAGAATATAGGTGATGAGATTTAAAATTATTATTTTATCTTTTGTTATTTTTATTTCATACTCAAATTTTATTGGCTAAGAAGTTTTAAAAAATATTTTATTCTCCAATAATTTTTTTTTTCAAATATTATTTTTCTTCAATTCATACTTCTCATTTATGCTCTTGAGTTTTTTAAAATTTGTTTTTGCTTCTCTTAGTAATCTTTGGTCATATTGTTCAATTTTTGCCATATTGTGTTTTCTTAAAACTGATATCATGGTTAGTTAATATTAGGAATAAATAAGTTGCTGATTAATTGAACGTTTTTTTTAACTGCCAAAATGTTTCATTCTTTCTTATCTTTATTCTACAATTAGTCTGTTCGATGTAGAATGTGGACAAACTCCATATGAAATTTTATATAGACCATGACATTCTAAAGAAATTTTATCTTTACTGTAAGGAAATAATTCATTTATTTTTAAATGTAGTGTAATCAGTGTGGATATTATTTTTCTTTAAAACATTACAAATTTCATCAGTTACTCTCTTTACATGTAGAAAAAATGTCTTAATTTCTGAAGTGTCAAGTTTTTTTTCTTATTATATGAAAAAGTCATATTAATAATTCTGCGATCAAAACTAGTATAAAAGCATTTTTTCAGTAGCAAAGATATATAAAGAAATGTTTGTGTATTAAATAATTAAAAATAAACAACATTAAAATACCATCTTAATTTTAATATTGCTTTAATTAAATATCTGCATTATTGATGGACATTTAACAATAAATATAAAAATATGCAATTTTTTAAAATTAATATTTTATTTAATATTATAAATTCACTTATAAATTTATAAATTTAGACTTTCGGATTAAATTAAAACTTTAAATGCATTGTTACAGTTATGAATAAAGTAAATTATTAAATATTTGTAAAATAAATTATTAATGTTGAGAAAAAAACAAAATTTTGAAATAACTTTAAAAAATATTAGATTTGTATTTTAATTCAATTATTTAGCTGCAATAGATTTTTCGTACTACTTTTAACTTAAGTAAAAAAAAAAAATAATTTATTTTTTAATTATTTTAATATGTATCTATATTTTTTAAAATATAAAAGCCATTATTAATTAGTTAGAAAATTGTTTATTTTCATGATTTAAGTTTGAACACATGCTAAAAAATAACATTTTATCGAGATTCATTTTATCCTAGGAATGTTTTTTTTTTTTTTTTCTAGATAGTTTAAACAATAACAAATCTAACTAATTATCTAGTTTTCTTCCATCAGTAAAAGAGTATCTAACATGATATCTAGTTATTTTTATTTAGACAGTAAAATAAGAATAAAAAACAGTCGCAAACACTTGAGAAATGAATAAGACAGATAATGATTATCTTTTTAATGTTACTTCATGTACTTAGATATTTAAAAAATGTTTGACCAATCTGTCTATGTATTATATATTTCTATAATCCATATATTTATGTTTCTGTCCTTCTTTTTATATATCCATTTACTTAGCTATCTGTCGCTCTAAATGAAAATTAGTTAAGATTAGATTATATTTATATATTTTATAATTGATTATTAATTTCATAATTATTAATGATATAATTCCCTTTGAAGGTATATTAATTTTATTATGAATTTCTATCAATGTTAGCAAAGTACTCTGATAAATATCAAAAGCCAAAGGAAAAAAAAAGATTCACCTTATTCTAAACGTATAAATTGACATTTATTCATAACAAGAGAGAAAATGTTTTATTCTTCTAATTACATATATACTTGTCTATCTATCTATCAATACATATTTTCATTTATTCATATATAGATCTATATATTACTTATCTATCTATCTATTTATACCCACACTCACATATATTTAATATTCAATTTTATTTGCTAACCACAGAGATGATATGTAATAAAAGAGAAAGGATTACAACTTTTAATATATGCTCTGTACTGATCTTATAATAGCCCAATCACGATATTGTTAAGCTATTTCAAGATTAGTATTAGCATATATTAAAAGTGGAAATCCTGTCTATTTAATTATATATATGAATCGAACAATATTTACATCTTCATTATTTACCAGTATTATCAATATGAAATGTTTACCGTTTGTTTCATAAGAATCAAATTCAAAGCATTCACAACTTTGATACTAATCAATTCAGATAAATACACTAATGATTACCACTAATAATAAATTAAAAAATAAATAAATAAATAAATATAAAATATATTTTTATTATTTCATTTTTGACCTAGTTAAGTTCTAGATGATTGGATATAAAAAGTTTCAGTTTCATTTTTTATTTCTCATTATTGGCTGGTTTGCTCGAGAGATTGGTTCGGTGAGAGAAGCAATAATTTACTACCTAAACGAACGCTACACTGTTCATTACTAAAATCACATTACCATTAAGTTAATTTTAAACCACAGATGAAGGACTAAATAGTCTGTGCAAAAAAAGCATTTGAATATTTGTAGTGAACAAACAGTTATATAATATTATAAAAAATATTAACAGTGGAATGATGAAGAGATAGATTCTTTATTTAAATAGCAGATGAACCCAGTCAAACGGTCCACCTACAATGCTTATGGTTAACCCTATCTCAAATGAAAACGTTTAAAAGAATTTTCTGGAAAAAATCTAATCCAACCATTGAAATGAATGTTTTTCTCGCCAATTTAATGATGTTAACCGAATTTAAAGCCCTTTTTTGGAGTCAAATTATATGAAAAAAAGAAAAATAAATTTAACAATAGAAATCTAAAATTTAAAAAGCTACTCAACATGATGCAATAAAATTCAAAAAGACGCAGGTACCTACAAAAGAATAATTTAAAGTACCAATACAAAAGTAAAGAAGACCTGTCAAGCGCTGCTAGCCGGGAAATCATCGCGGCCGCCTTGCAAGCAAGTAGTTGGTTGCAGACGGTTGTGGGTTCGCGTCCCGGCCGGTACTATGACATATAAAAAAAAAAGTAAAGAAGACCTAATCATAAAAATTCGGACTGGATCATAACTTATTTCAATACAAACAGATCTCATGTGTGCACATAAAACTATTATATATATTGTTACACTTACATTTTTATAATTGAACTCAAGAGTATAAAGAGGTGAGATATTTTTTTTTTATTTTGTTTGGAGTTGATAAAATATATCGCTGTAATTACGGCAGTTATATATATTTCTTTGGTTTTTGTGTGTGTGTGTGTGTTTTGTCATTAGTTTTTATGTTCATGAATGTTATATTTATGTACTTTCTTTTTTTATGCAAAAAATATATTATGAATATAAATTTTGTATATATATGTGTAGCTTAATATATAAATAAAAAAGAGTGAAATTTGTCTCCCTTAAAAGAAATGCTTAATTATTTATTTGGAGACTATAATTCTATTTATACTAATGTTGTTGTTTTTTTTTCCTTTTTTTTTTTTATTAAATTATTCATTTGATTAAAAATTAACATCTTTGAATGTCTTTCTCCTTTATTCTATGTGGTATATATATAATCCCAGTGCATAATGCTATACTGAAATAAATATATACAAATATTAAGCATAAATCATCCCACATGGTTAAGAAATCTAGTACTGCCCTCCGTGAACTAATACATAAAATACACTAGAGTTCGTATTTCAAAATAACAGATCAAAATGGTACCACTTTGACCTGTCTGCTATCAGATGTTATATATTAAAATACAAACAAACTCAAACAAAGAACTTGAAAATTAGCAAACAATGATCTTAAATTTTGCTACAAATAAACATGTTTTACTATTATATATATATGTCTTTACACAGTAGTGGTAGTAATAGTAGTAGTAGCAGTAGCAGTAACAGCAACAGCAGAAGTAGTAGTAGTAGTAGTATAGTAGTAGTAGTGGTAGTAGCAGTGGTGGTGGAGGTGGTAGTGGTGGTGGTGGTAATCATGGTGGTGTGGTGGTGGAGGTAGGGGTAGTAGTGATAGTGGCAGTGATAGTAGTAGTAGTAGTAGAGTAGCCATCTTGGCTCTTGACAGAGAAAGTTGACTCATTTCAACTCCTGCTTTAGACTTAAGTTTTATTGGTTTTTGATTGAATTTGATAGTGAAAAGTATACCAAAAGAAAAAGGAAATTTTCCACTTAAAGGTAAGCTCTATTTCGAGCAAAATTGTTGTTAATATAAAGAAGAATATTAGATTTAAAATTCTGATTTTAATTCTAATTTAAAAATTGCTAATAATAGCTTAGATAAAAATAATTCTTATCAAGATCTAGAAAAAGTCAAAGTTAACAATAGTTCTTTTTCAAAAGTAAAACTGGATCCAATATGGCTAAAGCCTCATCTGATTTATCTAAAACAAGAAATAAATTTAAAAATACTAATTTGCCTGAGGCATCTGATTCTATTGAATTAAATAAGAATATTAAACAAACTTATGCTAGTATTTTAAAGCAAAAATCTGAACAAGATAACAATGTAATTACAGAAGAAAATTTAACAGAAATTTTTAATTTTGACAATGAACTACAAATGGAACAAGAAGATACAAATTTATTATCAACTAGTAATACAGATTATGTTTCTGTATGTGAAAAATTTATACAAACAATTCCTTTAACAGTTCTTAAATCATTTCAAAAATTTAAAAGTATTAAAACGTCTACAATAGCTATAACAGATACTAATTCTTCAGTCATGAATTTTCCTACTGATGAATTTTATTCTTATATATCAGAAAAAAAACTTTGGTCAATGATATACAAAGTGCTAGATCATCCTAATAGCAGATATAAAACAATAGAATATCATAATGTGGCTCAGAAACAAATATTTGAAAAACATATTCACTTTCTTAATGGAAAATTTATTTGTTACATAGACATTGATAGACCTACAAATCTGAATGGACAAATTAAGAACTGTCATGTAGACTTTAAAGCTGATGATCTACAAGATTTACTAAAAAATGTTGGAACCGTGGCCAACTTTAAATATGTATGGGAAAAAAAGAGCCACACAGCCAGTTCTAACCAATACTGCTCATTTCACTATGTCATTGAAGAAAAATATGCAACCAACAGATATACCAACATTACATGCAACAGATTCTTCACCTTTGATAGTTACTTTCAGAGGCATTTCACCTCAGTGTTTTTTTTTGTAAAGCCAGAGATCATCTTGTCAAAGAATGCCCTAAACGTTTTTGTAAAAAGTGTGGTATTAAAAAAAACAAAAACGCATCAGTGCAGTAGAGATCCAATAGCTAATAATAAAATCAGACTCATGCAAAGTAACCCTGAAAAAACAAAAGTAGATGAAACTATTCCCATTATGCAAAGTAACCCTGAAAAAACAAAAGTAGATGAACCCATTCCCAATAATGAAGACAACAACACAGATATCCAAAATCTCAGCCTTGATGAACTTATTCCCAATAATGAAGACAAAACCGCAGATATGCAAAATCTCAGCTGTGATGAATTTATTTCCAATAATGAAGACAACAACACAAATAAGCAAAATCTCAGCTTTGATGATCCTAGTCAAAATAGCTCCATGAATACTATACCAAATAAATCTTATACCTCACAGGAGGAAACAGAAACAGAGTACATGAGTGATACCTTACCATTTCCTTGCTCTGATGAAGTTCCAATTAATTAAAGTAAAGACTAAGAAACGAATGCACAAGAGGAAAAAATCCGCTTGCATCAAGAGCCTATACAAACTAATGAACCTGACAAACATAGTGAAAGAAAATCAAAGAAAAATGATACAAAGTCTACCACACCAGCATTAAAATAAACAAAACTCACAAATAAAACAGGTGAAACAGATTATCCGGCTAATGAATCAACACTTCATTGGACCAGACAAAAACAAAGTACAAATCAATTGACACAGGAGCAGCTTCTTCTGATGGAAGGAGTGGATGTACACAGAAGATCTACTAAATCTAAGGATATCATAACAAATACCATGTCTCAAAATACAGAGACAGACTTTGAAGCACCATTAAAAATAGACTATCAAGATGTGTTGCATAAATAACACATATAGACTTTCAAACCAGGACAATTTTTTGGATTTAATTCCAAATGTGAAAATAATTATCATGTTTATGAACAAAAATATGCACAACAAACTCAATAGAACTTCACTTGCAAGGGTAAGTTCATTGTTTTCACAGTGGTGTATTATTATAATTTTTCTTTTCTATTTAACACATTCCTATTATACTTTTACTAATATTAGTTGTCCCATTCATTATACAATAAACTATAAAATATCGTTCTCCCACCATTTTATATAATTGATAATATGGGTCTTTCTATTACAGCAGTCAATGTAAGGGGTATTAACTCTACCCAGCAAATATATGCAATTAGCAATTGGATAAGGCAATTCTCACCCCATATCCTTTTATTTACAGAGACAAAATGCTCAGTACATTCAGCATTTAATCCTGAACTCTACCTTAGTAAATTTGGATACAGTAAATTTTCAACATCTGATATTGCTGCTGCTGGGGTAGGGATTCTCATCCATCATTGTTCTCCTTTTCAAACTTTTAAAATTTTGTACTTAGATCAGCATATGAGTATAATTATTCTTTATCATTCTTCTTTTACAGTGAATTTAATAACATTCTATTTATATAATCAGTCAGTGTTAATTCACCAATTAATAAATAAAATAAATTTAATATTAGCTACAAATTCTTACCCAACTATAATCATGGGTGATTTTAACATGTCTTATAAGAATTTTACATTAAAATACCTTCATTTGATTAATAAAAATCTCATGAGTGCTGAAGGTTTTTTTCCAACTAACTCCATTTCATTCTACACTAAAAAACACTCCTCTCTAATAGACCTTGTATTCTATTCACCAGATCTACATTTCATAATAAATTCCTCTCTATGTCCTGTAACTTTTTCTGATTATTTAGCACTTAATGTGGAACTTGCAATACACATGCAACATCAACCAATTCTTTCTCTAAATAAAACTACTCATCTTCTTTTAAAATCCATTACACCTGAAGCTGTTCTCTCTGAGATTTATATTTATTTTAAGAAGGTAGACATACTATCTTTAAACCCAGTAGAGGCCTGGCTATCATTTATTAACATAATCTCTTCTACTATTCGACATTATACCTCCAAAAATAGTTCTCCCACTAATATTGTTAATAAATTAGATACAATACACTTAAAACTAAAAAATACTTCATGTGGCCCTTCTTCAGTTACATCAATAATGTTTTTAAAACAAGAATACAAGCAAACCCAACTCATACTGGCTGATTTTCTCTCCATAAAAAAAGCAATTTTTTTCTAGCTAATCCTCATAACTGGTCTAAAGGATATATTCAGTGGGCTTTAGGTTATACTCCCAAAAAATTAACTCCTTCATCTATTATTTTTGATTCAAAAATGATTGCTGGGGAAGACATGACTCCGCAAATATATTACCACTTTAAATCTAGACTCCAAAAATTTCCTTTTCCAAAATTTTCTTCATTTCACTTTGGTTTTACCACAGAAGAACATAACATTACAAAGTATGAAATTGCTCTCAAGTTGAACGCTTTTCCCAACAATACACACCCAGGTACACATGCAATTCCAAAATTTTTATTATCACATCTTAGCCACTTTACTATTCCAATAGTACACAATATGATAAATTATCTATCAAAACAAATATATAACATTGACCAACTTTATCCAGTATCACTGGTCCTTTTTCTAAAAAAAAAAATACACTTCCTTCTCCTCTAGATAATCTACGCCCTATTTCAATGTCTCCTCTGATCATCAAACTAATAGAGTCTCTTTTAAAAGACAAAATTCAACCCCTAATACTTTTTGGGTTGTCTAAGGTTCAGTTTGCTAAAAAAGGATGTTCTACTTCTGAAGCACTTATGTTATGTAAAATATTAATAGAGGATGCAAGACAAGCTAGAAAATCAGCACCTATTGCAATTCAATTAGACATACAGGCTGCATTCGATTCAGTGCCTGTGGACAAGCTGCTACAGGTGCTTAGTCAACATAAAATTCCAATACCTATAATGTATCTTCTAGCAAACCTGCTCATCAATAGAAAAATACACATTACTCTTAATGGCAAAATGTCCCCTGACTTCACTCCACACAACTCAATACCACAAGGCTCTCCCCTTAGTTCACTGGTTTTTATCACATATATTAACCCCCTCCTACTAGAAATAGAATCTAAATTTCCAGGAATATATGTACCCCTCATAAACCAATCCATCAATCATATTTCATACATGGATGATATAGTCATTTTTTTGCCATCCAAAAAAACATTTGCCTTTAATGTATACCATTTTAGAAAATTACTCTGCAGCTTATAGTTTAAAATTTAACAAAGAAAAAACATCTATTTGGAGTATACTTTCTGGTAATCAAATTCATTCAGTTTGCAGTTCCCCTCCCCACAAATTTCTTGGTCTCCCAATTCATCTGTCTATGAATGCAATGAGAAAGATAATACAAGAACAATTAATATCTGCAATTGAAAAGGTGACAACCTCACTTTCAAAAGCATATCTTTCATTGCATAGTAAAATATCACTCATTGACATATTAATTTTCCCAAAAGTAAATTACTATGCACCTATCATTAAATTTAATAACTCATTTAAGAAAAAAATTAACTCTTTTTGCACCAAACTCATATGGAATAAAAAGGCAGTCGTAATACGCATCAAAAGTCTGCAAAAACATTCAAGACAAAATGGCCTGTCATTACACTACATTTCAACATTCTATTACCAAAAAACTCACAATGCATTAATGAAACTTTATATGACATATGAAAATTTCCAAGTGTTTCTTCCAATATCACCTACAGACACTCCACCTCCTATTAAAAAAAAATTCATTAACAATCTAATAAAAACAATATTCAAACATAAAGTACCTGCTACAAACCTTTTCTCAACTAAAATTAAATATTGGGAAGCACATTACATAACAACTAATTTTAGTCCCTTTGAAAATCCCATTAGCTTAATTAATATCACAAATAAAGCTATAATCCAAAAATTTAAATTCTGGTACTTGGAGCCTAAGTACTTAGATTTTCTAACAAAAATCAACCTTAGAGCTTTACCTACCAATGCTTTTCTGGCTGGAAGATGGAGATCTCCAAACATAGATGCCATTTGTCAACTATGTAATAAAGAAGAAGAAACAACAGAACATTTTATTTCTCAGTGTACTTCTCTCAAAACATATTGAGAACTAATTGCTGATATAACCCATAATCCAAAATGCTCATTGACAGTATTGATAGAAAATATTCAAAGAGGGTTGTTTCCAACAATAAGAATAACAATCTTTATACTATACACACTCTGGTTTATGAGATGCCACTTTATATTCAATCCCACATCTCGTAAACTTAAATCACTTTTTCTCAATAAGTTAGGAAAAATTAAAACAAGAGATCAAGCACTAGCTCCAACAGATATAGTATCAGCCACTTGGAGTTTGATCAAATTATCAACATCACTGTGAAATATGAATAGCATATTTGCTGTATGTAAGTGAGTTTTGTCATCATATATGTATTTAATATTGTTACTGTTATTGATTATTTTTTTTCCTCAGTTTTTCAACATTATTAATGTAAAAATATTTCATGTATTCATAATAATAATTTTGTTAATAATTTTCAATTCTAAATTGTAGATCAGTTTTTGTAACATGTTTTAAAATTGTATTTTCATACATGTTCTTATGATATCAAATAAAGTACTTTAAAAGTAGTAGTAGTAGTAGTAGTAGTAGTAGTAGTAGTAGTAGTAGTAGTAGTAGTAGTAGTAGTAGTAGTAGTAGTAGTAGTAGTAGTAGTAGTAGTAGTAGTAGTAGTAGTAGTAGTAGTAGTAGTAGTAGTAGTAGTAGTAGTAGTAGTAGTAGTAGTAGTAGTAGTAGTAGTAGTAGTAGTAGTAGTAGTAGTAGTAGTAGTAGTAGTAGTAGTAGTAGTAGTAGTAGTAGTAGTAGTAGTAGTAGTAGTAGTAGTAGTAGTAGTAGTAGTAGTAGTAGTAGTAGTAGTAGTAGTAGCAGTAGTAGTAGCAGTAGCAGTAGCAGTAGCAGTAGCAGTAGCAGTAGCAGTAGTAGCAGCAGCAGTAGCAGTAGCAGTAGTAGTAGTAGTAGTAGTAGTAGTAGTAGTAGTAGTAGTAGTTAATAGATGAAAGCATGACTAAAGATAAATGTTAAAAAGTTTAAAGTAATGTTAAAAGGATTTATATTCTCAAAATATGAAAATAAAGATTATGATAGGTTAGAAGAAGTTAACAGCTACAAATATCTTGGTCAGATTATTAACCTGGTCAGATTATTAATACAGATGTAAACATAATGGTTGAAATTAATCATATAATTAAACTTGGTTGAAGTGCTTTTGGTATAAATAACTTGATACTAAAAGTAAATATATCTGTGTATTTGAAATGGAAGGTTTTTAATAAATCTATTTTACCAGTTCATACTTATGGATCTGAGACTTGGACACTTAACAGAAGAGCAATATAGAAACTTCAGACCATTCAAAGAAGTATGGAGAGATGCATGTTGCGAGTAACAAGAAAAGATCGGAAATGCAATATATGGGTAAGAGAAGAAGCAAGTGTTACTGATCTCATTGAACAAATTAAAAGACTGAAGTAGAGTCGGGCTGGACATATTGCTAGAAGAGATAAAAATAGATGCACAATTAAAATCTTAAGCTAGATTCCAAGAGATTGTACAAAACACAGAAATAGACCACATGTGAGATGGATGAATGAAATAAAAAAATGTGCAAGGGTGATTTGGAGGAGAGATGCTAAAGATCAGAGAATATGGATTGAACTTGGAGAGACCTTCATCCTGCAGTGAATTGATAATGGTTACACTGTAGTATACATCATAAATTGAATGTAAGCAATTTTGAACTATAGATAAATTTTCAGCCAGTGAGATTACAGGATAATAACCAATATCGAAGGAGTTGTATTTGTTATATTATGATTGTAAATCTATAATTTCAATTATAACTGGTGCTAATTAATGAATAGAACCATCATGACATCACCCATAGCCTCCAAAGTTGGAATATTAGATGGATGGGATTGAGAGTTACATTTGACCATTCAATTCACAGTATATTTTCGACTTTGTTATAATATATATAACTTTGTGTATTAAATTATTTTTGAACATATTTTTTTTGAAAATATAAGTGCTTAACTTCGCATGAATACTTATGAAGAGACAATACATAGTTTTGTTGGCTTTAAGCATAGTTTTAATCAAGAGAAAACCTTTGTACATAGAGGCATTATTTTTTCATTTTTATTCGTTCTTATTGAGATTTATTTATGGAAGTCATTATTAGAATTATGATAAATTTATTTTTGATGTTTGCAAAAATGTAGACTTATGTGTTGGAAATGATAATTCAGTAATAAATTGGAATATATATATATAGAAAATTCATTTAAATATTTATAATTCTATCATAATAACTGTGCTTCCTCCCCCCACTATTTGTTTGAACCCTAATCCAGTTATTTTCAGATAGATCTTTCAATAGATTTTAGCCGTTGATGACAAATGTTTTATAACTTTTATAACATTCTTCATAAAAAGTTAATATTAACGTAGCTTCAAAGTTTATTTGTAAACATCATAGCTACATAAGTACACATTTGACATCCTTCCATTTTGTTTAATTAGATAATATTGTTTGTAATAAAGGACAGGAAAATGATATGATGCATTTTTTTACGTTTAAGACGTAATTAACATTACATTATGTTCTCAAACGGAAAACAGAAATGGATTAGATTAATTTAACAATATGAACCTGGAAATTTTCCATCATATAAAATTAGTAAAAGTATATTTGCCAATAAAAGTTTTTATATTTTCCCATTTACAAATAATTTTAAACGATTGCATCTTAAAAATCAGCTATAATCCTTTTTGGAAATACAATGGATTTTTTTAATTTATATTTTATAAGTATTTATAAGGAGGAACCACAACAATTTTTTTTTTTCAAATGAAAGTAATTTTACTAATGTTCTTATTTGCTTAAGCACATGAAGAAATCGATCATATTATCGCTATAATAAAGGTTAAGCTTACTATATATATATATATATATATATAAATATAAATCTATATATATAGATATATATATATATATATAGATATAAATCTGTTTTTGCAGAACATGCTGTGAGTTGTAATGGAGAATTCTGCTTTGATAGAGTTTTTATTTTGCATATGGAAAATGATTTGAGGAAAAGAAGAATTAAGGAGTCCTATTTTATAAATAGTACAGATAATGTGTTGAATAAACAGTGTCATTGTGTTAATATTCACAATTTATGGAAAGTAGGTAATTCACGTGAGAACGTTACTGGTGTGAGAGTTTGATCATATTTAAATATTAACGGATTGCTACTTAAGATGGTGGAATATACCGAAGCTAGCTATAGCAAAGAATTTTAATCTTTAATTTTATACAGGCATTTTTTAAAAATTTTGTAGTTTTTATTCTAGTGAATATTGTTATTATACTTATATTATTTGATTTTATATATATATATGTTAAAACGAAGATTTGCACGGGTTAAATATATAAAATACATATTTTGCGGGTTCATCCGTGTTAAAAACTTTTAATATCAATTTACTGACGTTTCGACTTGATCACACAAGCCATCCACAGAGTTACAGAGTTATAACTCTGTGGATGGCTTGTGTGATCAAGTCGAAACGTCAGTAAATTGATATTAAAAGTTTTTAACACGGATGAACCCGCAAAATATGTATTTTATATATATATATATAATGTCCGTTAATTAAAACAAAAATGTAATTATAATAAAAATAATAAATTTAATTGTAATAAACTATTAAAAACAGTCTTTAAATCTGAGGAAATACTATATACAGGGAATTATAGAATGAAGTACCAAAAAATGATGGGAAAAAATCTGAACAACAAAATTAAAAAAAAAAAAAGAAAATGCAATGATTTGTTTCTATATACGTTTAGTTTATAATTTTATAGATATATTTAGAAAAAACTACATGAAAAAAAAAATGTTTAATTTGTTTGCCATTCAGTTACTGGTACATAAAATAAGTTAGAAAAAAACAACTGTTAACTATTACTTCTTAATCTTAAGAATGCATTTCCACTTAATATTATTTTTCGCTTTCAATTTCTAACTTTCAATAGATTGGTATATAAAGTAAGAAAAAAAATTGAAAACTGTCACAAATATATCATAATTTCAATGATGCACTTCTATTTAACAATAGTCCTAACTTTCAATAAAGTTAGGAAAATGAAAATATTGATGTGTAAATTGTGTTCGTTTTTATTTTATTGATTGTCAATATTTTCCAGAGATTTGATAAAATAAGCATCCGTTATAATTTTTTTTTTTTTGACAAATTGCTAACTGTCAAAATAGATATATTTTTAATAAAAATATAGTCATTTTAAGCCATGTTGACAGATAATCCAATATTGGAGTTTAATTCTGGAATTTTAATCTTGCTTTTTAATTTATTATTTAAAATTAATAAAATATGAAAATATTTGTTTCAAATAAAAAAAAAATTCTGCCACGCATATGTTTTTAAGGGCAATTTTCTTTATCCTATTTTAAAAGATATATTCTCTAAGCTTGAGGTATAATGTAGTACCACTATATACATATACTCTCACATACTTTCTATTTTTTTTTTATCAGTAAAAAATTATAATTAATGCTTTTATTAATCTAGTCGCCATTTTTACTTAAGCAATTAGTCTGAAAAATTTTTTTAAAAACTAAAACATTTTGAATTTAACTCTTTTGCATAATTACATAAATTTAAAAACAATATCAGTTTCTATGTACTTCAATGACCAAATTTTAACGAATTACTATTACATAGACATAGAATAGGACAGTTTCTACTTATTTTTCAGACCTTCATTTTATGCCAAATATAATTTACATGTCCTTGCTAATATAGATAAACACCAAAAACATCAGTGGGATGTATACCTTCTAATATTATTTCTTTTGACTTATACTCACTATTTAAAATTACATCTCTAGGTGAAGAGTACTTCTCCTGAAATCCAACTAAAATGGCATGTATAAGGAATCTACCATGGTCATGAAACAGATGTCAATCAAATAAATATTTACAATCTGACACAATGTAGATTTGTGCTATATAACAAGTTTGCCTTATGCTTAAAAACCTTAGTAGTTTGCTTAAATAATAATAGGCTAATGCTAAAAATGTGATTCCAATAGTTCCTAGTATGATTCTCATAAAATAAACCAGTCTGATATTATACATATTGTAGTTTTCTACTATCTTGTGTCCACTGATTGCTCCATTTTAAAGTTGAGGTAAAGTGGCATGAAGAAAATTTAGATCAAAATATTATTTCTATTTTAATGTACAAATGGAATAAGCTTTTGTATTTTCTTAGAATGTAAATAAACACTATTTTCTAAGTAAATCTTAAATTATAGAGCTATAACTTAAGCATGAGTAATTAATAACAACCAAATAATAGTGATAAATCAGATTTGCAAAATTGTTTCTTGTTATTGATTTTATATCTTAAGAAGAATTTACTTGGATTCAGAAATCATTTTTTCTCTGAAAATGATTATGTTAAAAAAAGTACAACAGTTATATGAAAAAGTTTTGTGCAAAACTTAAATTGTTAAAACTTTCAACTTGTTAGCTAAAATGGAAAAAAAAAATAATGGTTTCTGAATAGATAAAAATAAATTCTATACACTTTACCCAATTGCCTAATTATTACAAAATAGAAATGTTACTTTTACATTTTGCATCCTTTCTTGGCCATTTTTGGTTGCATATTCTTTATTTTAAGCTGATTTTATAGAAAATTTATAGCTTAATCCATATACAAAATTTTTCTACCAAAAATTCCACATTTAAAGTGTTTTTGCAAAAAAATCAATTTTTTTTAACCATCTGTGATAATATAAAAAGCTAATTATTTATCCTCTTTTATCTTATATGGTTCTTCAAAGCATTGACTGTCAATTTTGGCCATTGTTGGCCAGGTTTTTGTAACTTTCAAAGTCAAAAATCATAACAAAATGTTTTATACTTTCGTAACAGATTTTGAACATAAATAAAAATATTTTTCATATTTTTTACATTAATAATTAATTGTTTGTAAAATGGTACTTAACTATAAGCTTTGACTTAAAAATTTTTTAATTTTAGGTAAAAAATAATCAAGATATGTGAATAAATGACAGCTATTTGCATATCAATGACATTCAGTCACAACTAGCAAAACATAACTACTTTTCATAATTATTTACATATTTATGGTTATTGTTCACATCATATTGACTAATAATGTGTCTATATTTAGATTTTTATTTAAAATATTTAATTTTAGATGCAAAAAGATAAAAAAGTAAATTATCAGCATTTTGTGAGACACAAGAAATCAATGGCCATTGGTGTTTATAATTTGTTGAAATATAATTCTTCTGTTTTACTGCAGTCTATTTTTCTTATGATTTTCTTATATTTTTCTTTAGTTATTAATGTTATTTTAAATTTTTTGTTATAATTAAACAATTTGAATGTAAAATTATTCAATTTTTAAAAGTTATTTTAAGTTAATTCTGATTATTGTACATAAATATTTTATAATTGGAATTGTACTAGAAACAAACGTGACACATAAAATTACTAAAATGTTTACTCAATATGGTGAATAAGAAAATTCATCAGTCAAAAGGGTAAAACCCATTAACTGATTCCTTTAACTTATTTAATCTTTGTCTAATTTTTGTATTGGTCCACTACTTAAATATGAGAACAATATTATTCATCAGTTTCATTTACAGTTGGTTTCTATTGTTAAAATATTAATCTAAAATACACAGAATTTTTTTTAATCCAGCTTCTAAAAATTCAATAATTTTAGATTCACATTGGCTAAATGTAACAAAAAATTAAAAATAATGTTAATAACTGAATAAAATATAAGAAAAAAACATTTAAAAAATAACTAGTGGTAAAACAAAAGAATTATATTTCCAACAATCTATGGTGTCATTATTCAGTTTGTAGCTGTCAACATAATTTACTTTTCTGAATAAATATTATTTTCCCAAGCTTATTTTTCATGTAATATTTAAAATTTTTCAAATCAAACTTTATATTTTGATAAAGTAATGTAAAATATTATTTATGAATGTAAATAATTACATTAGATAAAAATATTTACTTCAAAAAATATGAGTGCATACAACATTTCATTTTCAGTTCTGAATTTGTCATTTAGAAATGTCTAATTATGGTCAGTAGTGATAATTGTTTTAATTACCTATCATTTCTCTAAACATTTTTCTTGTAATATTAAAAGTTTTCTGAATCAAACGTTATATTTTGATAAAGTAATGTAAAATATTATTTATGAATCTAAAATATATGATAAATATAATTATTTACTTCAAAATATGAATGTATAAAGATTTAATTTTGATTTCTTTAGAAATGCCTATTATTCAAATTACAGTTGTTAAGTGTCAACAACTAGTCTTGAAAAGTGCTTACTTTCACAAGCGTATTTTTCTTATAAAATTTAAAATTTTTTGAATCAAACTTTATATTTCAATAAAGTAATGTAAAATCTTATTTATTAATGTAAAAAATTACAATAAATATATTTATTTACTTCAAAATCAATTACAAATGTGTATAACATCTTGGTTTAGTTTCTGACTTTGTCATTTAGAAATGCCTACAGCACAAACTCCTGATTTGGCATGCATCCAATCAGAGAAAAGAGGCTGGTCTAAACACCAATAGCCAGAAAAGAAAATTGATTTTTTTTTCATAATATAATGCTGTATGTGGACATTTTTAAAACTACAATTTTACATTTGGAATTTCTTATAAAATATGCCTTAAATGAGGATATTGCAACCAAAATTGACCAAGAGATGGTGCATGCTATTTCCAAAAACTGTAAATAGCATTTTGGCCAAGTAAACTAGCAATAGGATCTAAATGAAAATAACAATGGAGGGATTAATATATAAAAGAGTTTTTAATTGCAAGTTTTAAGATTATTTTTAAATAGTTTTTTATAAAATCTATCTGCTTGCAATTTGTCTTATAATATAATGTTCTATGAAGTATTTATGTATATAAACATTTTTTACATGATTAGTAATAAAAGTCATTTATGTGTGATTAAAATTACTAGAGCAAAATTTAGCTGTAAAGTAGCTTACACATCATAATATGAATAATATAGGCTATATTTCAGAAGTTATGATTAACTAGTAATTCAAACTCACATTTAAATAGATTGAAAACATTTTTTTCTTTGGATTTTATTAAAAATTCTAGTAGTATTTGTACATAAACATCTTTTTATTAAAAATGGAAACATTTATTGATATTTATATATTTTTAAAATAATATATCTAACAGAAGTAAAACATTGAAGTGGATATTTTTTCTACAGTAATAACCAATTGCTACGTTTAGGCAAAAAAAAAAGGAGAGCAATATAAGATTAGTTAAAAAGAAAGAGACAAATAATATACTTTTTTTACTTATAAGTACAGTTTTAAAATAAATTTAAAAAAATATTTAAAATGCAATTAATAACCTATGTACATATCTACATATGCAATTGACCAATAAAATTTCTACTGATACTAGAGAATTTATGAAAGAAAAGAAATATGAAGATATAAAAAAATGGTGCATTAAAAAGAATTGAATATCTTGAATTTTGTAAAATGGTGCGGAAAAGAGTTCAAAATGATATAAAAAAGTATAACTGTGAACTAGCAAGAAAAGCTGTAGAATAAAATAAAAGTCTCAAGAATGTAAAACAACATTTTGGTATTGGTAGGAAATTTATATTTGCAATAATAAAAAAAGATGGAATTATTACTAAAAAGAGAGGTGACATTATGAAATGGGTAGAAGACTTTTATCAAGAATTATATAGTAATAAAGAACAAGTATCTCCTATATATATTACATATTCTGAATTGCCCAGAATTTTAAATGAAGAAGTGAGAAATGCAATTAAATGTATGAAAAAAGGAAGAGCTCCAGGTAATGATGGAATTACAATTGATATATTAAAAGAAGCAGATGAAGAAATACATTTTTAGCAAAGTTATATACCAAATGTCTAAATGATTAAGATGTACCAGATGATTGAAAGAATGCAGTAATAATATTAATATTTAAAAAAGGTGATAAAGAAGATATTAGAAATTACAGACCTATCAGCCTTTTATCAGTTTTATACAAAAATTTTACCAAGATAATTACAACTCATCTACAGAGAACATTGGATTTCCACCAACCAAGAGAACAAGCTGGATTTAAAAGTGGTTCTAGTATGGTAGATCATATCCAGGTATTCAGAGAAGTCATAGAAATGACAAATGAATATGAGTTGCCATTATGTTTTGGATTTGTAGATTATCAAAAGGCATTTGATTTTATAAACATTTCTTCAGTGATTAAATCATTGGATCATCAAGGTATAAATCCAGGATATTATCATATTTTACAGAATATTTATAAAAATGCAATTGCAACAATTAGATTACATAATGATACTGGGAAAGTCATCATTGAATAGGGTGTAAGACAAGGTGACTCCATATCTCCAAAACTTTTTACAACAGTGCTGTAAGAAGTATTTTGTAGATTAAAATGGAAAACTAAAGGAGTGAAAGTAAATGAAGTTTATTTAAATCATTTAGATTTTACAGGTAATGCAGTTGTTTTTGCAAATGCTTTACAGCTTCAGGAAATGTTGCAGGAGTTAGCAGATGAAAGTAGGACTAAAGATAAATGTTAAAAAGACTAAAGTAATGTTTAATGAATTTGCTCAAAATATAAAAATAAAGATTGATTATGATTAATTACACAAAGTTAACAGTTACAAATATCTTGGTCAGATTATTAATACAGATAGAAACATATTGGATGAAATTAATCATAGAATTAAACTTGGTTGGAGTGTTTTTGGTAGAAATAACTTGATTCTAAAAGGAAATATGTCTATGCGTTTGAAAAGAAAGGTTTTTAACAGATGTGTTTTATCAGTTTTACTTATGGACCTGAGATTTGGACACTTAATAGAGGAGCAGTACAAAGACTTCAGCCCACTCAAAGAAGTATGGAGAGATGCATGTTGATAGTAACAAGAAGATATCAATAATGCAATGTATGGATAAATGAACAAACAGGTGTTACTGACCTCATTGAAAAAAAATAAAACATTGAAGTGAATTTGGGCCTAACATATTGCTAGAAGAGATGATAGTATATGGATAATTAAAGTTAAATTGAATTCCAAGAGATTGTAAAAGACCCAGAAAGAGACCACATGTGAGATGGATGGATGAAATATGAAAGTGTGCAGGGGTGACGTTGATAAGAGAAGCTAAAAATCAGAGAAGATGGATTGAACTTGGAGGGACCTTCATCCTATAGTGGATTGATAATGGTTGTTGATGATGATATGTGTGCGTGAGAATTACACACATACACATTAAAATATTTGTGTGGTGGATAGTTAAATTTTCAATATTGTTTCAAATAACTTAAAGTTACACGTAATTCTAAATTTTAAATAAATTCTTAGTAGATTATATGTATAATTACATTTTGTTTCGTTTTTTTTTTTTTTTGTTAAATAGATTTAATTGAGTTTCATTATCAAAGATTCCACTTAAAAGTTTTAATGAAGTCAACTATGTGTCTTTGAAAAAATGTAATTATCTACCTTCAAGAATAAAGTTTAAATTAATTTTAGTAACTATGTTTTTTAAAAGTAAATGTTGTAATTAGTTCATTGTATTTAAGATCAGTTGATACATGAATTTAAAATATCCCGAACTTGATTATTAATTTTATGCGAAGTGGATACAAAGATAATAGGCCAATTATCATAGGATTATATGTAGGCAAAACAGAGCTTGTTTTATTTTATATGTTTAACCTTTACTAGCTCTAGAAAGTGATCAAACTGTATAATTTTTCTTTGATTTTTCTCTACCACAGAGATAACTTGGAAAAAAATCATTGTAAAATACCACAAATATTTCAATCCGTTTAAGAGGGAAAGAGGATCTTATCTTTTTGGGTTATCTATCTCAATCAAAGTGATATCTTGAGTTTTACCATTTGTACGTATTTATTGTGAATTGTTTCCAAACTAACTCTACGCTGTTAAATACGGTTAGATTTTGTCTGTATTTTAATTCTCATCAGTGTTTTTTTTCGTGGGTGTTATTTGCGCCATCTCTTAAAAAGGTACACTAAGACAGAAAGTACAGATCAAAATAACAATCATACTGTTACTATAATGATTTAATTATGTTTGGTAAAAATAAATAAGAAAATAAAGAAGTTGAAATGGTTTTCTTCATAATATATATGTGCAGTCATTTCTACATTATCTTATCTATTTCATTATGATATTTGAGGTAGACATTATTGTTTTACTAACAAATGTAAAATGAGTTTGTATATTTAAGGAATTAATTAAAAAGTGTTTGTTGAATAGGTGGCAGAATAAAATATTCATCTTTATAAATGCATATTAAAAATAAAATAGGATTAGATAGAATTTTTAATTGTCAAAACAGAAGTTATTTAACATTGGCAAATAAAAATGTATGCGTGTGTAAACGTACTCATAATACAAATTTCAATTCATTAAGTGCTTATATTTGAAAGTTAATTGTGTTATTAATTTCAAAAATTTATATTGATATTTGAAATATGTGAAAAATGTTTGACCTAATTTTACTTAAGTAAAATAAAGATAATAATGAAAGATGAAAATGTTGACTAATCAGAATTTATTTGTATAACTGTAATCATTTGTAATTTTTCTTTGGTATTTCATATGCTTTGAATTAATCATAGTTGAATGCTCAATAAGGGTTATAAAGAATTAAATGTAATTTGTATATAAACTTATTTAGAGAACTAATATTATGTATTTGATAATGAATATATTTATCATTAAACATATTTACTCATATAAAATAACTCTTATTACAATTATAATTTTTTAAAAAAAATGTTAAATCTGTGTAGTCTAGCAACTTAATGGGAAAAAATATGAATAGGTCAGTACCTTCCAGTCAATTGGAAATTTTTTAAAAAATGTACTTTTTAGAACATGAAAAGAAGTACTGCCTCCAAAGAATTAATGACATTAGTTCTTTGCAATATGGTTTCCACAGCATTATTTTGAGAAAAATTTTGGAATAAGAAATCATGATTTTTTGCTAGTTTATTGAATATTTCTGATTATTTTTATACAGTAATTGTTTAACAATTATTTAAAATAAAAGAAGAATATGTATGCACTTTGAGTTTATTCATATATGTTTTATTTTAAAAATTGAACTTAATAAATTTGACATAGTATTACAAAATAAAATAATGACATACAATTACAAAGCCTATGTGAAACCAATCATATAATCATTATCTGTCAGAACTGACATTGTGTTAGAATCTTTTAAGACATTGTAAAACATTTCAGATTTTAAGCCAGAAATAGATAATTTATCAGATTTTCATATTTATTCATTTGCATTTTAAAAATGAATTTTAAAAATTATATTTATTGATTATCTGAAGATTGTTTTTTTTTTTCAAATCATTGAATGATATTTTGTGTTCTTGTTATTATTACAATTTATTCCTTAAACATTTGAAAACCTCAAATATGATTTTTTTTAAATATTTTTTACTTGTAAAATTAAATTAAAATGAATTGAAATCCAATTTATTTAGTTTTAATAAAAATAAAATTTTTATACAGAAATGAAAGGTTGAGCATTGACAAAAGTTGTTACCTGATTTAACAATGGAAAAATTCAGTATTTAAAATGGATAAAAAAAAATTACGATGGATTTAATTCTAGTTGCTTTTAATTAAAGATTCAACTGTAAATCTAGACATAGACAAAGTCATAAATGTGGTAAAGTACATGTAACTATGCATGATCTTTAAAATATCTAACCATCATAATAAAAAAAAATGTATCCATAGAGTATAAATAAATAGTATAATTTTATAAAGAGTAATAGTGATACTAAAGTTGCAAAAATGTATACACTTTAAAAATTAATTTCAATAATTAGACATTCCCATTTATGATTTTTATTTTGAAGTATTAAATTCAATAATGCCAATATTTATGTTATTTCAAGGTGATAGTAATTATCCAATAAAATATTAATAATAATATGATTTTGTGGATATGAGGATTTGTCTTAAACATCACTGCAAATGTGAACATTGAAAATAAATTGCATTAAGCTTAATTTTTAAGATTAATATCCAAGGCCTTAATGCACAGCAGCAATAGGGATCTGATAATCATGGATAAGAATTTAGCTTTATTGACAAGTATATAATTCCTTCATATATCATCAATTTAGTGGTGATTTTGAATTAAAATACAAAAATAAAAGAACATAAAGCTTTCCAAATTTGTTTTTAAATTAAATTTCTAAGTAAATATGCAAACAAAGCCATTTAAATAGAAGTACATCGCTGCTTGACTATCTTTCAATAAATATAACATTGCCCTATTAATATTTTAAAATTTAAATAACTTATATATGATTTTAGCATATTATTTTTTTACTATGTACAATAATATTTTATAATGCATAAATTACTTAACTAAATAGATTTTATTAAATTCTAAAAATAAATATTATTTTTCAATTTAAAATTATAATATAATGGTTTCATTACTTAAATCATTATAGGCAAACCTCTTTATTATTATTTGCAATCTGTGTTGTTGCTTTAAAAAAAAATTTTTTTTTTACATATTCGGATACACAATAATGAATACATAAATAAAAATAAAAGACAGTGTTTCTTGGATGTATATATGTATAAATAAAAGTATGTAAAACTGAATAATTGAATAAATAGGTAGATATAAATACACAGAGTGGCAAGATTAGTTATACAACTTAATAGCAGATATCAAATGCAGATAATTCAGGTTTATGCCCCAACAAGTTCTCATAGTGATGAAGTAGTAGAAGATTTTATATGGATGTACAAAAGGCTTTTGATCAGAGTAAACAACATTTTAAAATTGTTATGGGAGATTTTAATGCTAGAATTGGTAAACAAATGAAAGATGAAAGTGTTGTAGGTAATTTTGGTTATGGTAATAGAAACGAGAGAACACATAGACTTGTGGAGTTTGCAGAAAAAGAAAAACTTTATATGATGAATTCTTTTTTGAGAAAAATGTTAAAAAGAAATGGACATGGAAACATCCAAATGAAGGTACAGCAGAATTGGATTATATTTTGACTAACAGGAAATACATATTTCAAGATTGTAATGTTCTTAATAAATTTAACACAGGAAGTGATCATCGATTAGTAAGGTGTAAGATACGTGTTAATGTGAAACTAGAGAGACAAAAATTATTAAAAAAAACAATATTTACAGTTGATATTCCTAATCTTCAGAAACATTCTAATGAATTTAAATTAAGACTTAGAAATCGGTTTCAAGTATTAGTAGATTTTGAGCATAATTCAGATTTGAATGAAATTAATATGGAAATAACTGATACACTTTTAAAAACTGCAACAAAGATAGCTGGTAGAAAAAAGCAGCAATTGACCAATAAAATTTCTACTGAGACTAGAGAATTTATGAAGAAAATAAGGAATATGAAGATATACAAAAATGATGCATTAAAAAGAATTGAATATCTCGAATTTTGTAAAATGGTGCGGAAAAGAGTTGAAAATGATATAAGAAAGTATAATTGTGAACTAGCAAGAAAAGCTGTAGAAGAAAATAAAAGTCTTAAGAATGTAAAACAACATTTTGGTATTGGTAGGAAATTTATATCTGCAATAAGAAAAAAAGATGGAATTGTTACTAAAAAGAGAGATGACATCATGAAATTGGTAGAAGATTTTTATCAAGAATTATATAGTAATAAAGAACAAGTACCTCCTATATCTATTACATCTTCCGAATTGTCCAGAATTTTAAATGAAGAAGTGAGACATGCAATTAAATGTATGAAGAAGGGAAAGGCTCCAGGTAATGATGGAATTATAATTGATATATTAAAAGAAGCAGGAGAAGAAATAGAAATTTTTTTAGCAAAGTTATATACCAAATGTCTAAATGATAAAGATGTACCGGATGATTGGAAGAATGCAGTAAAAATCTTAATATTTAAAAAAGGTGATAAAGAACATATTAGTAATTACAGACCTATTAGCCTTTTATCAGTTTTATATAAAATTTTTACCAAGATAATTACAACTCGTCTACAGAGAACATTGGATTTCCACCAACCAAGAGAACAAGCTGGATTTAAAAGTGGTTTTAGTACAGTAGATCATATCCAGGTGTTGAGAGAAGTTATAGAAAGGTCAAATGAATATGAGTTATCATTATGTTTTGGATTTGTAGATTATGAAAAGGCATTTGATTCTATAAACATTTCTTCAGTGATTAAAGCATTGGATCATCAAGGTATAGATCCAGGATATTGTCATATTTTGAAGAATATTTATAAAAATGCAACAGCAACAATTAGATTACATAATGATACTGGGAAAGTCAACATTGAGAAAGGTGTAAGACAAGGTGACTCCATATCTCCAAAACTTTTTACAGCAGTGCTGCAAGAAGTATTTTGTGGATTAAAATGGGAAACTAAAGGAGTGAAAGTAAATGGAGATTATTTAAGTCATTTAGATTTCACAGATGATGTAGTTGTTTTTGCAAATAATGCTTCAGAGCTGCAAAATATGTTGCAGGAATTATCAGATGAAAGTAGGAAAGTAGGACTAATGATAAATGTTAAAAAGACTAAAGTAATGTTTAATCGATTTGCTCAAAATATGAAAATAAAGATTGATTATGATGAATTAGAAGAAGTTAACAGTTACAAATACATTGGTCAGATTATTAATACAAATGGAAACATAATGGAAGAAATTAATCACAGAATTAAACTTGGTTGGAGTGCTTTTGGTAGTAATAACTTGATACTAAAAGGAAATATGCTTATGTGTTTGAAAAGGAAGGTTTTTAATAAATGTGTTTTACCAGTTCTTACTTATGGATCTGAGACTTGGACACTTAATAGAAGAGCAATACAGAGACTTCAGACCACTCAAAGAAGTATGGAGAGATGTATGTTGGGAGTAACAAGAAGAGATCGAAAATGCAATGTATGGGTAAGAGAACAAACGGGTGTTACTGACCTCATTGAAAAATTAAAAGATTGAAATGGAGTTGGGCTGGACATATTGCTAGAAGAGATGATAATAGATGGACAATTGAAATTTTAAACTGGATTACAAGAGATTGTAAAAGACCCAGAAAGAGACCACATGTGAGATGGATGGATGAAATAAGAAAGTGTGCAGGGGTGATGTGGAGAAGATAAGCTGAAGATCGGAGAAGATGGATTAAACTTGGAGAGACCTTCATCCTGCAGTGGATTGATAATGGTTGATAATGATGAAATAGATAGATAAATGAATATATACGTAAAGTTATGGATAAATAGACAGATAGATAAGTAGTTAGACACAAACAATATAGATAGATAGATAGATAGATAGATAGATAGATAGATAGATAGATAGATAGATAGATAGATAGATAGATAGATAGATAGATAGATAGATAGATAGATAGATAGATAGATAGATAGATAGATAGATAGATAGATAGATAGATAGATAGATAGATAGATAGATAGATAGATAGATAGATAGATAGATAGATAGCAGGACATGCAAATTGGTTGACAAATAAATACTTTGACCTACTGACCAAAATGATATTAAGCTTTCAGATAAAGACAGATATATATACACAGTGGTATATAGTATAATAATCAGGATAGATATTTATATAATTATATAGATAAATAAACAGGCATAGACAGTGATAAAAATACTATAATAAACAACATTATTATTTTTGACATTAGGCATTTTCTGTTTGATATCCGAAAATTTTCAGCTAATTAAATTTTGCTAAAAAAACAATTGTATTTAAACAAATGCTTTATGTAAACCTTATAATACTTATTAGTTTAGTCAAATAAAATTAAAGTATAAATTTCACATACTTAAAAACAAATTTTTATTAATTTAAAAAATATAATAAAAGATAATTTATTTGTCTAGCAATGGTGGTCGAGAGGTCATCTCTGCTGCTTTACAAGCAGTTGTCCCAGGTTAGTGGGTTTGCTTCTCGGCCAATGCTATGAGTCATGAAAAATAATAATAATAATAATAAATAATCAGATTATCTAAAATCTTACTTTCTCTTAATTGGCTCTAGTTATCTTTCTCTGTTGTTTATGTTATCCTCAGTAGATTATTGCATTTACTTATTTTAACAGAGCTGGCAATATTATGTAAATCTTTTCTTCTATTAAAATTTTTACCATCAAATATTAAAAGCCTATTTCTGCTATTTAAGCACACATTGATAAAAGGACTACCAAAGGACACCTCTGTGATATCAGTTTAAAGGTTTAAAAACCAAATTATTTAATAATCAACAAAAATAATAAATGCTTAGGTAAATAAAGTATAAATTCAATTTTTATTATGACAATATAACTGCTAAATCTTGGTACTATATTATTAAAATTAGAGATAATTTAAAACGTCTGTAAAATAAAAAAATTACAATGAAATTATTAAAATGCAATATTCAGTCTATTCATTGTAATTGCAGCTCCAATTGATTTTTGGATAAAATTAAAGCAAGATTACATAAAAATAAACTTGTAAATTTAATCATATTATACTTGTTTGTGCTGTGACACACATTTTGTAATATTATGCAATCATAACAGTTTTAAAAATATGAATTAGATACAAAAAGCATTAGTTAAGGACTAAATGAATCAATAAAACACTATGATTAAAATTCATATGTACAACTAAGTTAATTTAAAGTAAATTGCATTATACCAGTCAAAAGTCATATGAAAAGTCAATAATTTCTAACACATTAAATCATCATTTCCTAGAACATTCTTTTTGCATATAGATTTTATTTCTATCCATAGATTTAATAATTTTTCTGCATTTCTAAATACTTACCATGATTCTTATGAATAAACATTACCAGTTTCCTAACATTTTTTTTACAATTTTATAACTACTTAATCTTTCTATGTAAATAATGGTCAATCACAGAATGTTTTCTTTTTGTTCATAACTAAATATTTTTTTTTACATGAAACACACTTTATAACATCTTTTAAACTTAAAAATGTATTATTACTATTAGTTTTAAATTTGATGTCACTATAAATAATTTTTCAAGTTTATAAATGTAATAAAAATGTGTCCTATACCACATAAAATGTCATTGAGAACAAAATTTAAGCACTTGGTGAAATTGAGAGTTAAACTTAGGGAAATTAGTATATGACTAAAGAATCAACTAATATGAATATAAATAACAAATCATTATTCTTTAAATATTATTAATTAATTTATGATTTTCTAATTGATTTTTATTTAATATTTTTTAAACTAGTTGTTGTTTATTAAAATAAAATATTTTATAAAACGAAAATTAGAAAAAGATATGATTTAAATAATATATTAAAGACAATAAAATATTAATAGTTTTTTATTATCAATATATTAAAAAATAAGTAAAGACAAATAAAAATATCAATATAACACCTTTATAAACGTTAAAGGTTGAATATACAAAACATTTATGAGAGTAAAAATTAAATTATTTGCTATGTTTATTCATCAAAAGTGATAAAATAACTCAAAGTTTCCTGAGTTAATTATTTGCTTTGTAAAAGATGAACTGGATGTCTTGTCATTAGGTAATCCTCTAAATGACTGACTATTCTAGGTTTATTTATAAGAAAATATTTAACCGATTTATAATTTGTTGAAAAGTGAATCTTCAATTATTAATATTTTTTAATATTCATATTTACTAATATTAAATCTATTTTATGCCAAGTTAGCAATTAAGTTTCAATATACAAATAATATTAAGCAATGCAAATTTGATGGTTGCAAACATATTGACCAACAAGTGGCACCTTGGATATTCTTTGAAGTCATAACAAATTTAATAAAATAAACTTCCATGTCCATTTCATAATTTTCTTATTTTTGCAAGTTATTATTTACTATGCAATATTGTGGCAAGTCTCTAGAATTATTAACAAAAGACTATGGTATTTTTGTGGGGGGGGGGGGAGATCTGGTAGATTTTATCTGAAACATTAGCATAGAGTTTTTTTTTTTTTTGAAATCAAGATGAATGGACACTCATTCATGTTAATGTGGGTTTTTTTTGTATATATTTAAAAATCTTGATAGACATAACTAAATTATAGTTTTATTTTCTGAAGATAGTAAAGTTTCCAATAAAGGCAACAGTTTGTGATTAATACCTGTAATTAATAAACATTTTCAGTTATAACCAGTGATGGAACATGAATGCTAATCAAAAATAATGTTTTATTTAGTTTCTCTATATTCATCTTGATAGCTTTTAAATTAAACAAGATGGTGAAAATTGAAAAGAAAAAACTATTTATGTTAATGGGAACATTATAATATTTATGAAATTAAGATATATATATATAATATATATATATATATATATATATATATATTGTACCAGGTGCATTCATAAGAATGATCCAGGGTACTCTATTTGCTAGGTTTAACTGGGTTTAAACACTATTTATCATAAATTTATAATTTTATATTATAAATATTACATGAATAAACTGTCCCTTCATGCAGAGGGGAGAATATCATTGATAGCAGAACTATCAACAATACCCATAATCAGACTGAGCTATGCAGTGCATATCAGAATCACATTTTCAGATTGTGGCCCACCTCAACTGCTAGATTCAAACCCTATCCAAGCACTTTATTTGTTTTGAGGCAAACCTCAAGTGCCAGCTAGTTATGAGAACTAACATGTTTGGACAGTAGGCCCATAATCCAGCACCTGAAATATCCCATGACTAGCTCAATCAAAAGTAATACAATAACAAATAATTGCTTTAATTAGTAGTAAAAAGAATTGACCGACAAGCTTTAAGTTTAAAAGTAATTTATTTAACTAAAGATTTATTCTTCTGACTTTTAAACTACTTATTAAATCAGACAATGATAATTACCTATAATGACCACACATATTATTATAAGGTAACATGAAGCACTAAATATACAAGGCCTTTAAATAAATACATGAATCAATACAAAATATCATAAAGCATTAACATATACATTTCAAAATATGCACATCAATAGTTCTTTATGCATGCTATAGAGTTCATTATTAATTGACTTCGGGAGAATTCAAATTATTGCAATGGCTACTTTAATTAGAAATGGAAATAAAAATGTTATCTATTACCTAGGATTTGAATGTTGACTTCTTGCTGTCTGTTGCTTCAATTAAAAATCTTTCCAACCAGTTGAATGTGAGGTTTTTTTGAGGAGGTTTAATGCTTAGTATTCTGAGGCATTTTTTAAGGCAGATAGATATTGAAAGTGGATTTTCAAATTGTTAGGCAGGCATTACTTTTTTCCTGGCAGGTTGGCTGTTTCAACAGACTCAGGCTGAAGCAAAGTCATATGTTTCCAATGACAATTAATAATGCATGATTGATTCTGGATACATAATAGACTGACTGATTGATTGACTGAACTGCACTGATCTAATTGTGATCTCAATCATTGGTCTGATAAAAAATTGGACTATTTATATATATGATGACCTGTTGTCATTTTAATATCCACCAGCTATATTTGTTGTTGAAATTCCTTAGATAAGCTTTCAATCCTGTTATTTGAGATCTGTTAATTAGTGGCCATTGCAAACTTGTTGTTTTGTGGATTTTGTTTTCATAGCCATTTTTTAACTTGTTGTTTTGTGGTTTTTTAATTCATAGCCATTGCACATTTTGTTTTTACATTTTAACTTTCTATATCATTTTTTAAAAATTTAACATGCACATAGTTGCACTTGTTACTTATGCATATGTATATTTTATTCTAATAAATGATTTACAAAAGAGATTTCTTTTTTTTCTTTTTTCTTTTAACTTTAAATGAGAAGATATATATTTTAATTATTTGAAAATCTACTACTTTTAATTTTTCCTGTAAAACTATGAATTGATTGTTTTTAGCAAACTACTTTTTTTTCTTTTATATTTTATTCTTGAACGGTCATAGCTTGTAACTTTTATTTACTTTCTAAAATTGTTGAGTTAATTTTCCTCCCCCTTTTAATTATTTACTTGTATTTTTATTCATACTACTAATAATAATAATAAAAAAAAAAACGCTTTAGACGTTTAGTTTTAAAGTTTTAATTTATATAAATAACTCTTTAAACTTTTAACCATTTCTTTAAATGAGAGATTTTTATTTAAATCATTTTTATACAGAATTATTATACTTCAACACTTTTATTATTTATTTATTAACCCTCGTGTTATTTATGAGAATTTTATTTTAATAATTTTTAGACAAAATTTTAATGAATGCTCAGTAGCGTTACAATATATATGTTAAAACAATTACAAACATTTGTTTTGTTATAAAGGCAAAAATAATTAAAGAATAATTAACATGTTTTTTATTATTAATAAAAAATGGAAGAATAATATTGAAAACATTGATAGTATTCAAAACATAATGGCAATATTGGTTATTCAACTAATTAAAAAATATCAATTGCAGAAAATTTGGATTATGCTTTAATATGCTCTCTTTGTGATGTAGAAGTATATATAAACAGAGAGAGATTTACATCTTTTTAAAGGTTAAAAGAAAATTGTAAATTTGACAGAAAATATACAATATAAAAATCAGAAAATGATTTTAAAAATGCAATGGAGGATATTTTTAAATATAAAGTTTTTTGCTCAAAATATACCTTATGTTTTCTTTTTAAGAATGTTATTTTTATAAAATAAATAATTTCTTTCTGAGTTGATCTAAATTTTTTAAAAAAATTACCACTTATTACTTTCTAATTGTATTATTGTCATTAATGACTATAAAGTAATGATTTCACCTAAAAAAGTGAACCTCCACTGTTTAATTATACAATATATATTCAGTTTTAATGTATATTACAGTTTGTATTTGTTTCTTCAGAATCTTTCAAAAAAAAACTTTGTCTACAGAATTTTTGTTCTGCATTATTTTAAAAAAACTATGTAAATTTATTTATCATTTTAAATCAGAAAATATATTAATTCTTTTAATTTTTTGGATAATATTCTATATCAAAGCTAAGGTTAAAGTTCAACATGTTGGTGTGTTTTTTTAAATTCTTTCAAATTTATTGTCTTAATAAGGTTTTTTTTTTTTTATCAATTGGTTATATTACCAACAATTTTAAACTCACTAAAATAAAATTTTAATCGAAACAGAATTGATATATAATTTACCAAAATAACTAAAGTAAAACAGAAAACATCATAGACTAGTTGAATTCACACCAAAAATAAATAAGTTATTTTCCCCTTTAAAACCCAAAAACCAGCTGCTCATTAAATATTGAGAGACTGGGAAATGCAGTATTTTGTTTGAAACGGTACTGACACAAATCAGTTAAAAATAGTAATCAATGAAAAAGTTATAGATAATATAAATATTTCTAACTTTAAATTCCTAACTTTTATATATAAGAAATGGAACTATTGTTTTTTCATTAATTAAATATTGTTACAATTTAAAAAAGGAGTAAGTTTTGCATGCTATAATAACGTTTTTTTGAAAAATATTAAAACAGAAATGGTTTTCAAATTCATTATCATAACAAAAACAACTCTAAATACAATACCAAAACAAATACTTAACTAGTTTTTATATGATTTTTAGAAAGTCATATCTCTCAAATTATCAAATTGTCTTGTAAGAAAACAATGGAATTTGAATTAAATACACATGACTCACTTTATAAATAATATATTTGTATTTCATGATTTAAATTTTTATTATTATTTGCAGTAATATAGCAATGTTCTGGAGAATATAGGACAAAAAAAGAATGTGTCCAGTTGATAACACAATCAGTTTGTTTTTTTTTTAAATCAGGAAACTATTATTATGTCATGCACATTCATAAATAATCCTGTGCAATTTAGTACAGAAGTTGAATGTTAGATTCCTAAAAGAAATTCCAGGTTTCGAGCGGTTAATTAATTAAAATAAAATTATTTATGAATTTCCGCATTAGATAAATAATAGTAAATAGCGTAGATAAGTTTAATAATCCTATAAAATAACCAATTAATATTTTAAAAAAAATTGGTCGGGTAATATTTCTTTTTAATTTAAAATAATGTTGAGATCACTTATATTTTAATAACGCTATTTTATTTTTTTTTAGAAAAAAAATAATCCAGCGATATTCATAAAAAAATAAATAAATACAGAATTCTTAGCAAATCTTATTAAAAATTTATGTTATATATAAAAAAACTTTTCCAACATTCATATTAAATTAAAATGAAAAATTTAAAACGGAAAGCTGTAGTGTTTGGGAAAAGAAACTTTAATCAAAGATATATATATATATATTAAATTATTGCTTTTATCTGGCATTTTTCACCTTAGCTTCATCCTATCATTGTTTACATACTCAATATAAAAAAATCTATATTTAATACCTTCAAATAAACAATAAAACTTATTCAATAGAATTATTCATATCTTAGTGAAAAACAGTAATTGATATATTCCTCTGCGTTTTTGTAAAGCAATTAAGAAAATAGTTATTGGCAATCATATTTTCTGAGAATTCTTACTTATTAATTTTTATTAAGTTATATATATATATATATATATATATATATATATATATATATATATATATATATAATTCAATTGTTAAAAACATCCATATTACAAATAGCTAGCTAGCTAGCTAGCTAGCTAGATAGATAGATAGATAGATAGATGGATGGATGAATGGATAGGTAGATAGATAGGTAGGTAGGTAAATAGATAGATAGATAGATAGATAGATAGATAGATAGATAGATAGATAGATAGATAGATAGATAGATAGATAGATAGATAGATAGATAGATAGATAGATAGATAGATAGATAGATAGATAGATAGATAGATAGATAGATAGATAGATAGATAGATAGATAGATAGATAGATAGATAGATAGATAGATAGATAGATAGATAGATAGATAGATAGATAGATAAAAGGAAATAAGAATAACAAAGTAGATATTTTGTTATATATATATATGATTTAAATCGGTTGAAACATTTTTTTTCCAGGATAATGAAAATTCCAAGTAACATTAAAATTTTTTTTAACCTTGTTCATATCCCCAATATTAGATAATAAATGGATTTTTTTTCTTTTACATAGATGAAAGAAAGAGAAGTATTTCTATAATTGTCACTTATTAGAAATTATTATTCTTATGATTAATGTTTTTTATTGTTCTTTAATTAAGATTTTTAACAACGATTTAACCCATAATCGGTCTATATTTATTTTCCTCTACATATCTATTTATAAGTAAAAAGGTTCCACTTATTACAGTTATTGAAAAGTTAATATCAGTTAATTTTTGTATTTCCTCAATATATATGTATTCACTAAATAGCGTGATAAACTATGTAGCTAATCAAATATTTCACGATTTGTCACTATATACTTCACCATAACTTATAGAATTTGAGCTGCTGCTCTATGTTTTCGTACTAATTTGATACAATAATCCATTTGTAATGTAAAAAATTTTTATGGTGCTATATTACATGTTCCATTGATCTTATAATGTCAATATAAATTATCTTCATCAGTAATGTACAATCAATACTGCAGCAATCAAGAATAAAATCTACATTTGTATAAAAATTCGACTGCAAAAATATTCAGCTTCAAATTCAAGTTGAAGGTAGTAAAACTTCTAATAGAGAAACTGCTAAATATAATGTGATACTTTACATGAAATAAAATGTATATGCAGTAGGAGATTATTTAACATTTATAATATAATTTTAATGAAGTGCTGGAAACGTGGAAGTCTTGATTAGTTTTATACACATACACACTCAAACACACACATACATATATAAAGGGCTTGAAGTCTTTTATAATTACATTAAGTTTAGTATGGGCATTATATATATATATAATCCAAATGTAATTGAGCATATATTTGTATATATCAGATTATAGATAATAATAATAATAGTAGTAGTAGTAGCAGTAGTAGTAGTAGTAGTAGTAGTAGTAGTAGTAGTAGTAGTAGTAGTAGTAGTAGTAGTAGTAGTAGTAGTAGTAGTAGTAGCAGTACTAGTAGCAGTAATAATAATAATTTATTGTCTAATATTGTATTTTCAAACAGTTTCACTTTTTCAATTATGAAAAAAATGACCTACTAATATCAACCTTTAAAATTACATAGAAAAAACTAAGTAAATATAATAATCTATTAATAATATTATCTAAAGTTGCAATAGAGAACAAAATTAATAATAAATGATTTTTTTAAGAATAAAGGTAATATCTTTCTATGTTAAATCCATATAATAACTTGGGATTGAAGTAAAAAAATACCCTCTTAATTCAATAATACTCAAACAAAAGCTATTAAATAGGTTAATGGAAAAACTTGTTTAGCCTCAGAGTAGACACTTAATAATTGTTTTTCTGGCAACATCAAAAGTTAAAAGTTGCCTCTGTTTACAAGGATAATATCTCTATTTTTATTATTTATTAGAAGTAAAAATCCATATATATATATATATATATATATATATATATATATATATATATATAAGATAATAAATAATACAATTTGCATACCTATCAGTCTTTTATTAGTTCTGAACAAACTCTTATCCAAAATAATTTTGCAACTTGCCTACAAAAGCAAATTTGGATTCAACCCAATTAAAACAAAGAGCTGGATTTGAAAATAGTTTTCGAATTGTGCATCACATCAATTATTAATAGAAGTTATAGAACAAATAATAAATTTTGATCATTATTAAGCTTTGGAATTTAACATTATGTAAAAGCATTTCATTTTTAAGCACTTCATGGGTGAGATGAAAAGCTTAATTGCCATATTATATATATATATATATATATATATATATATATATATGAAAATGCAAAATCAGTTATTACATTACATGATGACACTAAAATCAACATTGATAGGATGGTACAGCAGGGTGATTCGATATCACTAAAACTTTTTCAACAATTTTATGAGATCTAGTTTTTGGATTAAAATGGAAGCTAAACAAATAAACAAACATGGTTTCTTTAAGTGATCTCTATTTTAACAATAAATTTATTATATAAGCAAATATTTTTTCTGAATTTCATAAAATATTGATAGAATTATATAATAAGTAGAACTAAAGATAAAAATGAAAAGATTATAATGATGTTTCATGGATTTCATGAAGTATAAAAAAGTTAACAATTACAAATGTCTTGACCATATTACTCTTACAGATGGAAAACATAATGTATATAATTAATCATGGCAATAAACATGGATGGAGTGCTTTCAGCAGAAGTAACATAATATTAAAATAAAATATAGGATATGATTATAAAAGTTTATAAAAGATGTGATTTATCATTTTTTTCTTATTGGTCTAAGTTTTGGAAACTTAAAGAAAGAACTGCATAGAGATTTTAGAATTCTTAACAGAATATGGAGAAATATATTTAAGAAATAACAAGAAATCAAAAGTAAATTACTTCAGTAACTTTGAAATATATTAACTTTCTCTATATATATTGTGATCTTCTGGTTTGGCACCAGAAATATTCATTATAGTTGTGTGGTAGTATATCAGTGACATCTGATATTATCCTCTTTAAAAAAAATGAAATAATGTGAAATTTTTAAAAAAAAATATTTTGACTTAAAACTGTAATTAAAAATAAGTGTAGGTGTAATTTAAAAAAAATCTTAGATGTTTAGTATCTTATTTTAGGGTATAATCAATGATAGCATAGGGAGGGTAGTTTGTTATATGCATAATCAGTACAGTTTAAGTTGCTGCTTACTTGTTTTATTTGTTCATAAAGCAGTATTCAGATTTGTTAGAATGATTTTTTAGTTCATTTGTTTTATACATTTTAATTTATATCATGAATAGTAAAATATGTTTCACTCATCATCATTTACATTGTCATTTCAGTCATATCAGTGTAATACCTATCACATATTACTACTGAATATTCATGCATTATCCAACTTCATTTTTCATTCATGTTTCATTAAATCATTAAATATTCCACATCACATTCGAATATTTAATTTTATAAATAATAGTATTAAAAACAAGCTTAATTACATTTTAAATAAATCAATGGATTATGGACTGGTGGATTATTTAATGATAAATACTGTAAAATATTTTGTTTATTAAAACAATTGTCATCAGTTTTATTCTATTGCTTTAAAAATATTTAATTATTAGTTCAATATTTTTTTTATTTATTTAAAAGACAAAATGATTTTTTTTTTATTTCTCTATTTTTTTTTACTTTCACAAGTTTCTTGCATAAATTAAGTAAGTTGCAAGGGGAGGGGCAGACTGAAAATCTTTTTCTGGTGATGTCAAATATCATAAACTATTGGAAGAGAGAAATGTGATGTAATTATTATTAAAAAAATCTATAAAAGGGCAAACATTATTACTTTTAAGAGGGCAATCATTATTACTTTTAGAGGGCAATTATAACCAACTAAGGACAACTACAATTAAGTTTTATTTAACAGAGTTTAATAGTACAATTATTTTTTCTCTTCCAAAGTTCGAGTTGAAAATTTAAAATATAGTATTTTTTTATGAAAATGTATACTTAAAACCACTAAGAGATACATCATTTTGTGCTCTCAGCTGATTATTTAAATTTTCCCACCATTATACTAAAATACATGTAAGTGTTATATTATATTATTCAAGATAAATTGTTATTGTTTAAGGAAATGGGAATGCATGATAGGATTATAAAATTATTTAATTTAAAATTAAACTTAACAGGAAAGAATAGAAGAATGTTTGTTCATTTTCTAAAATTTAATTTCTTAAGTTTTAATCATATTATGAATGGAAAAATTGCAATGTGCATCATTTATATGTGGAAAAGGTGTGAACTTTTATTGAACATTTCCAGAACTCTATTAATAGTAATAGTAACAAATCAGAAGTCACATGACTTACGTTTCATGCTAAGTATAAAATAAAATTCAAAAATGTACACAAGAATTATATAATTTTATCGACATATTTATTGGAACAGAGGATAATTATTTCTACTTTTACCTATTGAATGAAATAAAGATTAAATGTGCAAATGAGTGGACTATTGATATTTACATGTTTCCTAAAACCAATAAGAGAAATAAATTATAAAATGGATAAATTTATATGTTTCCACTTTCTTAAATGCATTTTAAATTCGATGAAATATTACTTTATACATCTAAAATGTGCATTGCCTAATAATGTTTCCTAATACATAGCGTCAACAGTAATTCATATATAACAGCTAGAACATTGAATCTGTTATTTTAAATTAAAGTTAACATTGTTTCGTTTTTATCTGCAGAAATGTGCCATTTTTGTGTCAATATTTATCTTTGTGTATTATAATTATTATCCTTATTTATTTGGAGACATGACAAGGAAAGTCATGTAAAAACTCTTTATAAACTTTTCATTTCATTTAAGAAGAAAAAAGAAAAGAACTTTATTTTATTTAATAGTATTTAGATAGTTAATGCTAATTTAAGAATGTTTATTATATGTATTATTATATTTTGTTCTACTAGAATGTCTCAGTAAATGTATGATAATGGAAAATCATACAAGGTACTTTTTTTATTATTTTAATATGAGGTTTTGTCATGTGTTAGTAACACACATGTGTGATAAACAAATGGAAGAATCCATTTATAGTTTAATAGGGGTGAATAATTATTTTAAGAGTTCATTATATTAAATCTTACCATATATATATATATATATATATATATATATATATTACAATATATATATATATATATATATTACAAAACAAAACCATTATTTTCAATAATTATTTCATCTATAATATACAATTTTATTATTTATCTAGGTTCAATTTTACTTTAGATTTGTGCCAATATCAATGCATTTAAAAAAATTATTTTGTCTTCCTTTGCCCACAGTAATTATTACTTTATTTTCCAACCATTCTTCAAGCATTATCAAGTCCTAAATATTGTCAGATATGAGATATTTATTCTTTATTAATTCTAGCAGTAATAATTAATATTTTAACAGTAATTCTTTGCTTACTGTGATTTTAAATGGTTTGTGTATCATTATGCTTATATGTGTGTCCATTATTAAACTTATTTATAATTATATGTAATTGCAAGTAAAAATGATTTTAAATCAATCAGATTTGGAGGAAAGGGGATGATCAATCATTTTGAAGGATTAGAAAGTTATTTAAGCGAGAATTATTATTTCTTTGTTATGCCTAAATGAAAAGTATTTTTGTGGCTATATGCTATAAAGTTCACAATGTTTTATAGTATATTTTATGGGATTGAGCAAGTGTCTTTATTATTTGAATATTTAATATGGGTATTTTGCCCAGTGTAGTGTAGTATATGGGATCGAGAAATCTCTTTCTTTTCCATGTATTGTACTATTTTGATAGGAGTGGGTTGAATCCTTTTATATTTGATATGAAGAATTAAATGTGTATAAAGTTAGATATGTTATCTCCCTGATTTTCATTTGGTGATGAGTTATTCCACCAGTTATTTGGTCTTAAAAATAGACTTGAGAGTTATTGTTGTATTTATCTGATTTAAATTATAGAAATCTTTTATCCCATGTGTATATTGGATGTTTTACAGCTTATTCTATAGCCAAGTGTTTTATAGTTTATGGATAAAAAAGAATAATAAAAGGAGAGTATAGTGTCTTACAAAACGGCTGTATTGTAGTTAATAAATAAAGATTGATTGGTATTTGCCTTCATCCACATTATGATTATACTGTAACATCATAAGCAAACTCATTAGATTGATTAAAATTAATTATTTATTTTCTTTGACACACAGCATAATACAGATTCATGCACAAATTGTTAGTTGTGAGATAAAAAAATTCATTATTAATGTATAACTTTACTTATCATTTTAAAACATTTTGTAGTGATCATTTAGGCTTCATCTCATTTATTTTTATCATTTAATCACAATTTGAGTAAGTAATCAAGCAAAGATAAGACATAGTAAATAAATACAATGATTTGCTTTTCTTTTGGCAAAGCAGAACCTAGTTATTCAATAGAATACATTACTTCAAAATTACAAAGAAAAATACATTTAATTAATAGAAGTATTTATTTTCTTTGGTAAGATAGTACAATATTATTTCTAGTTTTCAATCCCCTTATTTTAATTTTAGATAAAATACATTTAAAGTAAAATGCAAAATCTTAAGTTTATTCAGTTTAATCAGAATATTAAACCATGTTGTTGTCATAAATTTTAATTGGTAAATGAGTGTTTTCAAGCAAAATGCTGAATATAAGATAATTTGGTAATCAGTTACTAGAAGTGTAAGGTCATATTTCTTCATTTTTGTATAAGTCTATCAGAAATCACTGCTAGCTAAAAAGCCATTTCTTTTATAGTAAATTATATGGATTTATTTAGCACATTCAATGTTAAAAATAAAAATGTTTAACCAATCTATCAGAATGCTCTGATACATGAAATATAATAGATTTAAAAAGTTAAGAGATTATGTTGTATTATTTATCCTTGTGTAAACTGTAACTAATGATACTAAATCCCTTTGAATTGTGTTCATACCAATGAAAGGAAAAGTAAATGTTGGTTTAACTATTTTTGTATTTGATCAATAAATATTTTATTATTTAAATTTGTATTTAGAGTTTCTTCTCTAGCATTCATTCGTGTTTCATAATTCCACACATACTTACACATTTATTTTATTTAATGTGATATAATTGCATTTTTATTTAATTATGATAAATCTCTAGATATGATGATATTGATTTCCTTGATTCAAACACTATATAAAATGCCAATTATCTACTGATCGTTTTAAAAGGGTTTGTTATTTAAAAATTGTTTAGATGATGAATTGAAATCAAAATGTGCCTGATTTCTTTTATTATCTAAGTGCAATTTTTTAATTAGGGTATTGTTTGGTTTGCAATATTATTTTCATAGTGATCAGTAATAATATTGAGATATAGAAGTGGTAGATCAAGCCATACCATAAGTTAATTCCCTGAGATCTTCAATTTTAATTCAGAATAGATAATAAATTCAGTTAGTTACATTAGATTAGTGTAATTAAAAATTTATTAATGATAGGTTTAGTTTGAGTTTAGATCCAGTGAGTTATACATTACAATTTCTAAAGTATTATTTTTTTATTTTAGTTATTAGATTAATTGTATAATATGGTAAACGTTGTTAAGTGCATATGGATGATGAAAGAAGGTGAAATATAGATTATAATTTGTTAATTTTAGCTGATAGAATTTTACCAATTTAATTTTTGTTTAGCATAGAACTTGATAGATGTTGATTCCTATTAGTTATAATATTTTCTCCCACATCTAATGTACATTGTACACCTCATACACCTCTGTATCCCTCAACTGAGTTAGTTTTAGGTGAAATTTTATTTAAGAGCCTCATGAGTAAATTTAGGTAAAAGTTAGATTGATAATTTATTCTATGATCCATAGAATTGGCGCGCTCGGGTAATTGTTAGTGTTGGTGATAGGTGTGAGGGGATACAATATATATATATATATATATATATATATATATATATATATATATATATATATATATATATATATATATATATATATATATATATCCAGGAAGTAAATTTATAACACAAAGGATTAATAATTACAAATCAGAATAAATCAAAAGTCATTTTAATGTTTACACATCATTTTCCCATTAGTAATCCATTAATAAAAAAATTAATATTAATTTAAATTGTTATATGTGATAATTATTTTGTCAACAGTGAAATATATAAAGTAGTTATTATGCATTTTTATTTATTAATACGAAGTATAATGATTATATATATATATATATGTCATATTATTATTACTATTTGCGGGATATTCCGTGTAGTGAAAAAGCTAAATGCTGACGTTTCAGTACAATATCAAGTAGCTTCCTCAGAGCGTCCTCTTTCTCAAATCATAAGAATGCATGTGAGATTTAAAATCGTTTTTATCGTTTTCTTTCTCCTCATATTTAAATTCTATTGGTTGAGAAGTTTTAAAATTTATTTTCTCTTCCAATAGTTTCTTCCAAATGTTGTTAATCTTCTTTAACTCACACCTTTCATTTATGCTCTTGGGCCTTTTAAAAATCTATAGCTTCTCTTAGCAATCTCTGGTCATATTGTTCAATTTTTGCTAAAATATTTGTTTTTTCAAAATTGATATCATGATTTGTTAATTTAATATGAGAATAAATAGCTGATGAATTGGATTTTTCTCTCACTGCCAGAATGTGTTCTTCCTTTCTAATATTTATTCTACGATTAGTCTGTCCTATATATGTATGTGGACAGACCCTACATGGAATTTCATACACACCATGACACTCCAAAGCAAGTTTATCTTTAGGAAGAGGAAATATTTCACTAATTTTTTTATAAGTAGTGTAAATTGTGTGAATATTATTATTCTTTAAAATGTTACCAATTCTATCAGTTACTCCTTTAATATATGGCAAAGTTGTCTTAATTTTTGATTTATCAAATCTTTTTTCTTTTGATATGTATAAGCCCTATTAATAATTTTGTAATTAAAACCATTATGAAGAAGCATTTTATTAGTAGCAAAAAGGTCCCGGTGAAAATGGCTATCATCAGAAAGTCTCTTTGTTCTATCCAATAGTGTCTTTGCCACTGAAAATAGTTGTGCAGGATGGTGATGAGATATTCCATTGAGACCGATTGTAAGTGCAGTTGGTTCACCTACACAGACACTAGCTCGTTTTTTGACTTCTTTTTTACAGCAGCATTTAACAACGATGTCATCATATGTTAAAGATGCTAATCATTTTCTTGAGCTTATCCCGGATATTAAATTGACTAAGAATGATATTTTGGTAAGTTTTGACATTGTTTCACTTTTTACTAGTGTACCTGTAAATGAAGCGATTCAAGTTTTAAAAAATATTCAGTTGCCTAATTTTGCTGTGGTTTTGATTGAACACTGCTTATCGAATACATTTTTTGTTTTTGATGGGCAGATGTATAAACAAACATCAGGTCTAGCTATGGGTTCACCAATTTCTCCAGCATTAGCTTCTATTTTTATGGAGGATTTGGAAAATAAAATTTTGACTTTAGCAGTTAAAAAACCATCTATATGGCTGAGGTATGTTGATGATACCTTTGTTATTTGGCCTCATGGTAAGCATGCTCTTGATGACTTTTTTTAATTTTTTAAACTCTCTTCACAACAATATTAAATTTACCATGGAAATAGAAAATAATAATCAATTACCTTTTTTAGATGTTTTGATTGAAAGAAGGGAAGATGGTTCTTTATCCCATGGTATATATAAAAAACCAACACACACTGGGAGATATCTGCATTTTTCCTCTCATCACCATCCTGCACAACTATTTTCAGTGGCAAAGACACTATTGGATAGAACAAAGAGACTTTCTGATGATAGCCATTTTCACCGGGACCTTTTTGCTACTAATAAAATGCTTCTTCATAATGGTTTTAATTACAAAATTATTAATAGGGCTTATACATATCAAAAGAAAAAAGATTTTGATAAATCAAAAATTAAGACAACTTTGCCATATATTAAAGGAGTAACTGATAGAATTGGTAACATTTTAAAGAATAATAATATTCACACAATTTACACTACTTATAAAAAAATTAGTGAAATATTTCCTCTTCCTAAAGATAAACTTGCTTTGGAGTGTCATGGTGTGTATGAAATTCCATGTAGGGTCTGTCCACATACATATATAGGACAGACTAATCGTAGAATAAATATTAGAAAGGAAGAACACATTCTGGCAGTGAGAGAAAAATCCAATTCATCAGCTATTTATTCTCATATTAAATTAACAAATCATGATATCAATTTTGAAAAAACAAATATTTTAGCAAAAATTGAACAATATGACCAGAGATTGCTAAGAGAAGCTATAGAGATTTTTAAAAGGCCCAAGAGCATAAATGAAAGGTGTGAGTTAAAGAAGATTAACAACATTTGGAAGAAACTATTGGAAGAGAAAATAAATTTTAAAACTTCTCAACCAATAGAATTTAAATATGAGGAGAAAGAAAACGATAAAAACGATTTTAAATCTCACATGCATTCTTATGATTTGAGAAAGAGGATGCTCTGAGGAAGGTACTTGATATTGTACTGAAACGTCAGCATTTAGCTTTTTCACTACACGGAATATCCCGCAAATAGTAATAATAATATGACATCTTTTATCCGTGAAAACATTAGAATTAACATATATATATATATATATATATATATATATAAATTAGATACCAACCTGTACCACCTAAACATCACAGTAAAATCTAGTAATCAATACTTCTCACTGCTGTCAAGGCAACCTTCACACCTTCTTAATAGCAAGAATGGAAATCCATTCTTACTAATGTCCATTGAATATATATGGACACTTAAAAGCTTGCAACTTGACTACAGAGTATGAAATGTCGATAAAATGAACCTTTTTAAACATGAAATAAACATAGTCAATTATAACATTACAAACTGCAATATTTTTAAATTGTCCATATATTATTTAGAAATAATAAGTGAAATAGTGCCTAAAGCTAATCTGGGAAAATAATGTGAGTGTCCATATGTATTCAATGGATGTCCATTCTTGCTATTAAAAAGTTGAGAAGGTTGCCTTGACAGCAGTGAAAAATATTGATTACTAGATTTTACTGTGAATATTTAGGTGGTTACTGGTTGGTATCTAATTACATCATTATCCCAGATTAGCTTTTGGCACTATTTATAAATAATACATTGGCAATTTAAAATTATTGCAGTTTCTAATGTTATAATTGACTATTTATTAGTCTGCATTACAGTGACATTTTATTTCATGTTTAAAGAGGTTTATTTAAACTTCATTGTATCAATATTTCATACTCTGTAGTCAAGTTGCAAGCTTTAATTATCCATATATATTCAATGGACCATTAGTAAGAATGGATTTCCATTCTTGCTATTAAAAACGTGTGAAGGTTGCCTTGACAGCAGTGAGAAATATTGATTACTAGATTTTACTGTGAATGTTTAGGTGTTTACTGGTTGGTACCTAATAACATAATTATCCCAGATTAGCTTTAGGCACTATTTTGCTTATATATATATATATATATATATATGGAAAACTAAAACAAGTTATAAATCACATAACTTGCTATCACTTGCATTTATGATCAATAGATGGAGCTTTACCAAAACCTTTGAACAAGCATATTTTTGTTTACATAAATGTCAAAACAGTCAGAATTCACTATCTCTTTGGATGTTTATGTAAACAAAAATACGCTTGTTTGGAGGTTTTGGTAAAGCTCAATCTATTGATCATAAATGCAAGCGATAGCAAGTTACGTGATTTATAACTTGGGTTTTTGTTTTTCATAAATGTACCTTTAAAGGTTTTTGCAATGACATATATTGCAGAGGCTTTGACTGTGTGGTGAAGCTGAACTGATATCAGACCCATGTTGCTATCTGGCTTATTAGGCTGAGTTTGAAGATATTATGTGTCTGAAAAATTCATGCTTGCAAACTGATAGGAACTTGTTGCATAAATGCTTTGAGTCATTGTTTAGATCTTGTTTCTAGCCCTATCCTTCTCTGATAATAGCAAATTAGCTTGAAATCAGCTGATATGAAGGTGGAGCCAATGAAAGAGATAGTGAATTGTGATTCTTGATATTTATGTATACAAAAATATGCTTGTTCAGAGGTTTTGGTAAAGCTCCATCTATTGATCATAAATGCAAGTGATAGCAAGTTACATGATTAATAATTTGTTGTTTTTCATAAATGTACCTTTAAAGGTTTTTGCAATGATATATATTGCAGAGGCTTTGACTATGTGGTGAAACTGAACTGATATCAGACCCATGTAGTTATCTGGATTCTTATGCTGGATTTGAAGACATTACAGGTCTGAAAATTTCCTGCTTGCAAACTGATAGCAACTTGTTGCATAAATGCTTTGAGTCAGTGTTTAGATCTTGTTTCTAGCCCTATCTTTCTCTGATGATATCAAATAGCTTGAAATCAGCTGATCTGAAGGTGGAGCCAATGAAAGAGATAGTGAATTCTGACTCTTTCGATGTTTATGTAAACAAAAATATGCTTGTTCGGAGGTTTTGGTAAAGCTCGATCTAATGATCATATATATATATATGTAAACAATGGACGTTGTGGGAATTGTTTCTTATAACAAACTAGTGTTATCTTTGATGATGCTGAAAATCATCAATTTAATAATTGATAGTTCTAAGACCCAACAAGTTTACTCCAGTAACCTGTGTTAGATCTTTTGATCTAAGTTTAATTAGAGACTTATAATTAAAATCAGTACAAAAAGTCTATTATAGATTACTAGGACAAAATAGGTGTTATAGATTATTGGAAAAACTTGCTAACCAATAGAATTGTCAATTAGTAACTGGTGATTTATTAGTAAAATCAAAGATTAAATTATCTTGGGTTCCTACAATATTTTGTTTGCATCATAAAAAATCATGGAAATACTCAAATTTAATATGTATATGTATGTAATCATTTGTACTTTGCCATAAACATATACAATCCAGAATGTAATAAGCTTTTAAAGCATTGATTATATCATGAACTGTGCTCTAGTTTCAAATTTACATTGCAAATAAAAATCAAACTATTTCCATATGCTTTTTCAGGTCTTTTAAACATAACAGTTATAATAATGATTTTAAAACTAGAATTTTATCTTGCAAATTAAATCTATTCCTCATTTTAATTAATACTTATCATCAGATTTGGATCAATATTCATCTTCTTTATTATCAGATTTGTCATTCTTACAGAAGTCAGTGAATAATAAAACTAGACCATGAAAAGTTTATATTGTTCAATGATTATAAATTATTTATCTCACAAATATTCCAGTTTCATTTATTTCTTACTACATATATAATATAGCAGTGAAAGATATTTATCAATTCATGTAAATCTGTAGTAATTATCTATGTGTATGATATAAAGTTGCTGAAAACATACTTGTCAATTTTTTTAAAAATATTAAAACAACACTTTTACTTCATATTAAATGAATTTTAAATATATTTATATATATGATTGTGAGTTAAACTATCCATACTTTTGAATTCAAATATGTCTATTTATGATATAAAAATTTTAGACTCATATTCTAACATAGTCTGTAGAAATATACAGAAGTTAAATTCTCTGTACAGTAGTGTCACCAGTGCAAGGTTTGTGCATAAAATCCCTATCTCATTCTCACTCATACAATATTCCCAGATTAGTTTCTAGCTTGTGACTTGCATCAGTGAGATACTTTGGATCTGAGAGCTTTGCACTGGCATCAGTGAGGAGTCTTGGATTTGAGAGCACTGCATCAGTGCAGTGCTCTCAGATCCAAGACTCTTTACTGATGAAAGCCATAAGCTAAAAGCTAGGCTGGGGATATTGGATGAGTAGGCACTAGATAGGGATTTTATGCACAATTTTTTTTGCATTCATTGATTATTCTGGCTTGCACTGGTGGCACTACTATATGAAGAGTTTTAGCTTCTGTGTATATAGCTTATGTAAACATAAAAATGGTGATCATGTGATGTCTTTAGAAATGGTAAGTGATGAGACTATATTTAATAGAAATATTTGTATAGTGTGAGATATTACGCTGTAATTGCAAGTTGGTTGGCAATAAATGACATTTGTCATATAGACCATCAGACCAGAAATATTCAGACAGAAACATCTTTTAAAAATGCTATAATTGTATATATTGTAAAGTCATTTGTTGAAGTATTTCACTAAATTTGTTTTTTGTTTTTTTTTCAAATCGTAATTTTGTCTTATTTTTTAAAAAAATGACTTTATAAGTTAAAAATCAAAAAACAAAAGAGACCAGTAAATTCGAATAGCTGCAAAGTAAAAAAAAAGTTTAAGGATGTGGGTTTTTGCCTTTGATTTATATCTTTCTTTTTAATTGGATTTTACACGTTTTGCTTGGTTATTTTAAAATCTTTTTTGATATTTGAAACGTTTATCAAGATTTGTGATTATTTTTCATATTATTTATGGAATAATCATTAAAAATAAAAAAGTATGCATTATTAATTTTGTTTTATTATATGTATATCTTTTAAAAGTAGATTGTAATAATTTTATCACATTACCAAAAAATATCAGGGCATTCAGATCAGCCCACATTATGAAAACAACTGCTAATACTTCATTGCTGCCACTGTCTTAAAATAATTTGAAATATTTTAAAAATTAGAAAACAGTTTTAATATTTTAAAGCAGAATTTGACAGATTTATCAGAGATTAATATTTTCCCCCTTCTTATTCGGATTACAAGTTTAGGTCTACTTTCGTTCAATGATGAGACAATCTATTGTTATCACCGTCTTATTGTTTCAATAATTGGAAAGTTCAAATGTGAGTTTGTAATTTTTTTTCATCTGTAAAAATTGCATATTACTACCAAATCAAGTTAAATTTATTGAATTCTGATGCATTAGTAATAGTAAAACCAAAACTTGAAAGTTTACAGAAAATCTCACCAGGGAGAATAATTAAACAGGTGATACGCAAGAAGTTTAATGTTTATCATTACAAGAGGTTGCATTAAAATGTCCTATTGTCTGTATTTATATATAACTAGAAAGAATTGCTTTTATTAAATGTCATTATCATTCTAGCCAAAAAGTATAAAATTGTTATTTATATCTGTAATATTACAATTTACAGAGGCTGGAAGATGTTAGTACGGTCTTTTTTTAATGCAGTTAATAAATAAACCTCATAAGGTAGAGTCCATGCCACTTATTTTAATACTTTTATGAGTAAGTAACAGTAAATCGAATATTTCTTATTAATAAATAAAACATTTAAAATTATATATAGAAAGTTTGGCTGATATAATAAATAAATAAACTTTTAGTTTTTTTTTCTTTCTAAGTCATTGGTTAATATAAACTATTGTTTGTTTTCTCAAGTTAAAATTGAGATGTTTTCAAATTAATTGAATTTTAAATGCAAGAAAATTTAATTCAAGAAATATACAATTGGTATTGTGAAATCAACCATTGCCATTGTTTTCATGAAAATCCACTTTAAGTTACATTTTGAGTTTAAGAATCAATTTCGACTCAATGCAACTCTATTAGAATAGAGAATTCTCATGAGATAGTAAAAAATCTAATCATTTTGGGGTGATTTGTCCTTAAATCGAAATGCTTTTAAATAAGACGCACTTTTTTCTCTCTTAATTATATATAAGTAAACTGCTTTTTAAGTTTCACATACTATCATTTTTTTTATCTTTTAATAGTTATACATTTATGTGTGTGTATATAAATTAAACAGAGTTCTCTGTCTAATATATTTGTAAATAATCAAACAGCAATAGATTTTATTTCAATTCATAATTGTGAAGGCTCTCAGCATTTTTACGTGGTATACATAATTAGTTTATGTAATAGTATTAATTAGTTAGTACAAATCGAAGTATTTTTTTTAAAACTTCAGCATTTATGTAACAATATACAGCGGGATTATAATATTGAATGTATATTAATTAAAAAGCACCCGTCTTCCTCAATAAAAGTTCTTTTCTTTTGATACATTAACATTATTAAAATTAAATTATGAAAAGCTTATTTGAATATAATACATAAAGAATACGATTACAAATATAACCATTCACAAAATTGTCATTACGTATTTTAGTTTTTTTTTTTTTTAAATATTATGACAATGAGATGCATCATAAATTTAAGTTATGGAAAAAAAAAAACAGATTAATAGTAACCATAAAAGATTTGAACCATAGTTAACTCAAGATACAATATTGACTAATGTTTCTTAGGAGTTTACTTAAATCAGTGTTTCAATTTTAATGAAGAGTATTCATGTTATATAACAGAAAAATTATAAAAGCTGATTCACATTTTTGAATTTGAAATTAAATCTTATTCCATAGCTAGTTTTACTTGATTATATTTATATATCAACAATTGTAAAATCTTTAAAATTTAATATAAAGATTTATAAATATAAAATGAGAAATATATAGTGCTAAATAAATACTGAAAGTATACATTTAAAGTCATCTAACATCTGTATAATCAAAATTTGAAAATGATAAATTAAATAATTCAATTAATTCTGCTAATATTTCACAAAGAGAATGTGGAAAATATATTTTATAGCAAAAAGTTGGAATAAATTTATTAGATAATGTGATTATAATTAATGAAACTAGTAAGGAACTCACTAATCAGATCAAGAAAGTGATAGTACTTAAAATTAACTATAATCAAAATCATTGTATTAGTACAACAAAACCATGATAATATTCAAAAGTTGATAATTTTTAACAGTAATCTACATCCTGATTGAAAATTAAATCTATCAAAATTAAGCAGAACAAAAATAATTTGTATAAGCATAGTTGCAAATTTATTTGCAAATACGTTCCTATGATATGCACCAAGTGTACATTCAATGCTTTTGCGTCATATTCATGATAATTCTGCTGAAAAAAAAAAACATTTTTAACGATTAAATACTATTTGTTCTCTGCTTCATTATGTATTCATTTCCTGTTAATAACCACAATTATTTGATTTTTTTTGGTTTTCATTCATTTCATCTTCACACATTATTTTAACACAACATGAAGCAAAATTATGGCTGAGTTCCTTTTCATGAATGTAAAAGACTGACATGTTAGTGACATCAGTTTTTATTTGTGAATTTTTATACATTAGAGACTTTTATATATAGAGCTCACAAATAAACTCTTAACAAGCTTTACAAAATATCCCCAAACCCAGATGGGTTTCTGCTACTGAATTCCTCAGTGAGGTGCTAAATTATTCAAGCATTAGATAACATTTGTAATACAAGCTTGTTAAATTAGGTCAAGTGACATATAATTTGATTTCTTTGTAACATTAGAGAATGTTGTTCCATTCTTGTTTTAAGATAGTTCACCATAGTATATATATATATATATATATATATATATATATATATATATATATATATATATATATGTATGTGTGTGTGTGTGTGTGTGTGTGTTTGGCAGCTCCCTACAGTATAAATTATAATAGGCCTAATCAATATTTGTATTTTATCTTTTGTGTTTTTAATAAGTTTGTTTAAATTAATTGGCATTCTAAATCCCACTTTAAATTTACATGAAAAAATATGTACTATTTATTTATCCATATGTAGTAAATATGGTATAATAATCCAGTTTTTATTGTTATTTTCATGATTAAATGTTTTATGTACTATTTTTGTTTTGAATTGTTGTATATATTGGTGTATGCGTATTCTGTGGTATATTGTCTTTTGTCATACCAGTTACTATGATTCTATGTTTTTAATTCTATCTGATTCAAACTGACATAAATAAATAGTGTGGTGTAGAAAGGTTTTTAATTCTAAAAATATATGTGATATGAGTACTTTTGATTTTACATCCATACATCCTTGGATATGAAGAATGGGGGTTAATAATCACTTTATGTAGTTGTGCATTATGGATAAATTTTAGTTTTAAGTATAGTTACTGAATTTGATTGTCTTCCTCAAGTTCAATCATCCACATCATTCTTGAATTTATGTTTAATTGGTTGAATATGTAATTTGTGTCATGTAAAGACATAATCAATATAGCATATGTATATACAATTCTTGTATATGTTTAATATAGGGCTAATTATATTAATTTCTTTATAAACCAGGGTCTGTTTACATATAATTGCAGTAGTAGATAGACCCTCTGGCCAAGATTTTTCTGTCTTGTATGGATTACCTGTATATAGTCACAAAGTCATGGTCTATCCATATCAATAATTTGGCAATAAATTATCTTCTATGTGTATTTGTCTTTTTATTTTTGAATAATTCATTGATTACTTTAATTGATTCTTTGCAGTTTATTGTACCATAAAGTTATATGACACTGAAAAATGCAATTTTATGTTGGTTGGAAATGGTGATATTTTTATTGTTTATAAATTCAAAAAAGGATTCTTTACTGTATTGGCCATAACCTAATTCTTCATTAAGTTATTTAACTATATATTTGTATGTTTCATAATAATATATTCCTCAAGAGTCAATCATTAATCAGAGTGGGTAGAGCTTCGTGTGGAGTTTAATAATTGCAAATAATCTAGGCAGTGGAGAGTATGCAATTATGGTTTGCAACATTTTATATTTATCATTTAATATCTAATCGTAGTTATTTATGACGTATATAATAACTGAATGTAAATAAAATGTTTTATTATTATTAATTAAGGTAATTATCTCTACTCCTTTTGTTAAAAATGATATTTAGATAAACAATGATCCATACGCACATAATTTAGGTAATTTTGCATTTTATTTATGTAGATTAAATAAGGATTAGAGTACTAAATTATTAAATCTTACTCCACATGTATATTAGAGCTATTATCCATGCGATTTTATATAACTTTTAGATGCATAATGGTGTGAATTGTATAAGGTGTGGAATCAACTTAATGGAAAGCAATTAACTTAATGTACATAATATAAATCTAATTTCAGTTTTACATTCAGTAGAGTACTAGTTTTCAGGGCACACTATATATTCATCAATAACAATCATACTGTTACAGTTTTTGGCATCCCACTGCATGGCCTGAATATTAACTATGGCATAAACCTAAGATTAATTTAATCCACACAAATGCCACATAAAAAAATTTTCTGGACACCTAAAATTTTTTGAACATTTAAATATCACATTTTAGGCTAGTTCAAAGGGTGAACATTATCAACCAATAGTCTGATACTGATGTCATGACTAAATTAATTTATCATATTATAGATTTTGGCATCCAACTGGGTTTGGTTTTAAACCACTAATACCAGAACAGTATGTCACTTGAATATTTTTCAGCATTTAACAATCTTGTTTGAGTAAATACAAAGCATTTTGAGCATTTGGTTAAAGTATTTTAAATGTCATGATTGATATGATTCACATCGGGATAGATGTTAGTCATAAAACATTGTCATTTATAGAACATATGCCATACTATTTAAATTGTAGTGATAAGTTAATCTTATACACAGAAGTAAGTTCTGAAATGATAAGTCCAGACTTTATTAATAAAATCCTTAGAGAACTTGAGAAAATCAAAAAAAGTCTAAATGACCAGATAACAGTCTTAAAAAATTAAAAAGATTTTAAAAATAATTGAGGGACTCGATAAAAAAATTAAAATCCAAATAAAAATTTTGAAGTTACTGACAAAAAATTAGATGAGCAGAAAACAGAATTAAGGAAGGATTTTAGCAAATTGAAAAATGAAAACAATGATAAATTTGATGCATCTGATTCAAAGTGGCAATAAATTAAGCATGATCTAAATATCAAATTGAAAACATCTGGAGAACCACATGATAGTAAAATAGAAGAGAATAAGCAATATGATGCTGAATTTATAACTGTATTATTTGTGGGTAACAGCAAATTATTTATCCAGTTTTACTTTACATTTGGAAAAAATTGCATTTTAAGAACCAATGATTTATTTGTAAATGCTGAAACAGAGTGTTTGAAAATTTATTTTTAATATCCAGTCATGCAAAAGTTCATGAAAAGCAAGGATTTAAATGGTCTAATTGACATCACAGCTTTACTGACACAGGTACTATGAAGGAACATAATAGAGAAAATTTTGAGAAACCGAATGTTTTGTTCAAATGTTCAAATGTTTTGAAGAAAGGTGCAATTTATAATTTAAGAATTAAAAAAATTTAAACGATCATTTGAGATCTCATAATTACAATAAATATAATTACCAGTGTTCTGAGTGCATACTGGCATTCTTTAAAATGTTACGTATTGCAATAGTGCCAAATTGACATGGAAATAGGCCCTAATGAACTACATGATCAAGAAGCTTGTTACACTGACTATGTCTCTCAAAGTCATCATACAGATCATGCTAACCAAAAATTATCTATTTGTAAGATTTGTGACCAAATCCTTGAGAATCATCACTACATTTCTAAACATTCCAAACTGCATGAAGAAATTAAATATAAATGTTATGTGCATCATTATTCATTAACTAATATAAAAGCTTTATTTAAGCATAAGATAGTGGCAATGCCTGGAATTGAAGGTAAAACAAATATTGACTTCATCGTTAAGCAAAAAAATTATGTTAGTAAATTTTTTCAACAAAATTTTAGATAGGGGATGCAAAATGAGATAGATGAGATTCTGTAAAAGGTTATAAAAGGGTGATTATAGAACTGGGAACCAGAATCCCACTTCTCATAAGAAAGAAGTACATTTCAGTTACAACTATCACCATAAGTAAAAGATGAAAATACATGTTTTAAAAAGACAAAGTTAGAAAAGTCAAAAAAAGATCTCTTTATGGAACACTGACTTAAGAATTCTTTAGGAAAGATGTTTAAGCTTTCTTGTTATAATTACAAAACTGAGTACCACCACATTCAGCAGAGATATAGAATAGTGTTTCATAATAATGTCTCTAGAAATATGAAATAAATTAGAAAGTTTAATGAGTCATGTAAAATAGGTTGTAGCCTTCATTGTCTGCAAGATGTAAGTAACTGTCAGAATAAGGTATGCAATAAAATAGCCAGAAAATTAAAGTACTCAACCTTCAGTAATGAGACAACTGATATAAAATTATTTATGAACTCTTAAATAAGACGTGGTACCAAAAGAGTAAATTGCCATGAATTCTTGTTTTTGATGGAGGATGAGAATTATTTAATGCAATCAATAAATGGTTGTTTTGAGATCTACAAACACCATTATTGTGACTGAGATTGTGTTTCAGATATGAAACCCTATTATAATTACCACTCACGAGAATCAGCTTGCGACAAGCAATAGCCAAAAGTAAATATTAAGAAATCATTGGCAATCTGTAAGACATGTACCTATGAAAATTATGTCAAAACAAAGTATGTTACCCAAATACCAGAGGTGTGTTTTATAAATTTATATGAAAAAGAAGAAGTGAGTATGCTGTTTAGAATTTACACCCATTTTATAACCCTAAAGATTTATATTATAACAGAACAAAGTCCCAAAGAATATAATGTCAAAATATAAACTAAGATGAATATTCCAATCATACCTAATTAGAATGGTAATCCATTTCATGGTATAGCTTTAGATCCAGACTGAGAGAATATATATGCTATTGATGAGCAGTATTTTAATGAATACCTATGGACAAAGGCAAATTTTTTTTGTGGAAAACACGATTATTTAACCATTAAATTTGTCTGCAATCCTCCGAATAGTTTCATAGTGATAGGAGCCAAGGATTGTAGGTTCAACATATGGGGTGATTATAGCAGGGTATTATATTTAACCCCATCTCATATTTTTTTATAACATCAGTGTACAGAGTACCTGATTATCAATGATTTGATGACTTCATTGACACTTTGTGACCATGTGGTAAGTTTTAGTGTTATACATTATTAAAAGATCACACATAGGCAGGATTTTAAGTATTGCATTATTTAATCATCATCATCATCAACCATTATCAATCCACTGCAGGATGAAGGTCTCTCCAAGTTTAATCCATCTTCTCCGATCTTTAGCTTCTCTTCTCCACAACACCCCTGCACATTTTCTTATTTCATCCATCCATCTCACATGTGGTCTCTTTCTGAGTCTTTTACAATCTCTTGGAATCCAGTTTAAAATTTCAATTGTCCATCTATTATCATCTCTTCTAGCAATATGTCCAGCACAACTCCATTTCAATCTTTTATTTTTTTCAATAAGGTCAGTAACACCTGTTTGTTATCTTACCCATACATTGCGTTTTTGATCTCTTCTTGTTACTCCCAACATACATCTCTCCATACTCCTTTGAGTGGTCTGAAGTCTCTGTATTAAGTGTCCAAGTCTCATATCCAAATGTAAGAACTGGTGAAACACATTTGTTAAAAACCATCCTTTTCAAACACATAGGCATATTTCCTTTTAGTTTCAAGTTATTTCTACCAAAAGCACTCCAACCAAGTTTAATTCTACGATTAATTTCCTCCATTATGTTTCCATCTGTATTAATAATCTGACCAAGGTATTTGTAACTGTTAACTTCTTCTAATTCTTCATAATCAATCTTTATTTTCATATTTTGAGCAAATTGATTAAACATTACTTTAGTCTTTTTAACATTTATCTTTAGTCCTACTTTTATACTTTCATCTGCTAACTCCTGCAGCTCTGAAGCATTATTTGCAAAAACAACTACATCATCTGCGAAATCTAAATGACTTAAATACTCTCCATTTACTTTCACTCCTTTAGTTTCCCACTTTAATCCACAAAATAATTCTTGCAGCACTGCTGTAAAGAGTTTTGGAGATATGGAGTCACCTTGTCTTACACTTTTCTCAATGTTGATTTTTCAAGTATCATTATGTAATCTAATTGTTGCTGTTGCATTTTTATAAATATTCTTTAAAATATGACAATATCCTGAATCTATACCTTGATGATCCAATGCTTTAATCACTGATGAAATGTGTATAGAATCGAATGCCTTTTCCTAATCTATAAATCCAAAACATAATGACAACTCATATTCGTTTGTCCTTTCTATGACTTCTCTCAATACCTGGATATGATCTTTTGTACTAAAACCACTTTTAAATCCAACTTGTTCTTTTGGTTGGTGGAAATCCAAAGTTCTCTGTAGACAAGTTGTAATTATCTTGGTAAAAAATTTATATAAAACTGATAAAAGGCTGGTAGGTCTGTAATTTCTAATATCTTCTTTATCTCCTTTTTTAAATATTAATATTATTACTGCATTCTTCCAATCTTCCGGTACATCTTTATCATTTAGACATTTGATATATAACTTTGCTAAAATTGTTTCTATTTCTTCACCTGCTTCTTTTAATATATCAATTATAATTCCATCATTTCCTGGAGCCTTTCCTTTCTTCATGCACTTAATTGCATGTCTCACTTCTTCATTTAAAATTCTGGGCAATTCGGAAGATTTAATAGATATAGGAAGTACTTGTTCTTTATTACTATATAATTTTTGATAAAAATCTTCTACCAATTTCATGATGTCATCTCTCTTTTTAGTAATAATTCCATCTTTTTTTCTTATTGCAGATATAAATTTCCTACCAATACCAAAATGTTGTTTAACATTTTTGAGACTTTTATTTTCTTCTACAGCTTTCTTTGCTATTTCACAGTTTATACTTTCTTATATCATTTTCAACTCTTTTCCATACCATTTTACACATTTCGAGATATTCAATTCTTTTTAATACATCATTTTTGTATATCTTCATATTCCTTCTTTTCTTCATAAATTCTCTAGTCTCAGTAGAAATTTTATTAGTCAATTGCTGCTTTTTTCTACCAACTATGTTTGTTGCAGTTTTTAAAAGTGTATCAGTTATTTTCATATTAATTTCATTCAAATCTGAATCATGTTCAAAATCTCCTAACACTTGAAACCTATTTGTAAGTTCTAATTTAAACTCATTAGAATGTTTCTGAAGATTAGGAATATCAACTGTAAATATTGTTTTTCTTAATAATTTTTGTCTCTCTAGTTTTACATTAACATGTAACTTACACCTTACTAATTGATGATCACTTCCTGTGTTAAATTTATTAAGAACATTACAATCTTGAAATATGTATTTTCTGTTAGTCAAAATATAATCCAATTCTGCTGTACCTTCATTTGGATGCTTCCATGTCCATTCCTTTTAACATTTTTCTCAAAAAATGAATTCATAATGTAAAGTTTTTCTTTTTCTGCAAACTCCACAAGTCTCTGTCCTCTCTCATTTCTATTACCATAACCAAAATTACCTACAGCAATTTCATCTTTCATTTGTCTACCAATTCTAGCATTAAAATCTCCTATAACAATTTTAAAATGTTGTTTACTCTGATCAAAAGTCTTTTGTACATCCATATAAAAATCTTCTACTACTTCATCACTATGAGAACTTGTTGGGGCATAAACCTGAATTATCTGCATTTGGTATCTGCTATTAAGTTGTATAACTAATCTTGCCACTCTGTCTGATACACCATCAATCTCCACAATATTGTTCTTCCACTTTTTATTTATAATGAATCCTACTCCACTTGTATTTCCAATATGTGTGTCTTTATAATAGAGTATATGTCCACTTTTTAAATCAATTGTTTCTTCTCCTTTTCTTTTAACTTCACAAAGTCCAATAATGTCCCATTTAATATAAGATGGTTCTTCTTCTAATTCTTGCAATCTTCCTTCACTTGAAAATAATCTGCAGTTGAAAGTACCTAAATAAAAAGTTGTCATCAAATGGCAGCCTGGGTCCGCAATCAGGGGATTCTTAGCACCCTCTGTTGCCTTGGTTGGTGACTTTACAGCCTCCTGGGAATAAGGGCCATGCTTTATTTTTGTCTTGTCATAATTGTATATATGTATTGGAAAAATATTTATCATTTACACAAACATTCATTCTGCCTTATCAGGCACTGAGAAGAAAGACCATGGTGTTTCTTGATCTTAAACTCAGAGGTAAAAAGCCAATAAACTCACCACGCTGGCTAATGCATGTTGCTGAGCAGCCCATCCATGTTTGTATACTATATGAATAATCACATAGTAATGACAGCTGCAACAACAAGAACGTATGGAGTGGACATTAGGAATTTGCCCTGCTCGGTTCCTTTAAGGCCTCCAAGAGGAATCAAAGGGTTTCCTTTCAGTTAATAGCAAACTCCTTTCTGCATTATTTAATAATAACACCTAAATTGGCAATATTTGTAATAATACTTTTGAAATTTTCTGCATATTATTAAAAGACGTTTTAAAATGGAATTATCATGTTAAAATGATAGTAAGGAAAGGAAATATTTTGGCACTGAAACATAACAAATGAGACAATGGAAAACTTAACTTAAGGGACCTTCTAGATGACTTGGTGGGCATTTGGATTAAACATATATGAAATTTAGACTTGGAAAGCACAGTTAGCAGTGCAATATATGAATAAAATAATGGTAAGTATCTTTCAAAAGTCCTTTCATAGTTCAGATAAGGCAGTTTTCAAGTGGCATGGCATGGCAAAAAGGCAGCATGAGGATGATCTAAAGATCTGGAGAAGCAAACTTCTTCCCTCTATTCAGCAGTCATTTTATTATAGCTTAGTCAAGTGACAAGTCAAAAGTAAAGCGAAGCATGATGTGGACTTATTTAGCATGTAACTCAAATCTTTTCATCCCTATGCTCGAAATTTGGCAATTTTTATAAAATGCCAAACCTTCCAGAAATGTCTTTACTTGTGGTGACCAGATATGCATTAATTACCTGGCTTGATTTTAGCTATTATTGTTCAGTTTTTTACTGTTGAAAGATGTAAATAGATAAGTTCCAGAAAGTATTGTTCAAATCTATTTCGGAGTTGGAAATAGACATAAAAGATATGATTTCGTTAATTTGAAAATTGTTGAAATAGTTAAATGAGAATGACATTCCAACATTAATTAATATTAATTAATATAAGTTCTTTTGTCTTATAACATTTAAATTTCACTAATTACTTTCCAGAACATTCTCTGGTATTGATTTAGCTTCACATTAATTATAAACAAATAATATATAGAATTTCCCACATATTTTATTACATAATCTTAATTTCCATATCTGTAATCCATATATGCACATACACAATTATCTGTAATGAAGGGAATTTAAGGTTTCAGAAATAAAATCTAATTACAATTAATAATAATAAATTGGTTAAACATAACCATTTTAATCAAATAGGGTGGAAGTCATCTGTGTATAGATGTGTGCCTAACATTCCCAAATGACCAAATAAATATAAAAATGGGTTCAAACCCTACTATTAATGGTTCTAATGTCACCAGGCAATGAAACAAAACATGTACTCCAGATTTTATTGCTTCAGTATATTACAACTGCATGTAAATAAATTGTTTTGTTATTATTATTTAATTATCTCTACTCCTTTTGTTAAAAAATAATACTGAGATAAACCATGATCTCTTTTAAATTTTATTTATTTAGATTAAATAAGGATTAGAGTATTTAATTATAAAGTTTACTCCAAATTGGTATTAGAGATAACATTCATGTGAATTCATATATCTTTTAGACTCATAACACTGTGAATTTTTGAGGTAAGGAATCAACTTAATGGAAAGTCTAACAACTTAATACACATAATATAAATGTAATCTCAGTTTTATATTCAGTAGAGTCTATCTTCTGGTACCCTATATGAAATACTCATCAATCATATTAATACTGATTATATATATATATATATATATATATATATATATAATAAGTATTAATAAATAAAAGGTCATATATATATATATATATATATTGTGACCTTTTATTTAGGTCCCTGGATTAAATAATCCAAAATTTTAAATGATGATATATTTGGCATTAAAATCTTAAAAAGTGACTTTCAATAAAGACTGTTTTGGATGCACTAGGAAATTGCTTGAGTGGAGATGAGATTTCAAACCCAGTCTAAGTTCTGACTAGACTAAAATAACAATTTAAAAGTATGGTTATTATTTGGGAGATAAATATATTACTATTTTATTATTGTTGAATAGCAATTGAAATAAATAAATAATTAAATCAAATTTGTAAGTCTGGTAAAATAAATCATTACAGTAAATTACTTAAGCATATTTTTTATGTAGTATATCTAAAGCTGTCTTAAATAATAATGGATAGTTATTAAAAAATGAAGCCAGAGGGGGTAATATTAATTATGCACACTAAAAATTATTGGCCAATTCACTCCCAGAATGCATTAGAAAAACAAGCTATATATTAGCTAACCAAGTTAGGGGTGTGTGGACTGATTAAAAAAACAAGAACTAAGCAACCACAGACTTAAACTGTGATTTAAAATAAGGAAGAAAAAAAAAACTAAACATCAGAAATTTCTGGAATCTAATTCAATGAAATGATAATATCTTGCTATCTACAAATGCTGGAGTAGAAAATCTAAAAACATTGCAGTCATTTTAAACACAATTTTACTATTGATTGATGATTCTAAGAAGTTATACAGAAGGAGAAATGGAAACCTTATGCATCCTAACTGTCTCTATTCAAGAGAAAGTAAGCTTTTGCTTTTACTTTCTTCATACATTTAAACTCTTATCTTTAAAAATAACACACAAATTATTTATACATAAATTAAAAAGTTGATTATTATTCAGTCGAACAATATTATGTTTGTAAGTTAAAATATCAATAAAAAATAATAATTCGAGATAATTTTGAAAACAAGTGTTATATATGATATATATAGTAAATAAATTTAAAAGTCATTTTTGAATCATCTAACTTTTAATAAAGTAAACATGAAAATAATTGTGTAACTTTATTCTCTATTGTCTGCTAATTTTTATAGCGGAAACCTATGTAATGAAAGAAATAATCAATTACCAAATAATTAAAATGCTAAAGATGTCATAGTGATAATTGGATACATTCCTTCTAATATTGAGAATCACATCATACTTTGCCAATAAGAATGGAATGAAATAAATATTTACTTTTAAAGTTTTATTGAGAAATATACGCCATTATAATAATGTTTTACAATATTGGAATATACCCTGTTTAATTTTAAACATTGCTACATATATATATATATATTGCCATGCAGGGAAGAATAAAATTAACAAAGGGTTTTTAAAAAAAAAAAAGATAAATATGCTAAGTGTAATAAAATTCCACTAGTTTTCAAGGAAAAATTATCTTGATTTAAAATGTAATAAATGATTCTGGTTAGACTTCATTTGAAACACTTACAGAATAAATCAATAAAGATTTTAAAAAGTTTGTTTTAAAGATTCCAATAACCTAAAGAATTATTCAGGAAAACTATCTAGAGAAAAGTAGATAAACTTATCTTTTTAAGTCTGTTACAATTTAATTGCCTTATTAACTATCGATACAGAAACACCCCAAATAGTTTTTGCTTTTGGATGAGTGTTAAATATTGCTTATTATATATCCAACCGGATAATAAATTATATATGTGTTATCTGGAATGTTTGCTCACCACAAGATTTATTCTTAAGAATCGTTTTTATTATTCTAACTCACCAGGATAAAATAATTTGAACAAATAGGATAAAAATTTAATGAATAAAAATGTACATTTATTTTGTTTATATAATTGCTGTATTATGTATATCTCTTAGGTAATGTGTTGTTTGGGAATTTTATTTTTTAAACATATATGTTTGGTTGTGGCATGAAAAATTTACATATTGAGTTAAAGAAAAAAATGTGTAAAAATATATATATATATTATGTATACTTTTTTTTTTTTTTTAGTTAAGGGAAAACTGGAATATATATATATATATATATATATAATCAAAACTACCCCAAATCTAAAATCAAACCAGACCAGCATAAAAATAATATTAAAACACAACCTAAGGTTTCACTGCTACAAGCAGACTTCTCAAGTGTAAAGAACTACAAAAAACCACACATTATATATACTATTAAAAACTACCCACAAATCCATTCACTTCCCATCCACCCTTAATATTAAAAGAACTCTTAAATAAGTTAATTGCTTCAGAATAATAAATTTTCAATAATAAAGACTCTTTAATTCTTCTTTTGATTTCATTTCTCTCAAAGAAGACAACCCTAGCTTCATCAAAATCAATAGTGTGGCCTGTATCTTTTTCATGGACATACAAAGCAGAACTAAGATATCTATTTTTAACTCTACTTTTATGAACCTTTATTCTTTCATTTAAACTCAAACTACTCTGACCTATGTAAACCTTCTTACAAAATAAACAAGGAATAAAATATACCACACCAGGAATAATCTTTCTATCAAAAACTTCTTTTGTATTATTTAATAAATTATTCAATGTAACATCCCTTTACCAAGCAATTTTCTTATTTCCAAACAATTTACTATTTCTACACACAATTTTATAAGAAAACAATTTAAATGGCAAAGAAATAAAATCATATTTTTCTTTAACTTTTACATCCTTACAAATATTACTATTAAATAAAATACTTTTAACAAATTTATCAGAGTATCCAACACTCAAATAATCTTTATAAAATTGATATTTCTGAAACAAAGCTACCCCACTAGAATTATTTAATTTAATATTCCTATGACAATAATTCCTTAAAGCAGCTACTTTATGAGATACAGACTGATAGCTATCAGGTTTAATTATAGATCTTAATTCTTTACTTTTAACTAAATGACTGCACAATAAACAATTAGTTTCTATATTTCTAATCACCAAAAGATCTAAAAATTTTAACTTACCAAAATCTAACCCCCCTCCTTCTAACACAATTTTTTTCTTAAAAAATGTAGGGAATTTCGTGTTTTTCCTAGGTGTTGTGTTATTAATTTTAGTAGAAATAAAAAGTTGATTCAAAATAAAAATTTAGTTTTTAAGTTACAAACATATATATTGAATAGTTTTTTAAAAGATACTTTTGTAAGGTTTTATAAATTTATTTATCTATATAAAAGGAATAGATATTATTTAGAAAGGAGGCAAGATTTTAATTATGCAATTTTGAATTTTTTTATGAGACAATTTAGACAGAATAGGTCAAATTTCTATTGTAAAAAATATGAAAGAAAATTAAAGTGGTTGTTTGGGAAAGTTAATAAAGTTTATTGTAGTGATAAAGGGTATAAGAATAAGGTTTCTGAGGATAGAGTTGTTAATCTTACGGATTTGAAGTTAAATGATAGAGAATTAGATATTCTTGGTAAAGGCCCTAATTTTGTTCCATTTTATTCAAAAAATATAGTTTTTGATACAATTTCGTCTATTGAATTTAGTAATTTGAGTGATGAGCAGAAAGTTAGTATTCAATCGATTTTGAATAAAAGTTTAAAAAGGAAAGAAAAATTTGTTATTAATCCTGCTGAGATTAAACATCTTAAAAATAGGTTAATTGCTAATGATGTAATCATTTCTCGTGAAGACAAAGCTGGTAGGTTTGTTATTATGAAAGGAGATGATTTCAAAGAGAAAATGGATAGAGAATTAAATAATGGTAAATATATGTTGTTAGATAAAAATCCAGGTAATTTGATTAAAAGAAAATTGATAGATATTATGAAGAAAATGGTTAATTTAAAAATTTTTAATAGAGTAGATTATTTAAAATGCTATCCTAATGATTTTACATCAGCTAAGATGTTTGTGAATATTAAAACTCATAAAGATGGTTTTCCTTTAAGATTTATTTTTGATTTTACAGGTAGTGTTGTAGAGGGTATTTCTAAATTCTTGAATAATTTTTTAAAACAATTTGTTGATTTTGGTCAGTACACAGTTTCTTCTTCTTTTGAGGCTTTTGATAAGATTAATAATTTTAAAATGGAAAGTAATTGGGTATTTGGAAGTTTAGATATTGAAAATATGTATCAGTCTGTTAATAGGTTAAGCAGTATTGATGTTCTTTTGTCTGTATTGATTAAGAAAAGTTCTTTATCAAAAAATAAAATTAAGGTAATTAAAGATTTGCTTTTGTTATTGGAAGATTCTATGTATTTTACTTATAGAGGTAATTTTTATAAGATTAAGGAAGGGTGGATAATAGGTTATATTATTTCTCCTTTAGTATGTTCAGTTTATATTAGTTTTATGGAAGAGGAAATTATTATTAAAAAGAATTGTTTATATGTAAAATTATTTGTCAGATATGTTGATGATTGTTTATTTGTAGTTGAGAATGATAAATTGAAGGAATTTGTAAATGAGTTTAATTGTTTTGATCCTTCTATAAAATTTGTGTTAGAAGGAGGGGGGTTAGATTTTGGTAAGTTAAAATTTTTAGATCTTTTGGTGATTAGAAATATAGAAACTAATTGTTTATTGTGCAGTCATTTAGTTAAAAGTAAAGAATTAAGATCTATAATTAAACCTGATAGCTATCAGTCTGTATCTCATAAAGTAGCTGCTTTAAGGAATTATTGTCATAGGAATATTAAATTAAATAATTCTTGTGGGGTAGCTTTGTTTCAGAAATATCAATTTTATAAAGATTATTTGAGTGTTGGATACTCTGATAAATTTGTTAAAAGTATTTTATTTAATAGTAATATTTGTAAGGATGTAAAGGTTAAAGAAAAATATGATTTTATTTCTTTGCCATTTAAATTGTCTTCTTATAAAATTGTGTGTAGAAATAGTAAATTATTTGGAAATAAGAAAATTGCTTGGAAAAGGGGTGTTACATTGAATAATTTATTAAATAATACAAAAGAAGTTTTTGATAGAAGGACTATTCCTGGTGTGGTATATTTTATTCCTTGTTTATTTTGTAAGAAGGTTTACATAGGTCAGAGTAGTTTGAGTTTAAATGAAAGAATAGAGGTTCATAAAAGTAGAGTTAAAAATAGATATCTTAGTTCTGCTTTGTATGTCCATGAAAAAGATACAGGCCACACTATTGATTTTGATGAAGCTAAGGTTGTCTTCTTTGAGAGAAATGAAATCAAAAGAAGAATTAAAGAGTCTTTATTATTGAAAATTTATTATTCTGAAGCAATTAACTTATTTAAAAGTTCTTTTAATATTAAGGGTGGATGGGAAGTGAATGGATTTGTGGGTAGTTTTTAATAGTATATATAATGTGTGGTTTTTTTGTAGTTCTTTACACTTGAAAAGTCTGCTTGTAGCAATGAAACCTTAGGTTGTGTTTTAATATTATTTTTATGCTGGTCTGGTTCAATTTTAGATTTGGGGTAGTTTTGATTTTATATTGACTAGTTTAGCTTTATGCTTGTAATGTTTATATATATATATATATATATATATATATATATATATATATATATATATATATATATATATATATATATATATAAAAAAAAATAAAGACTTATAAATCAATAAATAATATAATATTTCAACCAGAGGACTGGTTTTCATCAGAAAGAAAAAAATACACAGTAAAATGGCGATAATCAAAAATTACAGATTTGGTAAAAGATTAAAAATTAACAAACCCCCCCTGATTGGTCACAAAATCTAACACAGCAGAATATCTACCCAATCAATGACAAAATTCAAACAAAAAAAAAAAAAAAACTACATTCCCTCCTAATCAAGCTTAAATTCTATTTAAATTAAAATAAATATAAAAATAAAAATAAAAATAAAAATAAAAAATCCAAAATTAAAAATTAAAATATACATATGTGCATACATAGAAAAATTAAACTATGCTCACACACAAAAAATAGCTGTGCTCACATTAATATTCATTAAAAATTATATATATATATATTGTTTATATATATATATATATATTGTTTATCTAGAGAGAGTGAGAAAAATATTTACTTCTCTTATATTTTAAAAACAATTTTAATATATATTATTAAAGAGGTGAATATGCAGACATTTTATCAAATATATATATATATTGGAATGACTGAATTATTTTCTTATATAAAAGAAAATTTGATATAAGCCTTTTTCATTTTTGTAGTTTTGTATAGAAATGAACTTGTCCACTTTGAATACAAATGCAGGTTTGATCTTTATTGCTTAAATATGTTGTGCTCTCTCTAATAATAGGATAGTTGTCATTTTAAATGATTAATGATCATTTGGCATGTATATTTTGGTGGGTCTGTTGATACATTAAGGGTCTTGCAGTGTAAAATGGAGTATGTATATCTCCACTGTTATTGTTGGTATTGTTTTATCTTGCTATAATTTGAGAATGATTAGTGACAGCTTTTAGCTGATAGGATGTTCCAATAGAATGGAATCCCATATATTAATATTAATATGGTGCATAGGCTGATAGAGTGTCACCTATTGCTGATTTCATGAGAGAAAAGATTGGTAGAGGCTGAGTGGTAATTAATGCTCGTTAGCATAAATAATACTAGAAAGAAAGGATGTCCATCGTTTGAGTTATATTCTTTTCATGGTGAGGCAAAGCCCACACACATATGTATACCCATTAAGAGGTAGTAAAATCAACCAGATTATTACACAACTGTCATGTTGCTTTTTTAAAGCCTCCCTTTTTCATGTTAAATTCCTCATGATAATATAGAGATAGTTTTTTCACCATACATGGTGAAGTATAATAGATCAAAATCATATAGCAAGTATAAAAATAATGTTAGATTTAGGAACACCCATCTAGCATAGTGTTTTCTTAATTGAAATAGTGTTTATGATGCTGTATGATCAACATCAGTTATAGACAGACCAAACCAAGATCTATTTGTAATTGTAGAAATTTTTAGATATAAAATAAGAGATGCACATTAGCAGTGGATTCATCTTTATCAAATAATAATTTGACAATAGATTGGGAAGATCAGTTGAGTATTCAACAATTAAGTGTGGACATAGATAATGTTCATGAGATCTAGGTGTATTTGACTTTTGATGTCTATTCTTATTTTAATGCACTAAACTCATTAATTTCAAATTTAAATAAGTTAGTAATTGCACAGAATATGTTAATTGCCCGTATCATATTCTGATAAAAGAAAGAGCTTTAGGAGAATGCAATACTTTAAAATTTTTTGAATTCTAAATTTAAACTTGTTGCATATCCTATAGTTCCAAAAACACTGCTAGTTTTGTAATTTAAGTGATAGTCAGGTTAAATAGGTTTTATAATTTTATTCTTCAAAATATGCTAAAGAGTAATAAATGATATTTTGAATATCATTTTATAAGCAGGTTATATCATTTGCTGAGTATATAGTCAATGGGAGACCAGGTATTTTCCCATCCATAAGTTCTTTTAATATATTAGTTTTATTTCATGCCATATCTGTGAATTAAAAATTTGTAAATATTGTAAATAAAGTTTGTTGTATTTAAAATTTTATTTAGTTTCATGTAGTCTTATTGCTAATTACCACACATATACACTATTATTGTTATTGCTATCAACCTATCAGAAGATTATAAATTGAAATCATCATCAACTAATATAGTACTATTAACTATATTATGCTATATCATAATAATTTTGGTAAGTCTTGTAATGTATTGGTACATCTAATGCCTTATCACACAATAATCAAAATGTTAATAACTTAGAGTACTGATTATTTTAAGTAATAGATTAAAAGATAAATATAATATTGATTTGATTGATTTAGTTAAATCCACAGAGCTATCATTCACTGATCTTGATCACATAATTAGTTGAGAAAGGGAATTTGGTAAGTTATTGTATTTATTTATTAAAAAGTCATTCCCAGTCGTAAATTTTAAAGTTTATATTAGTTATAAAGTTTATGTGTAACTGCTAAATATAGTTCTTAATTTGAGTTTACATTGAGAGCTGTTTTGTGCATTATGTTTGGGTAGTGGTAAAATCCCTCTTACTGACCCAAATATATGTTGTATAACAATTTATAGTGTTTGAACCCTGAGAAGAATTAATTGTTAAGTTTCAAGATAGAATTTAAAATTGTACTAAATTTTATTGCTAGTCAATTATTATAGTTGGACTTGAAATAGATTACTTTCACTGTTTTATAAAAATCAACCAAACTTTAAGATAGAAATTACTTCTTTTGTTATAAATGTATAGTTTGTTTTAACTTCATGATAAATATTCTGGTTGTGTGAATCTTGAAATCCCTATTTTTATTTAGCTTATTTTTTTTACCATTTAATACCATACTAGTTTATAGTTTAAGATTTTAGTCTTCATCACTAACATTGTTCTTCAATTTCATCATTCTTTTAGTTATTCATTCCCATTTGACATTAACTTATTACCATAATTGATTAATCATACATTAACTTTTATTCTTTTATCATCTCAACTATTCATTTACTCTTAGTCTATCATCATCTTAATCAGTCATTATTTCCATACATCTTCAGTTTTTTCCTTTCATTCTTAGACTCATTTCATTCCACTATTTAATTATCACTTCCTTCTATCATCCATTTAGTCATCTACATCATAATTTACTTATCATTTCATTCATAAGTTTAATTTCATAATCATTCCAGACATATAATTATTAGTTATTTATTAGTTGCTGTATATCAAATTTAACTCATCACCTTTTGTTTGTGTGGATTTTAAGGCCGGTTTGACCAGAAGTTATTATCTTTATTAGTCACCTTGTGATCTTCTTTAGATCTATAGTTTCATGCTAGTTTTATTCAATACAGGAATCATTTCATTAGTTTTATATTTTGTTTCTTCATGCTTATATTCTTAATAATGAGAGTATGACAGGTTGTATAGGAGAATTTAATCACTAAAATGTGTGATATGAGTCATTGGTGACCAGTTAGATCTAAAAGCTAGGTTACAGTTGTGATTATGATGCTTAAAACATGTGGTATGACTCATTTATATCACAGCAATCTGGTAGAAGGGTACTATATATATATATATATATATATATATATATATATATATATATATATATATATATATATATATAAATTAAAGTGTGCTAATAACTCTAAACAAGCTTCTTTTTTTTTTATTTATGATAAATGCTACTACAAGAGAAGGCATTCAAATCATTTTTATCTTGGATTGTCCCCATCCCCAGACCGGTTTCGACCTATGGGTCTCTTCAGTGAGGAGTTGGGACATTAGATCTAAAAAACCAACTCAAGCAAAGCATTTATCTAAAAGATAATTGTTAGAAGAAGATCTGAAACTTTTAGACATCTACATGTCTTTAAAGTCAGCTCTCCAACTGAAAAAATCATATGGGCTGAACTTAATTCAGATACTCCATATATTAGTAGGCTAAGCTCTTTAATTTAGCTAAAGCCACAACAGCAAAATAATAATAGTAATAATAACAAGTCAGATGTCACATGACTTATATATAGCTTGCACTTACAAATATGTAAAATTAAGAGTGTGCTAATAACTCTAAACAAGCTTTTTTTTTATTTATGATAAATGCTACTACAAGAGAAGGCATTCAAATCATTTTTATCTTGGATTGTCCCCATCCCCAGACCGGTTTCGACCTATGGGTCTCTTCAGTGAGGAGTTGGGACATTAGATCTAAAAAACCAACTCAAGCAAAGCATTTATCTAAAAGATAATTGTTAGAAGAAGATCTGAAACTTTTAGACATCTACATGTCTTTAAAGTCAGCTCTCCAACTGAAAAAATCATATGGGCCTGAACTTAATTCAGATACTCCATATATTAGTAGGCTTAGCTCTTTAATTTAGCTAAAGCCACAACAGCAAAATAATAATAGTAATAATAACAAGTCAGATGTCACATGACTTATATATAGCTTGCACTTACAAATATGTAAAATTAAGAGTGTGCTAATAACTCTAAACAAGCTTTTTTTTTTTTTTATTTATGATAAATGCTACTACAAGAGAAGGCATTCAAATCATTTTTATCTTGGATTGTCCCCATCCCCAGACCGGTTTCGACCTATGGGTCTCTTCAGTGAGGAGTTGGGACATTAGATCTAAAAAACCAACTCAAGCAAAGCATTTATCTAAAAGATAATTGTTAGAAGAAGATCTGAAACTTTTAGACATCTACATGTCTTTAAAGTCAGCTCTCCAACTGAAAAAATCATATGGGCCTGAACTTAATTCAGATACTCCATATATTAGTAGGCTTAGCTCTTTAATTTAGCTAAAGCCACAACAGCAAAATAATAATAGTAATAATAACAAGTCAGATGTCACATGACTTATATATAGCTTGCACTTACAAATATGTAAAATTAAGAGTGTGCTAATAACTCTAAACAAGCTTTTTTTTTTTTATTTATGATAAATGCTACTACAAGAGAAGGCATTCAAATCATTTTTATCTTGGATTGTCCCCATCCCCAGACCGGTTTCGACCTATGGGTCTCTTCAGTGAGGAGTTGGGACATTAGATCTAAAAAACCAACTCAAGCAAAGCATTTATCTAAAAGATAATTGTTAGAAGAAGATCTGAAACTTTTAGACATCTACATGTCTTTAAAGTCAGCTCTCCAACTGAAAAAATCATATGGGCCTGAACTTAATTCAGATACTCCATATATTAGTAGGCTTAGCTCTTTAATTTAGCTAAAGCCACAACAGCAAAATAATAATAGTAATAATAACAAGTCAGATGTCACATGACTTATATATAGCTTGCACTTACAAATATGTAAAATTAAGAGTGTGCTAATAACTCTAAACAAGCTTTTTTTTTTTTTTATTTATGATAAATGCTACTACAAGAGAAGGCATTCAAATCATTTTTATCTTGGATTGTCCCCATCCCCAGACCGGTTTCGACCTATGGGTCTCTTCAGTGAGGAGTTGGGACATTAGATCTAAAAAACCAACTCAAGCAAAGCATTTATCTAAAAGATAATTGTTAGAAGAAGATCTGAAACTTTTAGACATCTACATGTCTTTAAAGTCAGCTCTCCAACTGAAAAAATCATATGAGCCTGAACTTAATTCAGATACTCCATATATTAGTAGGCTAAGCTCTTTAATTTAGCTAAAGCCACAACAGCAAAATAATAATAGTAATAATAACAAGTCAGATGTCACATGACTTATATATAGCTTGCACTTACAAATATGTAAAATTAAGAGTGTGCTAATAACTCTAAACAAGCTTTTTTTTTTTTTATAAATAAAAAAAAAAAAAAGCTTGTTTAGAGTTATTAGCACACTCTTAATTTTACATATTTGTAAGTGCAAGCTATATATAAGTCATGTGACATCTGACTTGTTATTATTACTATTATTATTTTGCTGTTGTGGCTTTAGCTAAATTAAAGAGCTAAGCCTACTAATATATGGAGTATCTGAATTAAGTTCAGGCCCATATGATTTTTTCAGTTGGAGAGCTGACTTTAAAGACATGTAGATGTCTAAAAGTTTCAGATCTTCTTCTAACAATTATCTTTTAGATAAATGCTTTGCTTGAGTTGGTTTTTTAGATCTAATGTCCCAACTCCTCACTGAAGAGACCCATAGGTCGAAACCGGTCTGGGGATGGGGACAATCCAAGATAAAATGATTTGAATGCCTTCTCTTGTAGTAGCATTTATCATAAATAAAAAAAAAAAAAAAGCTTGTTTAGAGTTATTAGCACACTCTTAATTTTACATATTTGTAAGTGCAAGCTATATATAAGTCATGTGACATCTGACTTGTTATTATTACTATTATTATTTTGCTGTTGTGGCTTTAGCTAAATTAAAGAGCTTAGCCTACTAATATATGGAGTATCTGAATTAAGTTCAGGCCCATATGATTTTTTCAGTTGGAGAGCTGACTTTAAAGACATGTAGATGTCTAAAAGTTTCAGATCTTCTTCTAACAATTATCTTTTAGATAAATGCTTTGCTTGAGTTGGTTTTTTAGATCTAATGTCCCAACTCCTCACTGAAGAGACCCATAGGTCGAAACCGGTCTGGGGATGGGGACAATCCAAGATAAAAATGATTTGAATGCCTTCTCTTGTAGTAGCATTTATCATAAATAAAAAAAAAAAGCTTGTTTAGAGTTATTAGCACACTCTTAATTTTACATATTTGTAAGTGCAAGCTATATATAAGTCATGTGACATCTGACTTGTTATTATTACTATTATTATTTTGCTGTTGTGGCTTTAGCTAAATTAAAGAGCTTAGCCTACTAATATATGGAGTATCTGAATTAAGTTCAGGCCCATATGATTTTTTCAGTTGGAGAGCTGACTTTAAAGACATGTAGATGTCTAAAAGTTTCAGATCTTCTTCTAACAATTATCTTTTAGATAAATGCTTTGCTTGAGTTGGTTTTTTAGATCTAATGTCCCAACTCCTCACTGAAGAGACCCATAGGTCGAAACCGGTCTGGGGATGGGGACAATCCAAGATAAAAATGATTTGAATGCCTTCTCTTGTAGTAGCATTTATCATAAATAAAAAAAAAAGCTTGTTTAGAGTTATTAGCACACTCTTAATTTTACATATTTGTAAGTGCAAGCTATATATAAGTCATGTGACATCTGACTTGTTATTATTACTATTATTATTTTGCTGTTGTGGCTTTAGCTAAATTAAAGAGCTTAGCCTACTAATATATGGAGTATCTGAATTAAGTTCAGGCCCATATGATTTTTTCAGTTGGAGAGCTGACTTTAAAGACATGTAGATGTCTAAAAGTTTCAGATCTTCTTCTAACAATTATCTTTTAGATAAATGCTTTGCTTGAGTTGGTTTTTTAGATCTAATGTCCCAACTCCTCACTGAAGAGACCCATAGGTCGAAACCGGTCTGGGGATGGGGACAATCCAAGATAAAAATGATTTGAATGCCTTCTCTTGTAGTAGCATTTATCATAAATAAAAAAAAAAAAAAGCTTGTTTAGAGTTATTAGCACACTCTTAATTTTACATATTTGTAAGTGCAAGCTATATATAAGTCATGTGACATCTGACTTGTTATTATTACTATTATTATTTTGCTGTTGTGGCTTTAGCTAAATTAAAGAGCTTAGCCTACTAATATATGGAGTATCTGAATTAAGTTCAGGCCCATATGATTTTTTTCAGTTGGAGAGCTGACTTTAAAGACATGTAGATGTCTAAAAGTTTCAGATCTTCTTCTAACAATTATCTTTTAGATAAATGCTTTGCTTGAGTTGGTTTTTTAGATCTAATGTCCCAACTCCTCACTGAAGAGACCCATAGGTCGAAACCGGTCTGGGGATGGGGACAATCCAAGATAAAAATGATTTGAATGCCTTCTCTTGTAGTAGCATTTATCATAAATAAAAAAAAAAAAGCTTGTTTAGAGTTATTAGCACACTCTTAATTTTACATATTTGTAAGTGCAAGCTATATATAAGTCATGTGACATCTGACTTGTTATTATATATATATATATATATATATATATATATATATATATATATAGAGAGAGAGAGAGAGAGAGGGGGGGAGGAGAGAGAGAGAATTAAATTTATATGGTTTATTATTATAATAATGAATAGTAAGAAAACACAATATGTATTAAATTGAAATACACTTTAACTTTTGACATTATTAACAAATTATCAATTACTACTAATTAACAATTCCTGAGGCTAGGCAACATTTTAAAATAAAGATATAATAGCATTTTTTTGGAGAGAATGAATCCTTCTTTTCTTCAAATCCAAGTTCTTATAAGGATTTTATTATCTCCTCATTTTTATTCATTATTATAATAACAATCCATATAAACATTAATTCTTCATATACAACTCTCTGGAAAGGCTAAAAATATTTTTGGAATGTCAAAAAATATGTGATTCTTTCACATTCTCACATCTATAAAAATAGCTTTCTAGATTTAAATCCATATAAAACTTGCATTTGAAGTAAAAGAGAACTCATTTTACCTCAAAACCCAACAAAAGAGCTATTATAGTGTAAAGGTCAAATTTTTACATTCGCACAACAAAACCCAGAGTTTTAGTAAATCATCACAAGACTGACCAGCATAAGGTGGTGATAACCATGTGTCTGACATAGCCACAGTTCCTTTACTAATGCTCAAAGATTTACTACCTTGTGGATGACACCTATGAGACCACAGCAGTATTCTCTTTAATCACATGCCAGCAGTAGCACATTGGTAAAGCATAAGACTATAGGAAACTGACATTTTAAACAGTATAGCTATATAGATCTTGGACATAATTTTCAAATAAGAATGTGATCCTTAACAACTACTAGATAACTAATCAATAATGACTTAACAATGAGCAACATTGAGACACTAAGCAGACATTAAATTTAAATTAATTTAATGAAAGCCAAATATTTGAATAATAAAATTAATAAATGAAAATAATAATTACAATGATTATACAGATTGTTTCACTCACAGGTGATTAAGTTAGGGATTCAAATTAAAATTTAAGTTTTTGTTCACAGTCAGGTGATGATTTTGTCTATAATCATTTATGGTTTACTGAAGTACAGGTAGTTTTGATTTACATATATTTATGACATTTTAAATCACTCACAGGTGATGTTAATTTTCTGGTTACAAATCAATTAATTTATTCTACTTGTCATATATATGTATATCATTCACAGGTGATGATTTTGGATATAAGCATTTATAGTTTAAAAGGTGTTGATTCTAGAGCATGAGTTTCTGGATGTTCCATAAACAAATTAGCTATTACTTTTGAAATATGAAAACCCATAGAAGTACCAAAGGTTTGTTGATAATGTGGTCCATTATACAAAAAATATATATGTTTAAAAAACACTGTTTAACCAAAACAAAATTATAGAAGGTAAAATGCATCATTGACAAATGATATTCAAAGCTTTATCAACAGGAATATTTGTAAATAAAGTGACAACATTGAAACTGACCAAAATATCGTCTGTATTAACTTTTTTTTAAAGAAACCACATGTATTGAGTTTTTTGTACATGACTTAATAAATGGGAATGTAGGTTTTATTAAATCAGATAGAAACCTAGCTGAATTGTGAGTAGGTGATCCTGTTGCACTTACTATTGGATAAAGAGCAGCATCTGCTTTATATATTTCAGGAAGCCCACAAAATTCTGGACAAATACAACATCTCTTACAAAGAATAGGTGATTTATTAATGATTGAATTAATAGTTCTTTTGTAAATAAGTTGTAAGATCTCTTATATTTTATATAAATTTTATTATTTATTTAAGGTAGGATTTCATTATTATATGTGTCATGTTCTATGACCACTACCACCATAGCATTATCTTTATCAGACGGAAGTATAACAACTGATTTATTTAATTTTAGGTTGTGTAAAACAAGTCTTTTTGTTGACATATTATCCCTACGAGATTTAGCTTTTTAAAAAACATTACAAATTTCTGCCCTAGCTATATTGGCTGTTGAAGTATCTATTTTTTCAAGAGTCAATTCAAAATCACAAAGATTTTTTTTTTAAAATGATGTCTGAGAAGGTTTTATTGCAATATGAAACCATTCTCTAAAATTGAAAATCATCTGTATAAAGTACTTTGTTTGGTAAATTATAAACATTTTTTTATTATTTTGATGCATAATTATTGAAAAAGTTATTTTTAATTAACACATTTTTTTTTGCTTGGCTGTTTTAAAATTTGAATCATTCATTGCTCTAAAATTTTGCAATATAATCAAACTTATTCCACAATAGCAAATGTCTCCTATTGCTAAGAAATAAACATAAATGCAGCAGAAATTTATCACTTTTGTCTATTTTTTGTTGAGTTTCTTTAATAAAAAAATTTGAATGATTTTGTTCTTTCATTTTAAAATATTTTTAATCTTGTTATTTTCATTAAGGAATGCAATGCTACAAGTGGGTATAATGTTTTGTTCTTAGATGCCAATAGAAAAGATAAATCATCTAGTAACTTATACATACTTTTTAATGCATGTTCTTTCAAATTCGAAGTTTCTTAAAATCTTATATTTGGCATTTCACATTTGTTATCTGGAAACATGATAAAAATAAATTGGAAGATTTTTTGTCACATTTAAATAATATTCCATCCTAATATTACATTTACAATGGAAATAGAATCTTATGCCAAACTTCACTTTTTTGGTGTTTTTGTTATCAAGAAACAAAATATTTTTTTTTATCATTCTCAGTTTTCAGAAAAACTTCATATAATGACAGGCACCTCTAATTTTCATCTCAATATCCAGTCTAGATTTTTTCTGTAGCCAAAACAAAAGAAAAAAGTACATCATATATATATATATATATATATATATATATATATATATATATATATATATATATATATATATATAGATAGATAGATAGATAGATAGATAGATAGATAGATAGATAGATAGATAGATAGATAGATAGATAGATAGATAGATAGATAGATAGATAGATAGATAGATAGATAGATAAATAGATAGATAGATAGATAGATAGATATAGATATAGATATAATACTGTAAAATATTTGGTTACTAATCTATATATGCCATTTTGTTTACTATTACTTAATACCAATAGTTAGCATTTACTTTATTATGTGAACATTGTTAGGGAAAAATAATAATTCTAAATTATTTCTTCCATGAGTACTTCATGTGATCCTTAATTTAGCGCTTACTATAAATCAAAGGTAAGGCTTTGGTTGAGAAATAGTCATTGATGTTAGCATAAAGCTTAGGAGTGCTATTAAAAATTTTGGCAAATTATCTTAGATATAAAGATAGGAAAACGATGAAACTTTCCTTATGATACTCATCAGCTTGAACTTAGATTGTGATATGATCATTGACCAGCTTTCATATAGACACTGTTTCTGAGATATGAAGAATATAGAAAAATATGTCAGTATTGTCTATCATTATCATCATCATTAACTTAATCATGAAAGCTAGAAAGAGGATTATATTTCTTTTTAATACTATTATGCTCATTTGTTGCAATAAAAATTCATGTCACTATCCATTCACAGACCATTACATTAAATAAAATGTAAAGAGTGACTGGCAGACAAATAGATAAATAATCAGATATATTTATGAACAGTTTGTTAGAGAGATAGATGAATAGATAGATAGGTAGAGAGATAAGTAGGTAGATAGGTAGATAGATAGGTAGACAGGCAGATAGATAAATAGATAGATATATAGATAGATAAATAGATAGATAGATAGATAGATAGATAGATAGATAGATAGATAGATAGATAGATAGATAGATAGATAGATAGGTAGGTAGGTAGGTAGGTAGATAGATAGATAGATAGATAGATAGATAGATAGATAGATAGATAGATAGATAGATAGATAGATAGATAGATAGATAGATAGATAGATAGATAGATAGATAGATAGATAGATAGATAGATAGATAGATAGCCTCACAAATATAATTCAGATAAATGGTAAATTGTTAAATAAAATTATTGATTTATGGATTATTATATTAATAGAAAAATCGTTTAACAACCTGATAGATGTATACTTAGATATGTAAATAGACTGGAAAATAGATTATAAGCAGGATTAATGGATAGATAGGTGGATTGCTAGTTTAGTGAATACATAGTTACATTCACTGATTAGTAAAAAATATATCTACATAATTTTTAATACCCTACACGTATTGAAAAACTTTTACAATGCTTTATTTTGATATTGACGTTTACATGCTAGTATTAAATTTAGAAAAGGAAAGATATTACATTTACATGTAACGACTATAAATATATATATATATATATGATGAGGAACTAGATAAGTTATCGAAAAGATTTTGTATATATGTACGAATTACTCTATAATAAATTTAATTTTTACTGTTAACATTAAAGTAAATAGATGAGAAAAACATTTTTTTAAAAAAAACATAATTATTATTTCATTCTCTCAAGGAATAAAATATTGCCGCAGTAGGAACATTGTTATCACAAAATGTAACAAGAAATTGAATACAACACCCCCTGTTAAGTATATCATTAAATTTAAAAATATTTTTATAATATTTTTTATGTATTTCATAATTACTATATATATATATACTGATTTATTTAAGATATGAAAATTTATACATCATTTCTTTTTATATATATTAAATAAATAATAAGAGGAAACAGCCCACATGTAATGAATATGGCTAACGCATTTCGAAAAAATGAAAATAAAGAAAAGAAAAACTGAGAAAAATAAATTCTTCTACAAGTGACCTTTGCAATGGCTATACAAACCAATCTTCTAATTACAAGTAGCTTCACATACTGAATAAGCTGTTCCATTTTTCTGGTTAATTGATATTTTATTATGCTAACTTTTAACTTTTTCGGCAGAAACTTATTTTTCTAAAATTTTTCACCCTAAGTCTATTTGTAGCTCTTCAACCTATTCTATTTTCTGTCATATCCTCCATAGCAAAACTAAATATTATAAAAAAATAATTATTAATACCTCATATTATCGTCTAATAGAAGTCTTACAAAACATTAAAACTGAATATCATTCACTTAACAAAGCAAAATACTAAATATGACGTACTTCATCTTGATGCGTTTTTTTTCAAACTGGCAATTCACTCCATTCTGCACATATAATTTCTTCTACAAACAGTTATACACACAGGAATGTGTGAGTAATTTAAATATCAAGTGTTAGTCAAAGTCAGTCTTAAAAATTCTAATACATTTTTTAAAACTTATAACTAGAAATTATAGATGACTCTTAAACTAACTTATGCTAACAATTCATGATTAAATACGTATGTATTAAAATCCCATCTCAAAAAAAAATCATAGATCCTCGACATTTATTAAGGTTGGACTCTATTAATAAACATAATCATATCTCTAACTTTTTATCTGGAAAAAAATTATGAATACCAATAATTACAATTACTAATTTTATATCAGATTTAGTATTAGTTTTTTTATTTTTTTTATTGAATGGATGCTTAATCTTATTAGGCAGTTTTAGTTAAAATAGCATTACTTTCCCACACAATGGCATATATATATATTCTAACCTAACGTTTGTATATCACTTCCGGGCAATATAATATTAAACAAAAATGGGTTAGCTCAGTTACAGATTACATTTGTTAAAATGCAAATAGTTAATAAATAAAATATCCTGTATTAATATTAATACATTCTATTATCAAAATAATAAAAAGGTTCAGTTTATAAACTAAATAAATAAATATTTATTATTTCATGAGACTTGGAAGTGAAAATACAGATGACAAGAACGATTACATTGAGCCAACATTCCACAGGATACTACCTCAATGGCATAAAAATACTATCCCCCCTATTACTATCTCAAATAAATAAACTAGTAGCATTCTTACGACTTTAATAAATCCTACTCATTAAGATTAAACTAATACTCAAATCTTAATCTCTTATCTACTATAATTTAACTCAATAAAATCCCAGGTTTATAAAATTATTCTATGTTAATTAAAAATCACTGTAGCAAAACATGATAAGGGATTTTTATGTCATACTCTACAACACTTAACTACTAATAATAACAAATAATAATAATAATAATAATAATAATAATAATAATAATAATAATAATAATAATAATAATAATAATAATAATAATAATAATAATAATAATAATAATAATAATAATAATAATAATAATAATAATAATAATAATAATAATAATAATAATAATAATAATAATAATATTCTTCATTGTATGAACTAATTCTGTGTATCTTTACTCTTCACTATAATTTTATTACTATAATAAAATAATAAAATATTATAATATAATATTTTATCTTCATATAATAATGTAATAAATATGTGGTAGTATTAGGTAATCTGAAAAATATATTTGTGGCAATTAATAGCATATAATTCAAGGTACTATTATGATCCTTAGAAGTATGATGGCTGCAGAAAGGAGTTTTGCTATTAACTGAAAGGAGACCCTTTGATTCCTCTTGGAGGCCTTAAAGGAACCGAGCAGGGCAAATTCCAAATGTCCACTCCATATGTTCTTGTCGTTGCAGCTATTATTACTATGTGATTATTCATATAGTATATGAACATGGATGGGCTGCTCACCAACATGCATTAGCCAGCATGGTGAGTTTATTGGCTTTTTACCTCTGAGTTTAAGATCAAGAAACACCATGGTCTTTCTTCTCAGTGCCTGATAAGGCAGAATGAATGTTTGTGTAAATGATAAATATTTTCCCAATACATATATACAATTATGACAGACAAAAATAAAGCATGGCTCTTATTCCCAGGAGGCTGTAAAGTCACCAACCAAGGCAGTGGTTGGTGGCCGAAGGCGGAGGGTGCTAAGAATCCCCTGATTGTGGACCCAGGCTGCCATTTGATGATGACTTTTTATTTAGGTACTTACAACTGCAGATCACTTTCAAGTGAAGGAAGATTGCAAGAATTAGAAGAAGAACTCTCTTATATTAAATGGGACATTATTGGACTTTGTGAAGTTAGAAGAAAAGGTGAAGAGACAATTGATTTAAAAAGTGGACATATACTCTATTATAAAGGCACAAATATTGGAAATACAAGTGGAGTAGGATTCATTATAAATAAAAAGTGGAAGAACAATATTGTGGAGATTGATGGTGTATCGGACAGAGTGGCAAGATTAGTTATACAACTTAATAGCAGATACCAAATGCAGATAATTCAGGTTTATGCCCCAACAAGTTCTCATAGTGATGAAGTAGTAGAAGATTTTTATATGGATGTACAAAAGGCTTTTGATCAGAGTAAACACCATTTTAAAATTGTTATGGGAGACTTTAATGCTAGAATTGGTAAAAAAAATGAAAGATGAAAGTGCTGTGGGTAATTTTGGTTATGGTAATAGAAATGAGAGAGGACATAGACTTGTGGAGTTTGCAGAAAAAGAAAAACTTTATATTATGAATTCTTTTTTTGAGAAAAATGTTAAAAGGAAATGGACATGGAAGCATCCAAATGAAGGTACAGCAGAATTGGATTATATTTTGACTAACAGGAAATACATATTTCAAGATTGTAATGTTCTTAATAAATTTAACACAGGAAGTGATCATCGATTAGTAAGGTGTAAGATATGTGTTAATGTAAAACTAGAGAGACAAAAATTATTAAGAAAAACAATATTTACAGTTGATATTCCTAATCTTCAGAAACATTCTAATGAATTTAAATTAGAACTTACAAATAGGTTTCAAGTATTAGTAGATTTTGAACATGATTCAGATTTGAATGAAATTAATATGAAAATAACTGATACACTTTTGAAAACTGCAACAAAGATAGCTGGTAGAAAGAAACAGCAATTGACCAATAAAATTTCTACTGAGACTAGAGAATCTATGAAGAAAAGAAGGAATATGAAGATATACAAAAATGATGCATTAAAAAGAATTGAATATCTCGAATTTTGTAAAATGGTGCGGAAAAGAGTTGAAAATGATATAAGAAAGTATAACTGTGAACTAGCAAGGAAAGCTGTAGAAGAAAATAAAAGTCTTAAGAATGTAAAACAACATTTTGGTATTGGTAGGAAATTTATATCTGCAATAAGAAAAAAAAGATGGAATTATTACTAAAAGGAGAGATGACATCATGAAATTGGTAGAAGATTTTTATCAAGAATTATATAGTAATAAAGAACAAGTACCTCCTATATCTATTACATCTTCCAAATTGCCCAGAATTTTAAATGAAGAAGTGAGACATGCAATTAAATGTATGAAGAAAGGAAAGGCTCCAGGTAATGATGGAATTATAATTGATATATTAAAAGAAGCAGGTGAAGAAATAGAAATTTTTTTAGCAAAGTTATATACCAAATGTCTAAATGATAAAGATGTACCGGATGATTGGAAGAATGCAGTAATAATATTAATATTTAAAAAAGGTGATAAAGAAGATATTAGAAATTACAGACCTATCAGCCTTTTATCAGTTTTATATAAAATTTTTACCAAGATAATTACTACTCGTCTACAGAGAACATTGGATTTCCACCAACCAAGAGAACAAGCTGGATTTAAAAGTGGTTTTAGTACAGTAGATCATATCCAGGTATTGAGAGAAGTTATAGAAAGGACAAATGAATATGAGTTGCCATTATGTTATGGATTTGTAGATTATGAAAAGGCATTTGATTCTATAAACATTTCTTCAGTGATTAAAGCATTAGATCATCAAGGTATAGATCCAGGATATTGTCATATTTTAAAGAATATTTATAAAAATGCAACAGCAACAATTAGATTACATAATGACACTGGGAAAGTCAACATTGAGAAAGGTGTAAGACAAGGTGATTCCATATCTCCAAAACTTTTTACAGCAGTGCTGCATGAAGTATTTTGTGGATTAAAATGGGAAACTAAAGGAGTGAAAGTAAATGGTGATTATTTAAGTCATTTAGATTTTGCAGATGATGTAGTTGTTTTTGCAAATAATGCTTCCGATCTGCAGGAAATGTTGCAGGAATTATCAGGTGAAAGTAGGAAAGTAGGACTAAAGATAAATGTTAAAAAGACTAAAGCAATGTTTAATCGATTTGCTCAAATATGAAAATAAAGATTGATTATGATGAATTAGAAGAAGTTAACAGTTACAAATACCTTGGTCAGATTATTAATACAGATGGAAACATAATGGAGGAAATTAATCATAGAATTAAACTTGGTTGGAGTGCTTTTGGTATAAATAACTTGATACTAAAAGGAAATATGCCTATGTGTTTGAAAAGGAAGGTTTTTAACAAATGTGTTTTACCAGTTCTTACTTATGGATCTGAGACTTGGACACTTAATAGAAGAGCAATTCAGAGACTTCAGACCACTCAAAGAAGTATGGAGAGATGTATGTTGGGAGTAACAAGAAGAGATCGTAAACGCAATGTATGGGTAAGAGAACAAACAGGTGTTACTGACCTCATTGAAAAAATTAAAAGATTGAAGTGGATTAGGGCTGGTCATATTGTTAGAAGAGATGATAATAGATGGACAATTGAAATTTTAAACTGGATTCCAAGAGATTGTAAAAGACCCAGAAAGAGACCACATGTGAGATGGATGGATGAAATAAGAAAGTGTGCAGGGGTGATGTGGAGAAGAGAAGCTAAAGATCGGAGAAGATGGATTAAACTTGGAGAGACCTTCATCCTGCAGTGGATTGATAATGGTTGATAATGATGATGATGACTATTATGATAATTAATTTATGCCCATAAGATAATGTAAAATGTGATTACTTAAATAAATAAATACCAAGAAAACATTCGAATTCTTAAAATAATTCTTTATTTATTTCTTTGCAAAAAAAAAAAAAAAATTATGTTTGATGTAGTAACTCTGTGTTTTAGATGCCTTGTGATGGGAAAAATAAATAACCATAACACACAAATTTGAAAAAACAAATTTAACAAAGTTTTATTATAACACTAAAACAAAATAACAATTTATTTACAATATTTACATTTTAACATCTTAACTTTGCACCGTTATACATTTTTTTATTTTGAACCTAGTTAAGTCTTCACTCTGACTTAAAGTAATAATAATAAAACAATACAATTTTATTGATCCCTTTATGATCAATCTTATGATAAAATTACATTTATTTATACTTATTTAAAATATATTATATCTTTAACTATTATTTAACTATGCTTCTGTTATTAAAAAAACATCTATTGAAACATAATATGGAAAAACAAAATAACAATAATAATCGAGCATGGATATTTTTCACTAGACAATTCCATTTTTGCAATGTTAAAAGATATCAGATAAAAATATCTATTGATAATTTATTACTATATTCTGTGGATATCGTTGTTCACTACACTATAATTATTAAATACAATATATCCCATTTAATATTACTCTAATACTACATAGGTGTATTCATTGATATATTCCTTATTATTTAATAAGGTGCTTGTATTATAGATAATGATGCCGAAGGATGGCGTCATTTTCACGCTAAAACTATAAAATATGAACATTCACGGGCCATTGATTTTAATAATTTTTCTGTGCTTTTTTGTAATGCGAAAATAAAAACAAAACAAAATCGTGTTTTTTAAATATTATTTTTTTTTAACGTATACAATTTAAATGATAATAATAAATGTAAAATAAAATCAATAAATTACAGTTTGATTCATGTTTTTTATATCATATATTTTTTAAATTGTGTTACGGCTTTTTTTTATTAACTTTCTATCGGATATCAATTTTCTATCGGTTATTTTTTTACTTGTGTTACGGCTTTTTTTTTATCAATTTTCTATCGGATATTTTGGTATACTTGTGTTACAACTTTTTTTGTTGTTGTTTAACTAAAAAAATATAATCATAATAAAAGTAAAAGTTGTTATGGTTAGATTTAGGATTAGTTTAGGGTTGGGCTTAGGGTTAGTTTTAGGGTTAGTTTAGGGTTAGGTTTAGGGTTAATTTTAGGGTTAGTTTTAGGGTTAGGTTTAGGGTTAGTTTTAGGGTTAGTGTTCTGTTTGTTTGTAATGCTAAAATAAAAAATTCAAAATTGTAAGCGTACTCAGACAGAAGAAAGAAACTCAAACTTTTTTAAACAACAAACAAATGTCTTCTTTACTTATTAAACATGGTTATAATATTTGCTTTTTATTAAATTAACAAAAGAACCTGTACATTTGGACTTTTCTTACTGGATATTTTTCTCGTACCGCTCGTTTTTACTTCAAAAATGTACAGATGTTAGAATCTTCTTTGTCTCATTAATGTTACTAACTGTACATTACTTGACACATTACCTAATTGCAACTCAATAAAAACATAAATATTTAACATTTACCCAAATAAAAGTTCAATACAGTACGTTGTAAAAAGTCTTATAATTATTGTTTTAAAACATCTGAACATTTCAATAGTTTAAAATAAAAAAAAATCTAATGAAAACAACATTTCAATAAAATTGAAATACAAACTCTCTCATCAAGCCGTAATTATTTTATAAATTGTGCGAATTCGTAAAATGTAATTGCTGCTTAGTGACATACATGCTGTACTGTGATGCGACATAGCGGCCTGCATTCTGTAGCACAACAAAAAAGTTGTATTGTAGAAAATGTGGGTTCGAACGTGTCGGCCACGGATACAGCATTTTAATGTGTTTTGGCACAAAAACCACGCCATAGAATGGCATCTTTAGCTATAAGATGAGTACCTTTAATAAATATAAAATTGTATCTATGCTTATTGTTTATATCATTTTACTTTCTAACATTACAACTTAAAAATATGCAATGTCCATTAAAAAATGAAATAAAACATTGAAAAGTTATTTAATATTTCAAAAACAATTTTGCTTTGCATATTTTATTCCTGATTTTTATTTTATTTCCAAAATAAAAATCTAAAAATATATTTTATGATTCTTTTTCCTTTTGGATCCATTGGATTTTCAATTTCAATTTATACAAATTATACTTCTTCTTACAAGTAAATAAACTTATCTCATTTAAACAATAGCATATCTTAAACTCTAAATTATCTATTTTTTCTTTTAAAATATACCATACTGTGTGATATAGTTTCTTTGGAAATCTAGATAGCGAATAGATGGGTAGTCAAGGGAAGAAAAACTAGAGTATAACTCATAATACATATCAAATAAAAAATACCATGGCACAGTGTATCTATAAGAAATAGAGGCATGATCTATTCTGTCTAATGCCTCCAATACTATTAATGATGTCAAAGCTATTCCTTCAGCTTTATTGAAACATCAATACTTAAAAAATAGACATGGTCCATAAATAAATATACACCTACAGGGCTTTGTTAACTGTATTGTATAACTAATCAGATTATAAATACTATTCATATTCCCTTATTACATCCTACCTTAATATCATCTCCTGGGTTCATGTTCACCATATTACTACCAAGTCACTATTTTATCATTATTTCCTAAAAGATTTATCAAATCTTACATCAACAAATAACTGACTTGCATATTCAAAATAATAAACAAAAATCAATTATAATTAGAGTGATCTCACTAATCCACAAGAAAAGTCTGCTTACTTTCTTATTTATATTTTAAACACATACAAATTAGTTATATAAATACTTTGAACATCCAATAATATGAAAGTTTTTTAAAATAATCACATAATATTCATCATCATGTTATGTTATATTACTAGTATAAAATTAATGTATGCATATTCCCAAAATAAATCCTAATCTCACAATTTAAAAGTGTTATACAAATGTGTTTCCATATAATTTAACATTCATACGTCCATACATTATAATTCATAGGCAATCTGTAAAAAAAAAATATACATCATAAAATATATCAATATTCATTAACTATTACCAAGTTATATTGACTTGTCATCACTTTTGCAGTCTTCTTTTTCCATCAATTAGATACAACATTGCATACATGAAAACATAATCCATAATTTTATTTAAATGTTCTTATTTAAATTATTAAATTATTCTACTATAAGATAATATTATCAATAAATTAATATTCATGTTCCTACTCTTATAAAAAATAATATTACACTTTAAAAAATTTATAAATAACAAAAAAATCAAGACTATAATTACATATATCTTCAATTGACTCTTCAATTGACGAATGTTCTTGATAAATTTCAAAAATATTTTTATTTTCTCGAGATTTTTTTTTTTTAAATGTTCTCCTCAAGAGCAATTTTTTAAAACTCCCCTGTTGCTATGCGATGAACAAGACAAAACTGTTTCTGGCAGTGGTGAGCGAAGTTTAAAAATGAATAATAAAAAAATAATAATATGACATCTGAAAAATCTTGAAAAATTAAATAAAACAATCATTGATCCATCCTGGAAAAGTTTTATAGAATAATAGTTTATGTTTCTATTGTCCATAATGATGATTATTAAAATCATAACAAAATCATAACTTTTAAAATAATTTTGTGAAGCTTCCATACTATCCTAGAATATTCTATGTCAGTGTAATGATGCATCATGTCTTTTTGGCTTAGCTTAAACTATCTGGATAAACTTTTTGCGCAATATAAAATATTTTTTCATAATTCCATACCTTTATTTACTCATGAATTCCATTCTTTGTAGGTTTCTTCTTTAAGAAAATGTATCGCTATTTATTGCCTATTTTTAGTGGTTTCATTCTTGTCTTAAAATTCAGTTTTTTAAACAATTTTATAAATGTGTATAACCCTATATACCTCAGATTTTTACAACATACACTTTCATAAATATTTTCCATTAAACTTTACTTAAAATAATTTCTTGCAAATATTTATAATGTTTTCCTTCAAAAAGGATATAACATTTTATTTCCATAGCATTGTTTCCATAAAATTTTTATGAACTATACTTGTCATTTTACCTATTAATCATGGACAAGGCTATCTTGTTGTTATATAAAAATATTGCGTATTTTACTTTTAACCAGCAAATAGCTTTTCTATTAAGCTTCTTCTACAATGTCCATAATAATAATTTATTCACTGGATTATTCACAATTATTATATCTATTTTTAAAATTTCCATTAAATACATTTTTCTTATCAGCATTTCCATATTTTTATTGTGAAGGTATATAAGTTTCTGATGAATATTCCTGGTAAAAGAACTTTAAAAATTAGCAATCCATATTAAAATAAAGTTATGAAATATATTTGTTATGATGCTCTATTTGTAAATACTTATAATAAATATCCTATTAATTTGCAAATATATTATGGGAGAGCACTAAAAATTGACTATAATAATAAAATTTAAACTTACTATTACATCAATCACCAACAACACCAATCACCCTTTGATACCCCTATGCAATCAGTATTTATATCCTAGAAAATATCTCATCCTATTGGTGGATTCTTTTCATTTGATACCAAATTTACATAATGTTACATTCTTACACAATTAAATTTCAAAAAATAAAACATGACATATTAAAATTTTAAAATATTTAAAATATTACTTTTAAATCAATTATTACTTTACTAAATTAATTAAATATTTAAAAAGACTTATAAAAATAATATTTAATAATTTATCCCACTTTTAATATTTAATTTATCAATTTTATTTTAAAACAAAATATTTAACTTTATTAACTGTACTCGTCTTATAATCCTATTTAAAACATTTTATATGATAGTTAACTTAATATTTGCTTTTGTGATAGGTAATAATTATATCCAATTCTATAATGCAATTTTAAAATATTTTGAACTTTACTAATCTAAATACTAGCAAGCATGTGTGTATAACCATATATTATACAAGTCACATGACTAATATAACCTAGACAGATTATCCGATTTTCTGTCTGGGAATAATAAATAAATTGCAACACTTGTTGTATTAAATAAAATACAATAATACAAAATTTGGAAGAATAATTTGGAAAATATAGAATTAAATATAACTTTCACTACCATAAAACTTATTTTTAAAATATATGATATTAATTATAATTATTAAATATAATTTATAATTTTAAATATAACATTTATTTAACTATAAGTTTAAGACTATTAAAATTTAACCTTTTAAACATACTTTTAAACATTTATAGCTGCATTATTTATTATGGCCAGCTTTTCCAACCATATGCAATAGTAATTTTAGCTTTATTTAACTGTTCTTAAGTGATTTATCATATTTTTATGCATTATGTAATTTCATTTAGCTTCAAATTGTATCTTTAAAATATTATTACTACAATATAACTATCACATAAAGAGAATATATTCTAAATTTAATTTTTTTTTAATAATTTGCCATGATGAGCTGATTCTGACCTATAGAAAAATATGTATTTTTAATTAGACAAACTGATCAAAAGTTTTACTGCACACAACAATGTTTTAAATTACTGGTCTGAAATTAGATCATTGGAGCATAGCTTAACTGTACTTTTAAGGAAATAAAGGTTTCCTTAAAAATACAGATATACATTGCTTACAAGATCCAATTTTAAGTAAATCCTTGTTTATGTCTATTATGCAATTAAACTAATATAAGTTTAAACTTTTATTATTTATTATTATTGTTGACAAATTTTCAATTTTCACTGGTTTATAATAATTTTTGGCATGTTAACATTTGTATTTAATTTTTGTTTTATTTTTAAAGAGAATACTTGCAAATATGAAATTTTTTTATACTTTGAATAAATGCATAGTGGATTGTTTTTGTTTGAACTTTAATATCTCTTAAAATTTAGTTCACATTTTCTAACCTATTACCTCTATGTATTCAATAAATTGTTAATATGTCTACTATCAAATTGGTTGATTAAAACAAATTTTACTTATGTTAATTCTTTCAGAATTACTTCTAACTATAAAAATCATAAATTTTCCTTTTTTATTTTATTTTATAAAAACAATTTTGTCTTCATTTATAAATATATATTAATGGTTGAATTTTGGTTTTTAATGACTTGTTCTTTCATTGATTTATTCATTTAATTTTTTTAATGCTTTTATTAAAATTAAAAAAAAATAATTGTTTGTTTGTTATCAGTTTATTTGTTAACATTTGACCTTTTTAAGTTAGAATGAAATTTTAAAATTGAGTTTTAATATATTTAAATTCAGTAGAATTGCTTCAAATTCAGTACCCAACTAATTAACCTGGATAATCCATATATGATACTCATCTTTTCAATAGGTCATTTAGTTTTTATTAGATATAAAACAAAGGGTGGGAAAATACTAAAAATATTCAATAATTTCAATGTCACAGTTAAAAATTATTTTTAGAACAGTAATTAGTTTTAAGTAAGATTTCTGAAAAAGTGGTCTAAAAGTGTTTTCATGCCAATTTTAAACAGAAAAGTATCATAGTCATTTCTTATATTTATATAATTATGTACACACCCTAAATATGATGTACACAAAGTCTATAAATATATATACATAAAACTATAAATTATAACTTACTGGAAAAATATCTAATTATATATATATATATATATATATATATGGGGGGGGATATATGTATATATATATATATATATCGATATATATATATATGTGTGTGTGTGTGTGGGGGGGGGGGCATGTGTGTAAAATTGATTTACAGTAAAATTGTTTTTTATTAAGATCAGTTCATTTACTATATAGTTTTGTAATATAAGGTATATGAGCACAGTCTTTCACAAGACCCATGACTCTCCACACTATCTCATTAGACTGATGACCAAAATTTTTATATAAAATGAGTGAAACTTCTTACACAGATATGAATTTATTAATAAGAATTATTTACATTTTATTCAACACCACCAACAGAATAGTAAACAAAAATGAATTAATAAACTTTAAAGAATTAGATTATTTTACAAAGTTTATTTGTAATACATTAAAGATCAGCCTTTTCAAACTATTGTGCATGTGCTTTTTACAAGTGTTAATAATAAATGAATACTTTCACTTTCACTCCCAACACGAGATATAGTATTTATGAAAGAACAAAATGAATCACCTGTTCTTTCCAACTCAAATGCTTATATATGGGCAAATCTTAAATACTGGGAATAAAAGTGTGAGGATAAACCACTCACTTTAAATTACTGTTTACATATCTGAATGCATGACGTTGACAAAATTATTATTAACACTCGTGAAAAGGCATGCACAATAGCTTAAAAAGGCTGATCTTTAATGTATTACAATTATAAACATAGCGCTATATAAATAAATGCTTATTTATAAAGTTTATTTGTGAAAACTGATGCAAACATTCTCAAATAAATGTTATATATAAAGCTTAACTTAACATTCTGAAGATAAAAAAAAAATACAATGATCGAAACAAATGAAAGGATTACAAAAGTTTTCACAATATCTAAACTATATTTAAAGTTGTTGATTCTTTAGTTTATTCCCACAAAGTATAATTTTGATAATATATCTACCAGCCTATCTACTCATCCACTCATTGATATGTTGAGAATATATGTACACATAAATGTATAAAATTATATAAATAAATTTTATATTATTGGTGCAAGTAATTGATACCTCCCAAAATTTTTATTTTAAAAAATGCAAGCAAAATATTTATACACACAAAAAAATTAAGACACATTTTTGAGCACTTCATCTGAAAGTTCTTCTGGGAAAGTTCTTTGATTTACAATCTTTGTGATCAATGAAGTTCATTACAAATGAAGATCAAACTTAGGCATTATTTTCTCAACTTGAATTAATTGTTTTTGCTTGTTAGTAGGATGGTTCATTATTCTAAATCATTGCAATTTGAATAATTTTTAAAGAAATAAATAACTTTTTACTCAGAATTAAGGTATGACAATAATATAATAGTTTATTTTCAAATGAAAATCTTTCTTTATTCGTGAAAGTTTCTCTTTTTTAGTAAATAAAGTTTATAAATGCAATTTATAAGCAGGATTCTTGCTGGATGGGAATGAATTATTTTTTTAAATACATGTGGCATTTGGTCTTAGCAGGAAGATATTAGAAAGTGCTATGTATTCAACCCTTGTCTTTTCAACATTTTCAGCAATGTGTTTTGGTGTTCAAATACAAACAAGAATCTTATGTAAACATCTGATGCTGATTGCAGCTAGTTCAAATGCTAAGTGATTTATTTTATTCTCCATTAATTTACTAACATATTTCATTATTACATTTTGGTATAGTTATTATTATATAAATTATAGAATAAGTGAGACTATGTGGTTTGCATTATCCTTTTATATAAAACCTGGAATAGGTATATACACATTCAATGTTCATGTTATAGAAATTTCTAAAAATATAAATTATTTAACTTTATGTAAAACTTAGCACAGTGGGGACCTAAAATATATACTATTTTATTTACATTTATACATACAATTATTGTAAATTGATTTATTGATTAAGTTTTAAATTATTCTTAAGTTATTCATTTTCTAACATTTTTTAGAATTAAGGTTGTTTTAAAATAAACATTTTAAAGTAAAATATAAATTTCACAGAAACTGAACTCTCCACACAGTAGCACCACTCAATATAAGCAAGAGTAATCAATGGATACAATAAGTTCTGTGCCTTAAATCTTTATCTAGTGTCTACTCATCCTGACTAGTTTTTCACGTTGGTTTTTATTAGATGACAAGATTGGAATCTGAGAGCATTGTGCTTACATCTTAGGATATAATGCAATCCTTCAGCAGCCACATTTTACCTTATTAACTAACTAGAAAACTTTAAGTTTAAAATGAAAACATAATATATGTTTTCAACACAAGCTCATTGGCTTGTATCGTTGTATAGATCTGAACTCAGTTCAGCATCCATACTTTTTGGTATCTTTGGATTTTAATAATGATAGTCACCATAATCATATTGGGAAAGATGAATATTAAACCACTAAATATAATATGGTCACCATTCTTTATGTTTACACAAGCTGTTTCCACAGAGGCTAAACTCTCCATACATTAGTGCTACTCAGTGCAAAGCAGAATAATCAATGGATGCAAGAGGGATCAGTGCATAAATTTCCTATCTATTGCCTATTCATCTAATTTTCCCTAACTAGTTTCTAGCTTCTTGCATCCATTAATTACTCTGGCTTGCAGTTAGTGACACTACTATATAGAGAGGTTAGCCTCTATGTAAACATATTGTATATCATGAAGAATGATGATCATGTGATGTTTAGTGGTAAAATATAAATTAACTAGTTTATATCCAATGAATGAATAAAAGTAAGTCAATAACAAATAGAGGATTTTGCACAAAATAAAATATTTAACAAAACGTAAATTATATATATATCAAAATAAAATGTCCACTAATATTAATAAAACAATAACAAAACTTAAATATATTCCAAATAACGCTAAATAACTTATAATATAAAATAAATAAAAACTAATAGAGAAATATTTTGGATTATATTCATAATCATCACCGATTCAATTCAAATTTCAAAATGGAATGATCTATTACCAACCAGAAACACATATCAATTTAAATATCCCACAATTGATTAATCCTAACATTTACTGACTGTCTATTTATTATCGTATTTCTATACCTACTAATAAACACTGTCTTTTTAATTTTTTTTTTTTTTTCATTATCTCTTTCTTGATCTAAATTTTTTATCTTTTTTATATCAAAACCAAATTTAAATTACAATTCCTATCATGCTAATAAAAAACATATTCAGTATATAACTTCACTTCATTATTACTATCACTATATATATGTACATCTTTAAAACACTTTTTACAGCAATTTATGCTCTTTAATTATTTTCTCCGTATTACATCTAGATTCCCCCACATATGATAAGTTAAACCCACAAAAAATTCTATAAATTATATTACTCGATTACGTTTTTTATAACTTATCTTTTGAATTAATAATCATTCTATTTAAATTACCCAATCCATAAAATGAAACATTATATATTCTATTATAATTTTTTTCATAAATTTTACTTGATTATTATTATAAAAAGGCAAAAAAATCAATTTTTTACACTCAATTTTTTCATCACCAACATTTCTATTAATTTTCTTATTAAATTGACAAATCATTTGATAAATTTCTTCTATATTATAACCCACACATAATAAATCACCTACATAATTTTTAATATTTTTTATCACATGCATATTTACACAAAATGTTATTTCTCTGTAAAAAAAAAAGACTTAAAACCAGCCATTTTATAATTATGTGGCACTTTAGTTAGATATGGAATATACCCTCTCTTTTCAATAGGTTTAATAAACAATTTATAGTCAATCATATTATTGTTCTTTGAAATCATCAAATCTAAATATTTAATACTATTGTTATATTCTTTCTCCATAGTCCATTTAAAATCTTTTAATTTATTATACTCATCCAAAAATTTATCAAACATTTCCGAAGAAGCACATACAAAAATATCATTCACATATTTCATATATAACTTAATATTTCTCATAAATATAATTTTATTTACAATATTTTCTTCATAATAAGATAAAACAAAACTACATAACTGTGCCACCATTGGTAATCCCATTGCCATCTTTTACACATTTTATAAAATTTACCATTAAAAGATGCAACAATATTTTGTTCAATAAAATTTATAGTCTTCATCACAAAACATATTAATTGATTATCAACTTTCTTCTCCAATAACGCTTGATGAATAATCTTAATTGAATCAACTCTATCAATAGATCCATGCAGCTCAGATACATCCAATGATACTAAAACATCATCACAGTCAAAATTTAAATCTTTAATTTTTTCAACAAAATCAAATGATGACATTACAGAATACTTTCCAAATCCAAATAAATCTGTAGATTTTTAGCTATATATTTACTATTCTTATACATACAAGACTCTTCAAAATCCAAAATTATTTTAAGTTTATAAACTTTCTTATTAGCAAATACATGTGACAAATAGCATTTGAAGGATATAATGAATAATCCACATTATCCTTTATTTCTTTATTCTTTGCCTTTAATAAAATGTTATTAATAAATTTCATTTTTTCTGAATCAACATTATATTTAACAATCAATTCAAAATTTATTTTTTCTATTTGTAATATAACTCTTGAAATATATTCTTTATTTAAAATTAAACACATTCATAAATCTTTATCTTCCTTTAAACAAGTCAATTTATCTTTCATTAATTGCCTTTTAAATAATCCAATAACTCTTTTCCATGAATGCTTATTAACAATTTTGTTAAACTCCTCTGCAGTCATTAATTTTCCATCATAAGAATTTTGAACTGAATGATATAATCTTTCGTTTATAATCATCTACTATATCACCTACATATTTTGAACTGAATTCTAAAACCTACTCTTATATTGATTTAAAATCACACAATAAATTAATATAATTTGCAGTATGATCCATTTTTGAATACCTTTTATTAAACAAAATAATTAATATTATTATCATTTTTTTTCTTTTTTTTTTAATATAAAGTTTATCATAATTATCTTGATATATCTTTTTAATTCCAAAACAATATTCAAAATCATTCACTCCAATAAAATGATTAATAACCTTTAAATACTTCTGACCATTAAACAAATCTTGCTTATTTCTTCTAATAATTTCAAGCAAAATCTTACCTTTCACTTCAAAAATAAAATTGGGCTTCAAATCCAGTGATTTATTATATTTAAATCAACATCAATTCGGGAATATTTTAAATAGCTTCAAAAATTCCAATCGACATTTTCTTTTAATAATCTTTAAACAAATCTTCTTCCATTCTTTAAACAGCCATATCTTATTCATATATTTGGTATCCATTAATCATGTAACATTAACACAATAAAACAAAATAAAGTGTACGCTAATATATTATCTTTAGTCATTGAATATTGTAATGGCTGAGTTAAAATTTCACTTATTTTTATATCCTATATGCCTTATTGCAAATCTATTTTTAATGACCTCCATGCATTTTTACATTCTTTTTCTACAATCTATTTTACATCATTGTCAGTAGCATTACATTTTTTTTGTTTCAGTGATTCTAGTGTTAAGTTCTTTCAATTGATAATCCATCTCTTGGGATTGGCCCATAATGTTATCGATACAATTTGATCTGTTATTGTATTTTTTCGAATTTTTTATCTATCATTTCATTGATAAGTTGCAAAAAGTATTGTTCAATAGAATTAATTATTATTTTTATTTTTGAGTCTCAATGGCATTTTCCATTTTTACTTCCCATTTCTTGCACAGTGTTTGAAATAAGCACGCCATCTCTCTTTTCAACAGTCTATTATTTTTCATGACTTCTCTTTGAAATCCCTTACATTCGACTGTGATTTTTGTTTTTTGATTATCTTCTTCCTTGATTCTTCTATTTTTCCTTTTAGAGTTGTAGATTCAATCCTAGAGTCTTCTTTCAAGATTACATTTTTAGTTCATATCTTTTTAATTTACATTTCACTGCTGCTATTTCTTTAAATTAAACTTCTTTTATTCTAACTTTTGACAATTTCTTTTATCTTTGTTTCTATCTTATTTTTTATTTCTTTACAATTATCTTCTTTTAAATTCTTTGAACAGTTTCAAAATTTCCTGAAGATTGACATTAGACTTGTTGGACAAATTTGGGTTAGTTCTATCCATAAAATTAATTGTTATTATAAAAAAAAATAATAAACAACTAATAAATATAATTATCATAAAGCAATTGTCCATGATTTACCTTTTTTTTTGCTGCCTATAAAAAAAAATAACTAACATACATATGCAAAAAAATATTATACTTGTTTTTACTCCTGGAATAATAATTATTGCTATTAACTATTATTTATTTGTATCCTAGTGTGAGAGATATGTAGAATAAAAGAAATATGAAAAAATATATTTTTGCTGCAAGTTGAGTCTTTTACATACACTAATAATTCACTCATCAGTCACATGTTTATAAATCCATTGAATTAGACTAATTATTCTCAAGCCATGCATTGCGAAGCCATTTGTTAACCAATTAGTTTCTATAGACCTATTAGGAATAAAACCATGCTGTGAAGAGAAAATGAGTTTAGTAACATTTAAAATAGTTTTATTATAAGCACACCTCTCAAAAATACTAGCAGTAGTATGTAAAACAGATATAGGACTATAGTTATTAACACAATCATGTGAGCCATTCTTAAAAAGTGGGATCATTTTGGCACACTTAGGAACATTAGGAAAAACACAAGAATTAAGTGATAAATTAAAAATAAGTGCCAGAGGGTCTGCAATAATTTCAGCTAGACCTTTGTAAATAAATTAAATATTATCATTTTCTAAACTAGAATGAATTTTAAGTCACTTAATAGCTATAAGAACATCATTCTTAGAAATATGGTCAATCATGCAATGAACAATAGGAGAATTGCAAAATAATGTGATTTTTGAAGATATTGTATCATGTAATGAATATAAATCAGCAAAATGTTTGGAAAAGTCATTTGTACTTAAAGTGAAACTATGAGTAGTTTGAACCATTTTCTTACTCAAACCAGTCTTATAAATAATATCTCAAATTTTTTTAGTGTTAGAAGAAATATTAACCTCAATTATTCTTATGCAATTTTGCAAATCTTTTTTATAAACATTCTGAAATTAATTAAATTAGTATATAAAAAAGATATTCTGTGTTTTAAAATAGAGTCTATGATGATAAGATTTCCTTTTAAAAATCTTAATAATATTGTATGAAAACCAACCAGAAAGTCCTTATGGAAAGGCAATTTATTGGGAATATACAAATCAATAAAACTATTAACAATCTTTAAAAAACCCACCTAAACAATGATTTACATCATTATAAGAATATAAAAAGTTTCAATGAACCTTAGAAAAGTTTTTACAAAACTCATCACAATTACCCTTCCCATAATCCTTTCTCAAACTATTAGAACAATTAACTTTTGAGTGACAATTGTTCTCAATAGGTGGATGATGAGCATCAATAGGAAAATTAACAAAGACAAATTTAAAGTTACTAACTACTGTTAAATTACATAAAATGTAATCCAAAATACAATGAGAAAAAATGGGTTATATTGCTTAAGTTCTAAAAATTTACAAAACTGTAACATTCTAGAAGCTGTAGAAGAGAAAAAAGAAAAGTGTGTAGTAATTGTACTCTGATATAAATCTGGAATATGTAAATCACCAGTAATAATAACATTATCATAGCCAATCACAAAATCCTCAAGTGATGTTGAAAAATATTCAAACTCCAACAGTGACAAAGTGGGTTTGAGATAAACATTACCGGAAATAAATTTTAAATTGTGATTTAAAGTAATTTCACACCATGAAGACTTACAAAAAGAAGAAGTAAAATAAAGTTCTTTATAAAAAAAATAAAAAAACATATTTATGAAGAACAATAAGAGTACCATCACATCCAGAAAAGTTTTCCATAGTTCTGTCAATTTGCAAAACACTAAATCTATCATCAATAAATGAACAATCAGTAAATTGTTTATTTAACCAGGTTTCTGTAAGTAATATAAGATCAAAATATTCTATTTCAAAAAATTGTTTCATATGAACACATTTAGTTCTCATACCTCTGACATTCATATAAAACAAGAAAGGCCTATCATGTTACCCACAAAGATAATAAAAACAACACAAATAAGTCTAGAGAGAGAAAAGAAATGAAAATAAAAATAAAAATAATAATAATAATAATAATAATAATAATAATAATAATAATAATTATTATTATTATTATTATTATTTTTATGATGATGATGATGATTATTATTATTATTTATCTAAAACAAATTTCATACAAATGGTTTTTTATTTAATTTTTTTTTATATAATATTTTGTTTGTATATCTTATATTTAAAAACAAAGTTTATACTATATCATTTAGCTACTGCTTTGAGAGTCAGTTATGCCTATGGTAAAATTTTAAAAATATAAACAAATTTAAATGCACAAATTTTATATAGTCAAAGATTAAAACAAATCGCTGAATATTTTGAAAAACATTATGATTTTTTTAAAGTAATAATAGTATCCAGTGGATAAATTTGTTTTACACCATAACCATGTTTTTTTTAATGATAGGGACATCAGTTTACTGTTTAAATCTGAAATAAAATAATGGGATACAAAATATTTCTGTATACAATATATTGTATGTTCCGTGCGGTTTATTGGACTTACAGAGTGTATTTCTTAGTAACTAACAATTTAAAAAAGAACAAAAAAGAATATTAATTGTATTATTACAAATACTGAATAAATTAAGTATTTTTTTAAAATTTTCAAATACTCTTAAACGTATTAGTTATTATTACTAAAGCAAAATCATTATCATATATATATATGTTGATATGAAGATTTTCACGGGTTGCATATATAAGAGACATTTGGCGGGTTCATCCGTGTTAAAAAATTTAAATATTGATATACCGACGTTTCGACTTGATCACCCTTGTACCGACGTTTCGACTTGATCATACAAGGGTGATCAAGTCGAAACGTCGGTATATCAATATTTAATTTTTTTAACACGGATGAACCCGCAAAATATGTCTTTTATATATATAATGAAGTTTATCATTAAAAAAAGTTGTTTATATATGCTAGTGATGGTTTATTGAAAAAAAAAAAACCTACTTTTATTTATTTATTTATTTTGAGTAATTAAAAATAAATATAAATCAATTAATGACAGCGTAAGTTCTCATAAGGTTTGCAATTGTGCGGTAATGTTTGTTATTTAAAATAAATTATATTTACGCAACTGATTTTAAAATCGCATACACACACAAAAAAAGAAAATCTAAGTAAACAGTTTTTTATAATGTTAATCAAATTTATGAAATCACCAATACAAATAAAAATTGTTTACTTATTAAGGTTTTAATGATTAAATTTTAAGCTATATATATATATTACTTGTTCACAGCCATATGTGGCGCATATAGACAATTAACTATATTTAACTTAATTGCGGAAAGTAAGTAATCAAAGAAAAAATAAAACTATAAATCCAGTATTCTCACCACATTTTTTTATTATTTTATTTATGCTTATTGAAGAATATTATATAACTATTTATTTCATAGTTTGTTATAATAAAAATAAAATTATTTAAATTAAAGTATTGTTTATTAAATTAATAAATCTACGTGTTTATATATATATATTAGAAGAGATTTGAATTCAGACTTTCAATCTCCCTCTAACTATACACTCTATTTTATGCAATATGACTACATATATGTAAAAACTGAACACTGATTATAATTTAATTTGGAGATCATTTATTTTTTTCTCATATATGTGGTCATGTGTATCGGTTGTATAAGGTCAATTGGATAGGTGTAGGGAGCTTGAAAGACTGAGTTCAAATCATTTCATATTTAAATATAATATATACAGATATGTAAGTAGTGGGTAAAATATAAAATTAAAAATTGTAAACACTAATTGAAGTAATGGAACATGGATACATAACATTACTTCATGATATTCCAATATTTGCAAATTTTAAAACCGTTTTCCCTGCTTGTGTATATTAAAATCTAAAATTGGAATAAACTATATCTGTCAATCCTCAATATTTATCATTCACTTATATAATCCACAACTGTTTATGAAAACATCCTTAGAAAATATAGTTCCTAGTATGCTTTCACTATAACATTATATCATATTTATGGTTTATAGTGATATGGCTCATGAGATCATGGCATTAGTGTATAAGTAGTCACTAATTAGCTAATTCAAAATATTAAAATTAATTTGAATGGTCTATTTCTTTAATAGGTATATGCTTGTCTTTTTTCTATTGATTGGAAAACATCACTTTTTGTAGCATTATTAGTTGAAAATAGAAATATTCATACCATAGTTCAAAAACTAAAATGAAGTGAGAAGCTGATTTGGCCATATTATATAATTGTTTTTGCTGGGTTAGATATCCATTCCCTCCCCATTGTAGTCTGTCATTTGGGAAAATGCATTCTATACATTGCATTTATTATTGTACATAGCTTTAGAACTATAAATTATCTATCTGATCCTTGATAATATTAACCAATTAATGTTAAGAGAGATCTGTAAAATTATTTTGAAATCATTATGCCAAATTTTTAAATGGAGTCAGTGAAGTTAGAAATATAAAGCAGAATAACAATTTTGTACCTGCAAGCATGAAAACTAATTTGTTTAACCGATTTACTAGAAATATCAATACATTTATAAATAAAATATTCTTTTGTATAGCAATTAGTAAGTTCTGAACTTATTTATTTGAACTGTTTCCATCTTGAACCTATCATCTAATTCTATGCTTTTTATTCATATATCTGTCTACTCCAATAGTTCTTATTCTTATTTTATGGTAATTTTTTCTAAAAATCATTTATAAAAATGATTTTTTATAAAAACAATAACTGAAATATAACTATTTAATTATTTTACCCTAGTGTTCTACAGGCTCTTTTAAATTTGTTTTCAACTGTAGATTTCTCAAACTACTACTAGAAATATTATTGGTGTTATAGATAAAGTCATTGAAAAACATAAAGACATTATACAACTTCATATTGACATTCTAAGGTTTTAGATAGACTCATCTATAAAAAGATCACCTGTATTGTATATAATGTTTTTCATTTTAAAAATATAGATCACATCATTATTAATCCAAATAAGCTATTTGTTATAAATATTTACTTGTTGGGTCTTTTCCATAATAGCTAGGGGATTATTTAAAATGTCTCTAAAATCCTCATATTAATGAATTAATATTTTCTTCTTTTGTATAGAGAAGTGAGTAATGCTGGAGGTCATGGTAGTTACATAAACAATCTGTCAAAGCAAAAGATGATTTGGCTGGATAATTTTCCAGTACTAGTTACTTAATGAGACTATTTCTAATGTAGGACTATTGCAATAATATGTCTAACTCAATTGATAATCAATAAAACTTTGTCTAATATGGAAATTTTAGAGATATTGATAATAGATGGATATAAACTTTAATAAATTTTTTTCTAATTCAAGTATTTCTTTATATTTCTTAACATTTTATTTATAATGCTGTTCTTAGTTAAGTTTAAATTAAAGTTATTTAATGTTTGAAATCTCAAGATTATGGATTTGAAATTGTAATTTATCTTTAACTATAAGAACAAAATGATTAGGTTTATCTTCTTAAGTGTATATAATTATAGTATGTTTTACATTATATTTAAGTTTTTGCTTTATTCTGAATTTCTGGGCACACAAAGGTTTGTAGTATATTGTGTATCTCCCACAATCACCAATAAATATTTTAAAACATACACTTTTTTCTATATGCCAAAACTATGTAAGGAATAAGTAATTCTTGCCAAAGTTAGATTTTTTAGTTTCCAAATTAAAAGTTTTAATAGCTAAAGATCTGATGTAATTGTGGTAAATCCACCTAATGTATAATATGGTTAAACTTTTAGAATGTGTATCAAAATGCATGTGTGTGGATTGAAACAGCTCAGAATGAGAAGTTATTTCTAACTTAAAACTGGCTGATAGGTAAAATCCCAACAAAGTAGAAGTTTTCAAAGCTGTGTCAGAAGATATAAAAATGTATACCACAAAAAACATCAAATGTCCATTAATTCAGATTAGCTTCATATTAGAGATAAACATTAACACACCTACATCATATGTTTGAAAAATGAAGGTACTGCTTCCAGATAATATACAAATTCAAATCTATAAACTTTATTTGATAAAAGTTAATAATTACAACTTCAAAATAAATAATGATAAAATTATCATTATCTATTTAATATTAACATAATCAATAGTTTAACTAGGAAGAAAAATCTAAATTTATATCCATCTAATTCTAATATATTTCCCATTTTCTTCTTTAACACAAAGATGGCATCCATTATGATTGATACTCATTTATGGTAAGGATATTATTACAAAAGTAATATATTGATGGAAAGTCTTAGTAAAAAGTAGCTGAGATTTTATGACACCTCACTCATACCATTTTTCATTTCATAAATTATACTCATAGTTATCTAGTTTACCTGAACCACATATTTGAATTTCTATAAAGACATTGTAATTTGATAAATGAAATTATTATTATTATTATTATTATTATTATTATTATTATTATTATTATTATTATTATTATTATTATTATTATTATTATTATTATTATTATTATTATTATTATTATTATTATTATTATTATAATATAAATAAAAAGTTAGAATAATAGACATTGTGAAATATGGTGACTTGACAGTAACAATTTTAAAAAAATTCTCAAGTATAATTTATATTAAAACATTTCTCATAGCTTAAAGCAATAATAATAATTATTTAAATACAAGTATATTATCTATACTGAACTTAATGTAATTTAGAAGGATTTGAACTCGAACTTTTGATTTACCTTGCATCTGTAACATCTCTCATAATGATGCAAGAGGGAAAGATGTTGCATTAATGTATTCAGTTTTTGTGGCTTTATCATTTTAAGGGTTACATATTTATCAGCACTGTAAAAAATCTATCATTACAAATTTTGTATTTAGTACTTTCCTTACAAATAATTAAAATGAATAGAAATTATCTTTACTTTGCAAATCTAACTTCAAAGGAAATTGCAAGAACACCTCAACTGATTGTGTCATTATGTCATCAATGATTTCATCTATTTTCCATATAATATTCTGGACAGCAGATGGGATGGAATTATTTATCACATATGCTTTAATGCTAATTCTTAGTAATTAATATAACATAAATTGTCAATAGTTAATTGATTTCCAAATGTAATTCACATCACAACAATGAAAATTTAATAAATCAATAGAAAATAGCTACTCTATCGATTTATTAAGTTTTGATTTTTATTATGTGATTTGTATATAATATAAAAGTTTTCAATATTTTCGATTTAATCTTAAATGTAAAATGTGGTGCTAGAAAAAAATAAATCAACAATTATCACTTTGTCCTGATGAATAATTATAACGGTCTACAGTTCTATAGGAAATGAAAAGTGTTAATTAAATAAGAAATAAATCTTTAGAAGATTTTTTTATTTTTTTATTGATATTTTTTGAAATATGATTATTAAATAATAGTTTTATTATTATGTTGAACAGACAAAGGTAATGTACTGAAGCTAGTAATGACATTCACTTGTATTTAATAAAATAGATTATAATTATAGGGGATTTGAATCTAGACTTTCAAACTACTTTTTGTCATGCACTCCATCTTATACAACTGATACATGCGACCACATACATGCAGAAAAAAAAAAGATCTCCAATATAGAACTTTCATGCTGAACCAGCACTCATCAGTTAGTCCAAATGATTTCTCATACATATTTATAATCAGTGCTCAGTTTATACTAAGATAACACTGATTTATATATATATATGGTCAAAATAGTATGCTCACTTAACAAGATTTAAATTTTAAGCAAAAGTACCTCGAATCTGATCATGCTCGAGATACACAGGTCTGGAGCAATCCTGAATTCTAACCTATTTGCCTATTCTTCGAATCTCTGACCCAATGAATAACAATTCTGATGACACAGTAAAATTATTTTAAATCCGTGCCCATAAGCAAAGCGGTAGAGCATAAGATCAGACTGATGATGATGATTGAGATTGGAGTAGCCCATGAATTACACTTATTATAGTTATATTTATTAATGCTAAGCTCTTAGCTAAAGAAAATAGTTCTAAATATTAACTAGAAAATAATAATTCAAAAACAAATCAGGATTTACATGAAATTATATATATATTTAATAAATATAGAAAACGCATATATATGTTACAAAATTGCTTCACGCTTGGAGTGATCTTATACATTTTGAAAACTTGGGATTTATTTTATAAAATCCCCTTTACATCAATTATTTTATGAATATAACTTTAGAGAATGTGTTATAAGATGTACGGGGTTGATATGCCAATTTACAAATGTTCACAAAGAAAATGCTGTGGATGTACAAAACAATCTACAAGATCGGAACAGATTCGGATTACAGAAAAATACATGATGATTTAACATTAATCATTTTGACAAATAAATGTACATGTACGGTCTCAATCATTTATTTACAATCTTAAAATCATTACATATGTTTGATAGGCATTGTTTGGACATAGCGTCTTTAGAATAAGTATACATAAGAAACAAACAATGCACAATATTTACGAGAATAAATTATACAAATTGATTTACATCTCTGGGAATTGATAATGCTTTTTTTAACGAAAGCAGTTTTAAGATCAACATACTGAATGTATTTTACGAAATGAATCATTATCTTTAACACATCATTGTGACTTACTAAGATTAGACGGACAGATGACCAAATTCAAGAGCAAATTAACGGTACTAGCATACAATAACGAAATAAGGCTTCATGGTGATTGGATATTTTATCATTTAAAAGAATACTTGAGACAAACTTAGATTTGATATGTCCGTGCATTCTGGTGGAGCGATATTGAAGGAGAGGCTGAGTTTGAGATCCCAGATCATTATGTACTGCCATCCGCAGCACATAATCCTCATAAACCTTACGTTCCACAGAGAGAGTAGTGTCGCTCTGATTACAAACGATTTTGAAAAGTAGGACGGGAGCTTCAAGGTTTCGATGTCCCCAATAACAAAACGATCAAGAAATGGAAAAGATAAGATATCAGAATAAATGAAAAGGTATGCCAGCAATGTTTATATAATTTTATAATATTATTTAAAGTTTGGAAATGGTCTAACCTCTTGCGCAATAATCTGTTTTCAATTCTGAGTCATTTAACTAATCATAATGAATAATAACGCTTCTATTTATAATATTATTAAACTAACAACATTTATATTTAAAGAATCGATTCCCAAATACGTATTAACTGGTAGAATTCGCTCTTCAGGCACTAGCAAAAAAGGAATGGATTAATTAAGTGAAGGTTCACGATCCTTTTAAAATAGAAATTTAAAGACAAATTCAAAGCAGCCAATTTAGCAAAATTCATCCACAGTAAAAGTTTTTAATTTACTTTAAGAATAATGAATTTAAAATGAAACCAAACTCGCAAGCAATTTCTATTTAATATAAAGAAAACTTTATTGATAAGTTTTAAATAAAGCCCACCCTTTTTCCAAGTAAAACAATTATTTTCCCCCTTACTCGCGAATTTAGCGATTTTGGCATATTAAAGAAAATAGATTATATTTATACATTAAACAAAATACATAAAATCTTAATGGAATCGCACACATTTATATATATATATATAATTTAATTAAGCGTGAAAGATAAGTTAAAATACATGATATTAATAAAAGATTACTGAGAGAGAGTTTAAAAGCAAAATTAGCAGAAGTTTATAAAATAATATATAAATTAAGATATGAAGGTTGAACTATAGATTACAAATTACAAAAGTATTGACTTATGAAGGCAGTTTTACGTTAAAGATTACCTAAGAAAAAACAGCATAGCGGCATCATTAGCAATCAGCATTCGGAAGTAATCATGTTGTATGGTCAGCTAGATGGAACATGGCAGTGGCAGGCAGACAGTTCTTCGAGAGAAGAAGAAAAAGGTGCTAGATTCCACTACTCATGCTTCATCATGCAGAACTTGTGTTGGCTTCTTAAAAGTAATTAAACTCAACTTACTGAAAGATAACTAAAACTGAAAGTCTAAAAAAAATTAACTTCCTTTGTTCTGTGGTTCCTTTTATAACATTTAATACCGCCCAGAATGCAATTTCATATACCAACCTTATCTCTGTAATCCCTTTAAAAACAATATTTAATTAGCAAAATATTTTCAATAGATAAGGCTTGAAATACCATTTTTAACTATTTTAAATCATTCGACAACAACTGATAAAAGATTTGTTTTTTCGATTTTAATTAAGATTTATAAATTTTAATTATAGACAACGATCTGACTAGTGAAAAAGATAATTTCAGTATTTCAAGCGTCCCCGATTTTTCTTTGTTGCTACATTAAATACACACAGATATAAAAATAATTACAAATATATAAGCAAAGGTATTTTCCAGCAATAAACATAGCAATAAAATTATTGCTTTAGTAATAATAATATATACGCATCACTCAAACTACTGTTTTATTTTACTAAATAAAATTTAATATTACTAATCTTTAGAATGATTCAGCATACAGTGTGTGAGTGAATAGCATATATTTATAGCAAGGTCTGAATTGTGGACCCCTAGGAGGTTAGTCTAGATGGTGAAACATGAAGCATCGATGATGATTAGACATCGATTATTTCAATATATATATAATATTACAAATCAATGTCTGTAATTCTTCAAAATAATATACGTAAATTTATAAATAAATATTAGAAAATATAGTACTTAAAAGTTTATAAAAATATATCTATAACCATCACTTAGGAGCACTTTCAACTACCCTTGTAGTTTTTGTCAACTAATACTTTTAAAAGGTCAACTTTCCCATAATTCCATAATCTTAATATTTGCTGCTTGCTTATTGATTAAATATTGCTTGTATTCTATATATTAACATCACTTCCTTAATTTTTATTTTATAATTATTCCTTTCAATTTCCAATAAAAATAAAAAAATGTATCATTTACAAATGGATGTGTAGGTGTGGCAGTGTATATATAGGTGAATTGAAGTGCAAATTGGAAAAAAAGAACAAAAAGCACTTGTTATTATTAAAAAGGGTTCAAAAAAACAAAACAAAAATATAAAAGTAATGATAATTTATCAGTTTCTGTTTTTTAAGACCATAATAAATCATGCATATATGGTTTTGATTTTAATTATAGTAATGTAAAAATATTGGAAACTGAAACAAATAATAATAATAAAAATAAAAAAGTGATGTTGATATATAAATACAAGTAAAAATTAATCAATAGGCAAGCAGCAAACATTAAGATTATGGAATTATGGGAAAGTTGATGTCATGGAATTATGGAAAAGTTGACCTTTTAAAAGTATTAGTTGATAAAAACTACAAGGATAGTTGAAAGTGCTCCTAAGTGATGGTTATAAATATATTTTTATAAATTTTTAAGTACTGCATTTTCCAATATTTACTTATAAATTTACACACACACACACACACACACACACACACATATATATATATATATATAACACACATATATATATATATATATGTTGTGTGTGTGTGTGTGTGTGTGACGAGGGAGATGATCTGAATTAAATGATGAATGCTGTTTCAGCAAATCCCTCTATTGGAGATCATTTATGTTTTTGCATGTATGTAGTCATGTGTATTTGTTTTATAAGATGGAGCAGATGACAAAAAGGAGCATAATCCCCTATAATTACATCTACTTTAAAAGTATATATAATATACTTATATTTAAATATAAAATGGGATGTATTGATTTTTAAAAAAAGATGTTGTGGTAAAGGTAATAAAATAGGCCTTAGCCTAATAAATAAGTTTTAATAATCATTAATATTTTTATTTTAACTATGTTAAATATTATAATATATGTATATGAATATATAACTAATGACTTTCTTTACAATAGTGTCTGATGAATAAAGAGTATTGCTTTTATGCATAAATACAAATCCAGTTTTTTAAATACCAATAAAAATATGAGTTATATTTATGTGACTATTTTGTGTTAAATATTTATAATACTTTTTATAAAATATTTATTATTTTCAAAATAAATTATTTGCATGTTATAAGGAAATGCAGTTTAAATTGTGATTAACTAAAAAAATATAATTTATTCATATGATTGTAAACAGAAATCTAGAAAAAATCATGGGAATTAAAAAAAAAGTATTGGTTTCAAACACATATTATATTAGCATATAAGTATCAGATCTTAATCTGATAAGATGATAAACAAGCTATATGCTGATAAATATATATTATCTTAAATGTGTAAACTATTTAAAAAGTTAATAAAGTTAACCCATGTCAACACATTCAATCTCTATCTATCTATCTATCTATCTATCTATCTATCTATCTATCTATCTATCTATCTATCTATCTATCTATCTATCTATCTATCTATCTATCTATCTATCTATCTATCTATCTATCTATCTATCTATCTATCTATCTATCTGTCTGTCTGTCTGGGTGTGTGTCTGTGTGTCTGTCCATCTATCTATCTATCTATCTATCTATCTATCTATCTATCTATCTATCTATCTATCTATCTATTTATCTATCTGTCTGTCTGTCTGTCTGTCTATCTATCTATCTATCTATCTATCTATGTGTCTGTGTGTCTATCTATCTATCTATCTATCTATCTATCTATCTATCTATCTATCTATCTATCTATCTATCTATCTATCTATCTATCTATCTATTTATCTATCTATCTATTAATTAATCTGTTTGTCTATTTATTTGTTTTATGTTTGTTTATTATCTCTAAGATAAGAATAAGATCTGCTAGAGAGATTTTGCTTCTATATACATGTGTGCGTGTAATAAATAAAACTAATAAGTACTAATAATAAATATTGATAATAATTATAAAAATGCATATGAATTTTTATTTTTTGATAACCTTTTGCAACTGCTACAAATTTAAATTTTCTCTGTAATCAGCATCATGCGATATCCTAAATTTCATGAATTTTGTTTATCTCACTTTATATACTATTCATCATCATCATTATCAACCATTATCAATCCACTGCAGGATGAATGTCTCTCCAAGTTTAATCCATCTTCTCCGATCTTTAGCTTCTTTTCTCCACATCACCCCTACACATTTTCTTATTTCATCCATCCATCTTACATGTGGTCTCCTTCTAGGTCTTTTACAATCTCTTGGAATCTAGTTTAAAATTTCAATTGTCCATCTATTATCATCTCTTCTAGCAATATGTCCAGCCCAACTCCACTTCAATCTTTTAATTTTTTCAATAAGGTCAGTAACACCTGTTTGTTCTCTTACCCATACATTGCATTTTCGATCTCTTCTTGTTACTCCCAACATACATCTCTCCATACTTCTTTGAGTGGTCTGAAGTCTCTGTATTGATCTTCTATTAAGTGTCCAAGTCTCAGATCCATAAGTAAGAACTGATAAAACACATTTGTTAAAAACCTTTCTTTTCAAACACATAGGCATATTTCCTTTTAATATCAAGTTATTTCTACCAAAAGCACTCCAAACAAGTTTAATTCTATGATTAATTTCCTCTATTATGTTTCCATCTGTATTAATAATCTGACCAAGGTATTTGTAACTCTTAACTTCTTCTAATTCATCATAATCAATCTTTATTTTCATATTTTGAGCAAATCGATTAAACATTACTTTAGTCTTTTTAACATTTATCTTTAGTCCTACTTTCCTACTTTCATCTGATAACTCCTGCAACATTTCCTGCAGCTCGGAAGCATTATTTGCAAAAACAACTACATCATCTGCGAAATCTAAATGACTTAAATAATCTCCATTTACTTTCACTCCTTTAGTTTCCCATTTTAATCCACAAAATACTTCTTGCAGCACTGCTGTAAAAAGTTTTGGAGATATGGAGTCACCTTGTCTTACACCTTTCTCAATGTTGACTTTCCCAGTATCATTATGTAATCTAATTGTTGCTGTTGCATTTTTATAAATATTCTTTAAAATATGACAATATCCTGGATCTATACCTTGATGGTCCAATGCTTTAATCACTGAAGAAATGTTTATAGAATCAAATGCCTTTTCATAATCTACAAATCCAAAACATAATGACAACTCATATTCATTTGTCCTTTCTATAACTTCTCTCAATACTTGAATATGATCTACTGTACTAAAACCACTTTTAAATCCAGCTTGTTCTCTTGGTTGGTGAAAATCCAAGGTTCTCTGTAGACGAGTTGTAATTATCTTGGTAAAAATTTTATATAAAACTGATAAAAGGCTGATAGGTCTGTAATTTCTAATATCTTCTTTATCACCTTTTTTAAATATTAATATTATTACTGCATTCTTCCAATCATCCGGTACATCTTTATCATTTAGACATTTGGTATATAACTTTGCTAATATTTTTTCTGTTTCTTCACCTGCTTCTTTTAATATATCAATTATAATTCCATCATTACCTGGAGCCTTTCCTTTTTTCATACATTTAATTGCATTTCTCACTTCTTCATTTAAAATTCTGGGCAATTCGGAAGATGTAATAGATATAGGAGGTACTTGTTCTTTATTACTATATAATTCTCGATAAAAATCTTCTACCAATTTCATAATGTCATCCCTCTTTTTAGTAATAATTCCATCTTTTTTCCTTATTGCAGATATAAATTTCCTACCAATACCAAAATGTTGTTTTACATTCTTAAGACTTTTATTTTCTTCTACAGCTTTTCTTGCTAATTCACAGTTATACTTTCTTATATCATTTTCAACTCTTTTCCGCACCATTTTACAAAATTCGAGATATTCAATTCTTTTTAATGCATCATTCTTGCATATCTTCATATTCCTTCTTTTCTTCATAAGTTCTCTAGTCTCAGTAGAAATTTTATTAGTCAATTGCTGCTTTTTTCTACCAGCTATCTTTGTTGCAGTTTTTAAAAGTGTATCAGTTATTTTCATATTAATTTCATTCAAATCTGAATCATGTTCAAAATCTACTAATACTTGAAACCGATTTGTAAGTTCTAATTTAAATTCATTAGAATGTTTCTGAAGATTAGGAATATCAACTGTAAATATTGTTTTTCTTAATAATTTTTGTCTCTCTAGTTTTACATTAACATGTATCTTACCCCTTACTAATCGATGATCACTTCCTGTGTTAAATTTATTAAGAACATTACAATCTTGAAATATGTATTTCCTGTTAGTCAAAATATAATCCAATTCTGCTGTACCTTCATTTGGATGCTTCCATGTCCATTTCCTTCTAACATTTTTCTCAAAAAAAGAATTCATAATATAAAGTTTTTCCTTCTCTGCAAACTCCACAAGTCTATGTCCTCTCTCATTTCTATTACCATAACCAAAATTACCTACAACACTTTCATCTTTCATTTGTTTACCAATTCTAGCATTAAAATCTCCCATAACAATTTTAAAATGTTGTTTACTCTGATCAAAAGCCTTTTGTACATCCATATAAAAATCTTCTACTACTTCATCACTGTGAGAACTTGTTGGGGCATAAACCTGAATTATCCGCATTTGATATCTGCTATTAAGTTGTATAACTAATCTTGCCACTCTGTCTGATACACCTTCAATCTCCACAATATTGTTCTTCCACTTTTTATTTATAATGAATCCTACTCCACTTGTATTTCCAAAATTTGTGCCTTTATATAAGAGCATATGTCCACTTTTTAAATCAATTGTCTCTTCACCTTTTCTTCTAACTTCACAAAGTCCAATAATATCCCATTTAATATAAGAGAGTTCTTCTTCTAATTCTTGCAATCTTCCTTCACTTGAAAGTGATCTGCAGTTGAAAGTACCTAAATAAAAAGTCATTATCAAATGGCAGCCTGGGTCCGCCTCCAGGATATTCTTAGCACCCTCCGCCTTCGGCCACCAACCGCTGCCTTGGTTGGTGACTTTACAGCCTCCTGGGATTAAGGGCCATGCTTTATTTTTGTCTGTCATAATTGTATAATTGGGAAAAATCTTTATCATTTATACAAACATTCATTCTGCCTTATCAGGCACTGAGAAGAAAGACCATGGTGTTTCTTGATCTTAAACTCAGAGGTAAAAAGCCAATAAACTCACCACGCTGGCTAATGCGTGTTGGTGAGCAGCCCATCCATGTTCGTATACTATATGAATAAACATATAGTAATAACAGCTGCAACAACAAGAACGTATGGAGTGGACATTAGGAATTTGCCCTGCTCAGTTCCTTTAAGGCCTCCAAGAGGAATCAAAGGGTCTCCTTTCAGTTAATAGCAAACTCCTTTCTGCAGCCATATCCTATTAAATATATCTTATTTCTATTATTCTAGTACTATTCAAATTAAAGTTAAAAATAAAAGTCCATATTGTTATCATTAACAAAACAAACTGATGCTGTTCTTAATCCATTACTTTTTATAATATTAATACATTTTTATAAAAGCTGATGGTCTTTTAATTAATAATTTTAAAATAATCTCTCTCGATTTATTAATACATAAATCATTGCATTAGCACATAATTTAACACACAATATTATTTATTTTTATTTTAGATATTAATTTTTTTCAAATTATTTTAAAATCTATTAACATTAAGTTAAACAAAAAATGAAAATTATATAAGTATTTTTAATAAATTTAATTTATTCATCTGAATTATAAAAAAAATCAATATTTTTTTTAGCATTAATACTAAAGTGGAGTAGTATATGAATAATATTTCTGTATTGTAATTTTCACTACCACTCCTATGCAAGCAAGGGACTGGTTTCTATTCATTTTTAGCATCTTGTAGAGGGGTATTAAAAGAGAACAGAAACCAGTCTCCACATTGCTTGAGACTGGTGTAGTGAAAATTACACTACAGACATATTAATAAATGGATAACGTCTAGCCTAATAAATGACTAATAAAAGTTATTGCAGTAATATATGTTTCTTTTTATTTATTTAATATTAATACATATGATTTTGACAAAAAATGTTGTCTATCAAGTTTTGTATAAATATAACGTTTCATATAATGAGAAATTGAGATTTAACATTGAAAAATAATTAAAAGAACATAGTGTAAAAAAGTAATAATGTTTAGAAGTATGGAATTTTACTTTTAGCTTTAATTTAGATAAGATTAGAATTTTTTTGATGGGATAAAGTATAATAAAAGAAAAATTAAAAAGACAAATTTATAAGTAAAAATTAAAAATCTATAATTGAGAAAAATCAAGTAACAGCATTATATTACATGATTCAACCTATTTATATTTTTAGTTGGTTACAATATCTGTTAAAATAATTGTATTATTAATATTTATCATACATATTTAATAATTTTGTTTATTATTATTTAGTATTGATTGGTCTGTGTTGTGATGTGATATACTGTGACTTCTTAAACAGAGTCAGGAATCTCTCAACAATTATGCCAAGAGAAACCTGTTAGCCATTTTACCTTCCCTTTCTATTTCCCACCCTAAGTTTTCCCATAATCTGTTCCATCTCATTTTCACAACAAAATGATTGTCAACTCTATGGCCTTTATATCTAAATCCCTTTTATCTTTTTCCACACCTAACATAAAAACCAATAAACAACTTTATGTACAATCACTTTGTTTATATTTATATTTCCATAACTTCATTATTTGTACACTTTCTGCTCTCAAAACTTTACATTCAATTAACAAATGCTTAATATTTTCTATGCCTTCCTTACACAATTTGCTGACTAAATCACTCATATTTTTCCATTTACATGTATATTCTCTTGTTGCTAAAAATCCCATTCAAGCCTTAAACAATAAACTACTTTTCTTGCTATATTATCATAAATTAACTCACACCCAATGTTCTGTTTACTTCTATATATATATATATATATATATATATATATATATATATATATATATATATATATATATATATATATATATATATATATATATATATATTTAAATTCTTTTACTCTTCATACTAATTCTCCATCTCTCCAACTTCCTATTCTTTATTAATGCATCTATTCTTTTATCCCATTCCTTACCACTATAATACTCAACAATCCTCCTAACACAATCATCCCACCTTTTATACAAGTATACTGATATAAATTCTTTATCCAAATCTTTTGCATACAACATTATCTTTCTCATCGACCTTGTTGCCTGCATTTTATTCATAACCCAATTAAAAACTATTTTAGTTATTCTTTTATTATCCATAAACTGAAACCTACCAAAAATTTTTATTTTACTTTTTGCATCTCTCATATAAAAACTTGACTATCCCATTTCTCCTTGAATTTCCTTCCTTGCTGTTCACACATCTAAATCCAATGCATGTATACCTAATTCCCCTTGTACTTTTTTTAAATAATCTAATACCTCTTTACTAATACATAACACATCATTATCATATGTTAACCCTGCTACTGCTATTCCCTTCCATACAATTCTAGCTACATAATATTTATTATATGAAAACCCTGTTAATTTCTTTATCAATCCCCCTTTTGTTTGCTTCATTTATCATTTTTTCTTCCAGTCATCCAATCAATTTTTTGATTATTTATACATATATAATATCAATATTTTAATTGTAATTCAGTTATCCAATCTATTTAATTCAACTGAAACATATGACCACATATATTTGAAAAAGCTAAATTATCTCCAATATGAATATTTTGTGCTGAACCAGCACTCATCAGTTGGTCCAGATTATCATCTTCTACATACATATATAATCATTGCTAAGTATATATTAAGCTAACAAATCTTCAAATTTTAATCAACATGCTTCAATCTACTCTACAATCCAACTCTTCAACCATCCATAACATTGAACATGTGATGATGGAATCCCAAATCTTTTGTTGATGCCAATATTATTGTCATACCAATGTTGACTTTAAGTTACTCTAACTCCTCATATATAGGACCTTGTCCATTTAAATAGACAAAAAAGGGGTGGTCAAGATACAGGGTGAACCTGTAATATCAGAATACAAGTATATATATATTTGTATTCAAATATTACAATATTTTAATTATAACTATTGCATCAGTTGGAGTATCAATCACATTTGCCTAGTTTAATAATGATCTTGCATAGACTTTATGGTTTCGACATTACGATGACACTATAAATGTTCTATCCTCTTTATTTTGTTTCAAGCCTATCTTTACATTACCATGAACAGTTTTATTTTACACATTCACAATTTTAAAATTATTAGTTTAAAAATGCTGAAAATGTTAGCATTATATAGAACAATTAGTTAAAGTCAATAGCCCAATTTGCATGCAATGCCATGATTGAGATCACCATAAATGTAAATAGAAATGACAAATTCTAATTATTGGAGTATTTTAATCTGAGGACAAATAACTGAATAATTTACATTCCTTAATAATTTTGTAATTTTCAGTAATTTATTTAAAAGTTAAAAGTTATTTAATCAATATTTTTGTAAAGGGCCAAAACTTAAATCATTAATAGGAGATTTTCTTTGAAAACAATTTGTTTTTTTTTTTAAAAAAAAAACAGTTCTTAAAACGTTATTTACAACAACGTGAAAACACTCTCCAACAGTAATCTAAAACCCACTTTCTCAAACAGTAAAAAAATATTTTAAGAAAAATTTAATAATAATAAATAATATATTAAATTTTACATTTTTTAATAATAACTAACTCCCTCTCTCTCTCTATATATATATAATTCTTTACATAATATAAAATTCAAATAATAATAACTAACTCCCTCTCTCTCTCTATATATATATAATTCTTTACATAATATAAAATTCAAATATGCAATATTTTGTTGTACTAACTCTTTGAATTGATAAATTATATCAATAAAGCTAAGTACTATTGTTATATATTATAACACACTCTTTAGAAATTCATTTTGATATTTTGGAAATGCCAAATATTAAGTATTAAAATCTATATCACTTATTAGTTTATGTTTTTAATAATAATTTTAAATTTGTCAATATATGATATAGAAAAAAGGTTTAATTGTAAAAATAAATTATTCAAATATGGAAGTATATTAACAAAAGTTTCCCCAGATACAACTCAAAATAGAAAGGTGGAGTTTGCTTTTGAACAAGTTAAGTATATTGGAATGACAAAAACTATTATTATCATTATTAGACAGCACTGATTTATCTTACAATGACAATTTTAATTGAATGTTTTTTGGTTGCATATTTAAGCATTAACTTATAAAACTAAGTTTGAATTAATAATATTTTGTAATGTTTAAATACAAGTATATTGTTTATTCTGAAATGAATGTAATTAGAATTGAACTCAGAGGTTCAAGTTCCCTATAGCTATCCATTATATTTTATGCAATCACATGACCACATACAGTGAAAAGATAAATGATCTCATATATTAAAATTGGAAAAGAATAAAAATTCTTATGCTGCTGTGCTCTTTGACAAAAATAATAATCAGAAAATAAAAATCCTTTACAACAGCTATATAATCAAATAATACTTTTATATATAAAAAGATTTTTTCAACACCTGCTTCTGGTGCCCTTTTTAAATGTTACTAATCTATTTAATGTTAAATATATTAGTAACATTTGAAAAAGGGCATCGTAGCAGATGCTGAGAAAGCTTTATATATATATATATATATATATATATATATATATATATATATATATATATATATATATATATATATATATATATATATATATATATATATATATATATATATATATATATAATGCTGAACCAGAACTTATCAGTTGGTTCACATCATCATTTTCCATACACATATATAAGCAATGCTCAATTTATATTAAAAGAGCAAATCTTTAATTAAACTTTAATAGAAAAGACTAAAGACTATCCATTAAAGTTTGAAGGTTTGTGATCTTAATATAAGCTGCACATTGATTATATATGGATGTCGGAGGTGATGATCTGGATAAACTGATGAGTGCTGGCTCAGCAAACATACATATATTGTATTGGAGATCATTTATCTTTTTCACATGTATGCGGTCATGTGTGTTAGTTATATAAGATGGAGTGGTTAACTGTTGGAAGCTTAAAAGTCTGAATTCAAATTCCATGTCAAGAATTAGTGACCTAGTGGTTAGCATAGCTGTCTTCCAATCAGAAAGCCTGGGTTCACTTCCTGATGAATGCATTTGACATATGAAAAAAAAGTCTGAATTCAAATCCCTTCTAATTACAATAATCTTTTTGTTATGATTTGTTAATAATTAATCAAGTATAATATGCATATTATTCTTTAAATAAAGTGCCAATATTGTAGAATATTTTTTAAAAAAATGGTACATAAAATAAATAAACATGATTTAGTACTCATCGAAAAAATGAGATGACATGACAAAAATATGTTAACACACTGTGCTGAATAATTATTAATCTGTAAATAAGGCTTCCTTATTAATTAAACACTTTCTCTAACATACATATATATATATAATTTAATCTATGGTTCTTTATTTTTATTATTCTATTCATTTCATGTATCAAGGTTAGAAAATATTTCCATTAACTTTTGTATCGTAATTATATTCAAATACTTTTATAAAGCTGTTTCCTTATTTTAAATTACCATTTTATACTGAAACTCTGCAATAAATATACATTTAATAAAGTTATTGAATTTCCTAAACATTTAGTATTTTATTTACATATTTTGCTATTATTAATCATTAAAACAATTAATATT